>OX104124.1:46106116-46706116 GCA_944474755.1 Limnoperna fortunei
ATTTGCAATCAAATTTTAAGAAACATAAAGTTAGTAGGTTACATGAAGAAAATGGTATTTGGTTAGCTGATAAATCTGTTAAAGCTCAAGGCAATGAAAGTAAGTTGGGTGAGTTGAAATGAATGATTAAAGTGTTGACAGTCAATATGAAGACTATGTGTGGTGTACTCACGAATCGGATGAACGAATTTGAGAGAACAATACCTCAACAGGTAGCAGTAATGATTGATAGCAAAATTACAATTGAAATAGATAAGGTGAAAAAACAATTTAAATCTGACTTAAATGCAATATCACAGAAAATGGAAAATATAGAGAAAACTTATGCGGATGCAGCAAAGGTGAATGTAAACAGTCAGCCTAAGCAAACGGACAACACTTGCATCATTATTAAAAATTTACCTGAATCAGAAAATGAAATTGTAGAGAACAAAGTGAAAAGTGTACTTAAAGACGGTTTACACCTTATAGAGGTTGTAGTAGAAACAGCAGAGAGAAAGAAATCATTTCGACAAGGTAAACCGGATGTCATAGTGGCTAAGCTACATTCTGTTGAACACAAACGAAAAGTGCTGGAAAAAAAGAGCGAATTAAAGAATTCAAGGAATTTTAAGGACATTTTCATTGAAAATGATATTCCCAGAGCTCAAAGAGTCATGAATAGCAATATGAGAGACATTGTCAAAGCCAAAGGATCCGATTCGATCGAAGTAAGAGGTTCCAGGGTTTCATTAAGAGAAGAGGAAACGTTGTCAATGCACATCATTCGCAAGGCTCGATTCGGGGTGAAGTGCGAGAGGCAAATGTTGATGTGTTGAACAATCATAGCCAAAGGCCTGTTGAGAGTAGCATGAATTCACCAGTTAATCAACGCAGCAGGCGCGGAAATGGCCGTGCAAACCGGGGAAGTGGTGGTCAGCCCGGTAGAGGAAGAAGACCTTTTTAGGTTTCATGCAGATTTTGGAATGTACACGGCTGGAATACTGATTCAAGCAATGATAAATACAACCTACTTGTGGATATAATTCGTCAACAAAATTTGCATATAGTTAGTTTAGCAGAAACTCATCTTAGAAATACGCTAGAAGTAAATATTGAGGGATATACTTGGTTCGGTCATAATCGACAACACATTCATAGGAAAGCAAAATGTGGATCAGGTGGCGTCGGTGTGCTTGTTCGGAATGATATTATGAATTTGTTCCGTGTCCTTATTATAGAAAAATAGCTCAGATGGAATTCAGTGGTTATGTTTTTCGGTAAAAAATGCGATAAAAATATTTTTTATGTGTGCGTTGTGTACCTGCCACCCGAAAACTCTTCTAGATCTGTTAACGCTCACGAATTTTTTGAAGAGTTAGTTTGTAATATTTATACGATCCCACAAAATGCCCCTTTGTTTCTCTGTGGAGATTGGAATAGCCGTTGTGCAGATTTCTTGGATTACATTCCGGGCGTCGATTCTATTCCTGAACGTAATATAGTTGATTTTAAGTGTAATTCATACGGAACTCTTTTTGTGATTTCCTGCCGGATGTAAACTGCTGTATATTAAACGGTCGAAAATCATCTCAGAATGATTTTACCTGTATATCGTCTAAAGGATCAAGTGTTGTTGATTACTGCATAACACCATACGAGCATCTAGATTTATTTGACAACTTTGCTGTACAAAGATCCAGTAATCTTGTGCAAACTATAAACGGTGCTGGCAAATATGACTTAGTAGGAATTATCCCAGATCACTCACTACTAACATGGGATGTTAAATTCAATTTCATTAACTATGAAGTCGGCAGTAGAGTACAGTCTTTGGAAACTACATTTAAAACTAAATTCAATACACAAAACGTACCTAGGGACTTTATGATGGATGATGTGACTTTGTCATTGTTAGAAAATACTATAGTCAAACTAGAAGAATTACATCAAACACAAAACGAAATTGACTCGGCTTATTGTACATTTGTTGAAATTGTCCAGAGTGAAATGCATAGGAAATTAACATCAAGGACTGTATCAATTAATGGATACACTAACAAGAAACAGAGACATCTTAAACCGTGGTGGACTGATGAACTGACTAATATGTGGAATAATGTTTGTTACACCGAGAGACTGTGGATAAAATCTAAAGGAAATAGGAATATGCTACGTCATGACTTTGTTCAGGCACGTAAAGTTTTTGACAAGGCCTGCCAGAGTGGGAGTAGGTAAATACACTCCTAATTTAGCTTTATATGGAGATATGGGTTGGATTCCATGTAAGATTAAGCAATGGTCAAGTGTATTTAGGCTATGGTCTAGATTATCAAAAATGAGTGATGATAGACTTAATAGGCGTGTTTTCTAATGGTCTAATGAATGTAGTAGTAATAGAATACGTAACTGGTGTTTTGTAGATCAGTATTGTGATTTTATTATATTTTTATCAAAACATGTTATACAAGATATTGAGTGTTATTCAACTGATATGTATAAAAATGAATGGTGTAACAAAATAGAAAACAATGTATTTAGTAAACTTCGCACTTATACGTCTTTTAAGAGTGAGTTTAAGGTTGAACATTATATTAAAAGTACCATGCCTACTAGATATAGAAGCGCTTTTGCAAAGTTTCGGTGCGGTGTTGCACCATTGAAAGTTGAAACAGGGAGATACGAGAATTTACCGGTTGATAAGAGATTCTGTTTTAATTGTAATAATGTTATTGAAGATGAGAAGCATGCTATATTGAAGTGTCAACTGTATGCAAACTTACGTGTTGAATTATTTAAACATGCCACTGATATTAATGTTAATTTTAATAGCTTCAATGATGATGAAAAATTTGTATTTCTTTTTAGCAATGACGAAATGTGTTTCTATACTGCCAAAATCTGCTATGATATTTTACGAACTCGAAAGTGTTCTTTATACTCCCGAGTTTTATTTATTCTTTTTTACGCTATTTTATTTTGTATTTTATCTTCTTTAACTTTTGGTATAGTAGAAATTATACCTTTTTGGTTTGTATTTTAGCAAATACTATTTCTTGTGTTTTTAATTAAGCATGATCTTATATTATGTGTATTGTAAAATTGTAAGATGTATCTTTTAACGTATTTTGTAGTCTCTCATAACTCTTTTGAGAGTGGCTCTTTTTAAATATGTAAATATATGTATAGTGTTATTGTTTATACTGTACAAGAGGTGAGACTTTAATAAATAAAGAATCTGAATCTGAATGATTTATTGTATCGTAAATTGAATTTAACGCACAAGATAAAAACAAAACAAAATAAATACCGTTTCGTTAAGTGTGCGACAGGTTGCTAGAAAAACTCATAAACAGACATTTCAGTTTGTAAATTAATGAAGTTTGAAAAATGCTTGTAAATTTGTATGTAATAAGTATTTTAATACTGAAACACAATACAGATAAAATGGCTATTTCCACAAACTATCTTATATTAGCTTCAATAATTTCAACAAATTTTTTAACGATAAGTGTTGGCAAATAGATTATTTTTAAAGGCGGTTTTCTGTTTTGGAACTGACTTGTATTCTGAACCATAATATGGGCCTCATGCAGTGAACCCACTTTTTCCTACAAAAATTCACAACAAATTATATATTACTGCCATTTAATACACATTATCTTCGGTTTATTATCTTCTTAATATTTCTTAAAAGCTTACTAGTATGTTTATATAAAGCTTACAGCTTTGTGTATATTTCCTTTGCTATAATAAAACAGGAAAACAGGTAAAGACAGTATCAAAATATGTGTCGTCTTATTTGATACCAACTATTTCCGACGAGACAAATTGTTCATGTCATCTTACGGAATATAAACTTGCTATATCTTTAATTTTAGCCAGAAAACAGGTGGTTAAACTTTAGGACCGGTGGCACATCTAGGGTGTGGTGGTTTTGGTACCGGCAGTTTTGTACAATACAAATTGAGAAAATGATATTTTCATTAAACATATGTTATGCTTTATTGATTTCTTAAAACAATGATATTTAAATAAAGAAATCTGCTGCAAATATTCGATTCTTCGTTTACATATGTTACAAGTTATAAAAGCCATTAAATATTGACAATTAACAGATCACAGAATGTCGGTGATATCGTATACTACTAAAATAATATATTTCTTGTCTTTTATTTGTGTGATTTTAAATAAAAGTTGTCATGGAGAGGTGTTTTCATCGGTTCACAAACTACAAAATTTGGCTAGAAACGAAGGGAGGTTGCTACAGGCATTTAGAGACTACAAAGACCACTTCAACAAACGAGGAGAACACTTACCGGACGTTATTTGCGCGTGAGTATTACTTTATAGTACAATTGTTGATTCGCGCTCTCTTTTTTCGTTACTTTCAGAATTCAACCTTATTTGGAAATGTTACCATGGTAGCTTTAGGGTTCTAATATTATGTCAACATATTTTGTATTTAAATAAAGTTATACATGTAATAATTTAAGCCAGCAAAACCAAAACTGTCGCCATCTACGTTTATCAATTGTGTTTGATGTTTATTGTTAATAAGATGTGATATGTGTTTGGGTATATGAATAAACGATCATCAGCATGTCACCATCTGGGTTTTAAGCTCCAGTCCGACATGGGTCAAGATATGCTAGGTTCAACTTAAATACAAAACGGCGGTTTTCCTGTCAAATGTTTGATTGATTGATTGATTGGATGTCTACTTTACGTCCAGCGAGCAGTATTTCAGCTATATTCAGGACGGGAACAAACAATAAATCAACGAAAAATGGGGGTGGGATGGGTCACATGGAATACAATTTTGACTGCCACTTGAAAAGTATGGAGTTTTGGGTAGGGGCGAAA
Organism: Limnoperna fortunei; assembly: GCA_944474755.1. Classification (NCBI taxonomy): domain Eukaryota; kingdom Metazoa; phylum Mollusca; class Bivalvia; order Mytilida; family Modiolidae; genus Limnoperna; species Limnoperna fortunei. The sequence goes on from OX104124.1 coordinate 46,110,962, forward strand.
AATTTAGCCTTTTGTAGCGGCTACAATGAGCCTACTCTTTTTCGAAATCTACAAAAGGGGTCTTTATCGTGCAATGAGCGTGGCAATCTCCAAACACGTTACCCACTACGGTCCGCGGTCAGGCCTTCAGTATTATGACCTGACAACCCCCAACGAGAGGGTCTCCCCTATCCGCCACCCTGGGACGCGCTGGGCTGCTCACAGGGTCGAGCACTGGGAACCTTCCCAGTATGGTCCCAGACCTGTTAAAGGTCGCGCGCTTTCCTTTGTTGCTGTGCGGATTTCTCCATATCAATCCAATTAAAATTATATATTCACTTGCCCCCCCCCCCCTTTTTTTTTGCTATTGTCGCCGTCGACAATAGCAAAAACGGGAGCCATGTGAAGATATAATTTTAATAAGATTGTCGCCACATGAAAGTGTATATAAAAACTGGACGCGCGATATAGTTTAAAGTAGCGTCTACATTCAAACAATATTAGTTTACACTAAAATAACTCAAAGAAGTTAGAAACAACACACTGAAAAAAAAAGTCGTCAACTTGATTGATAAAAGTCGTCAAATTGATTGTCCCCAGGACGACGACCCTTTTAATCAAAATGAATTTAATTTTAATCAAGATGATTAATCAATTAATCATTTTGATTAAACATAACAATCAACTTGATTAAACATAACAATCAAATTGATTAATCATATAATCACACTGGATATTTTGTAATCATATTTGATGAAAACTTCAAACAATATGACTAATCATGATAATCTAAATGCTGAATTTTTTTTATCAAATTGATTTTTATTTTAATCGGGTTGATTAAAAGCTTGATCGATCCAAATAAGGTTTGATCGCAAAAATATTGGTTTCTATCAGTACTAATAAAGCAAATTATAATGTAACAAATTAACATCTTTGTTTAAATGTTTCATTAGAGCGCCATAATCAGATTTTTGGTGTGTGATGTTCTATACTTTCAACACTGTGCAAAGTATATTCATAGAATGCAGGACAATATATTGATTTTATAAATTTTGGCACATTCACATTATGTGAAACCATTAATGAAGACCGCAATAAATACAGAATTTTCACCACCAAGACAGCTTAATATGTATAGGTTTTTAAAAATATAGATAAAAAACATACAAACAAATAAAAAAATGTATTTCAATTGTTTAAATAATGTACCAAAACGATAAAAGCAGCATAAAAATATTCTTAATACATGATATGACAGACACAAATTACATCAGACAAGTCAATTTTTATAGTGTAATCTGTAACATAAGTTTGTTAGAAGTAAACATTTCAAAAGCAAGAATAAATATTACAATTAAACTTTGAATATAACCTATAAACAGGATAAATTAATCTTTAAAAGTTTATATGTTCCTATTTGTTTTTAATTACATATTAAATGAAAATAAAAAATGCAACATATTCTAGTCTTGTCCATTATCAATCTTGTCGTGACGTCTTAATATGTAGAAATAATTTCAAGATCATTTTCATCTTCTCATCCTTAGAACACATTTTTTCGGAATAAAGTGCAATTGTATCTCCTCATTTGCTACATGTAGGTAATTACATGAAACAACCATATTTCGATCATGGTAATTGGTCAAGGACTGCCTTCAGCAAGGTTTGTTTGTTTGTTTGAATGGTGTTTTAACGCCACTTTCAGCAATTTTTCAGCTATTTCATGGCGTCCAGTTTTTATTGGGGGAGGAAGCCGGAGTACCCGGAGAGAACCCCCGACCTGCGGTAGGAAAACTGGCAATCCTTGTCAATTAAGATTGGAGTCGAGTACACCCTGTCTGCAGTGAGAAAGGAGCTAGTAGTTCATTTGAATATGTCTTCAACAAAAATTTAAAAGTTGTCACTTCTCATTTTCATGGCATGACTTTAATAACAGATGGCAATGATAAGGGCTGAAAAGACAAAGAAAAATGCATTCATAATTGTTCCTAATCATTTCAATTCATAGTACAACAGACAAAATAAATTGTACTGAAATATCTTTCTTATCAAATATGTCAAATGAATAATCACTTGATGTTAAATTTAGGGAATTAGATTTATTGGATATTTTACCACAAATCCAGCATTGTATCCATTTAAATTAAGTAAGAGCCTTTATGGGTTTAATGCTTGACTTTTACGAAAACAAATGACATGGAAATGACCAGAATGGTAAAAGGTGGTTGAAACTGCACACTGCTAACATGGTTTTATTTTTAAGCATATATATTACATTAGTTTTCTTATTTCTTTATTTACAAAGACTACATACCTATGCATTATTCCAGAGTTGAAATGATGTCTAAAAGATCTCATGTGTTGTCTCTGAAGAAACTAAACATGAAACTGCAGAACTGTGGTCTAATCTGTAAAATAAAAAAATCTTGTAAAAAAACATACAAAATATTATGACAAATTTCTTTAAGATGTTTTGGTTAAACACTTTCTATTTTTGGATTTTGTTTCGTGTTGTATCCAGCAGTGCATGTATGTGTATTGTTTTTATTTTTGATTGCGGGGCCTCAGTTGTGGCCGAGTGGTTAAGGTAGTGCTTCTACTACTGATAACGTGGTCTGTCAACACTGAAGTTGCAGGTTTGAGTCTCACTGTGGGCATTGTGTACTCAACTGCAATCTTAACAGACAAGGCTTGCCAGTCTTCCTAGCTAAGTTCATGGGGTTTGCTTCAGCTTACTTATACAAAAAAACTGGACACCATGATATAGCTGAAAAATTGCTGAAAGTGGCACTAAACAACATTTAAACAAACATAAACACTTTTTTTCTGGATTAAAGACTTTCAGCTCTTTGGGTTGTGTCAGTTCATTTACTTGTATTTTGTACATTTAACATATTTAGCTTTATTTAGTTAGTGGTTTTCCATGGTACTAGTATTCTAAAAAAAGCACATTTCATGGTACATGTTTATATTACAAAGACTCCAACCCCTCCCTCCTCGTTTAGCTTTTTTCTTTTATGTTTTATATTGAATTTCTTCATTGAATAAAATTACAACACTATGAACTTTATAGTCTATAAATTAATAATCTTATTAATAGAAAGATTAATATACTTAAAATACTTCCTTCAAGTGAAATTAATTTTATAATTAAAGTGAAGTCACCTACTTTGTGTTTCGAGATGCAGAGATATCCAACTATTCTCAAAAACAAACACATCAACTCTCATCCCTCAGTTTTTAGAATATGTGACAGATTTGGGCTTCCAAAAATATAAATTTTCATATAAAGTTTAGGTACAGTTATTATAATGAAAGTGAAGCCACCCACTTTGTTTTGAGACACAGAGATAGCACCCATTCTCAAAAACAAATACCTAGATGACATCTACTCTCATTACTCAATTTTTAGAAAATGTGACATTTGAGCTTCCAAAAAAACAAAATATTAATTTTCATATGAAGTTTAGGTACAATTATTTATAATGAAAGTGAAGTCACCCACTTTGTTTTGAGACACCGAGATATGCACCCATTCTCAAAAACAAATACCTAGATGACATCAACTCTCATCCCTAAATTTTTAGGATATGTGACAGATTTGAGCTCCCAAAAAATATTAATTTTCATATAAAGTTTAGGTACAATTATTTATAATGAAAGTGAAGTCACCCACTTTGTTTCGAGACACCGGGATATGCACCAATACCTAGATGACATCAACTCTCATTTCTGCATTTTTATAATAAGTGACAGACTTACTTATTTAGTCTTGATACAAAAGATCAATAGACTATAGACTAGTTCCACTAACTAAAGAGGGAATCAGAAACTGGTTTACATTATGTGCCAACCGTCAAAAGTAACAAACATGTAAAAATTATGTAGTTATATTAGTTCCTGCATGTAATTACAAGTTGTTCTGAAAGGCTGTGGAGAGCTCGAACATTACTGTCTTCATTGTTACACATTGGGACGTTAAAGAGAAGGGAGAGAAACCTATTTTTCTATGCCAGATTTTTTTCTTTCGAATGGACAAACGGATGTGCCGTGGTGCAGTTTTGTAAAATAAATGATAAAAACAAGATAAATGCAATAGATCACTATATGATTTGGTTATTGAGATTAAAATAAACCTGTCTTATAAATTACTTGTGTTTGTAAAACACTCCTTAATGAGGCGCCGGTGCCGTGAATCGACATGCGATGATCGTGCTAAATGTCTCGTTAATGTCTTTGTTTGAATATGCATTTTGTTATATATTGAGTTTTAAAACTTACCCATTATATCTTTCTTTATATGGGACAAGTCTGGATTTCTCTAAACACGGTAAAATTCTATTTCTCTTCTGTCGCGGCATTATCATGTCAATAATGGCGGCTATTGCACGTGCGTGATATTTGATACTGCAGCACGTGCTTCTCAAGTCTTGATTAACTTCATCATCAATTTGATTATGTCTTAAGTCAAAAGCAAATTTGATTATCGTATAGGGAGCATTTGATTAAAGAAGTCATCAGTTTGACTGATTATTTTTTTCAGTGCACCGTGTGTTTAATTCTACGTTTAATGCAATACATTACAATGTACGCTCTTTGTTTTTATTTCAAAGGTACTATGCAGAATTAAACCCAGTGGTTACCAAAAGTAGCACGGATAAAGCATTTGCAGAGAATCCTATAAATGTTTTGCACTTACTTAACCGACTGCTGAATACATGGCCATTGGTTTTCAAGACAATCGTCTGTCACAACTGCAACTTAACAATTCCTGAAAATGGTATACATAAAAATAAAAGCAGCTCGGCGTTCGAGCAACAGAGGTTTTTGTCTCCTAGATTAACCTCAAATAAAAGTTATTTAGCTTGTCAAAAAGATACTTAGGTGGCCAAACGCGACCATTTCACGTTCTGGCCTTTTTTGCTTTTGATTCACGGGGGGGTAACTTCCTATATAAAGGTATACGTATATGTGCCAAAAATATAGGTAAGTTTTTTTTTGAAAATTTATATAAAAATGGGTATAGTTTTTACAACAATCTTATATAAAAATGGGTATGCTTTTTAATCTTAATTGAAAAAAATCTGGTCTCATATAAATATGGGTTATAAAAGTGTAATTTTAATAATGACATTGTGTTTTCTTCTTCACTATGTTATCATTTTGTGTATATAAATATGACCTTCTTTTAAGTTTACTGAATATAAATATGGGTTGTGAAAATTGTTCATTTTATATAAATATGGGTCATGAAAATTGGAAATTTTATATAAATATGGGTATTAAAAATTGGAAATTTTATATAAATATGGGTATTGAATTCAAATCAAAAATGGCACATCCCCACCCTAAAAGTTACCAAGTTACCCCCCCCCCCCCCCCCGTGTTTTGATTTTTTAATAAAAAACGGAAAACATGGAAGGTCAAATGTGAAACGGCGAAAAGGCAAAAGGGAACACGCAATCTGAATGTGTTTCCTACTTTTCGCGTTTTTTTTCTTTTTTTTTCGTATGAAATGTCAAAGGAAAACACGAAATTAACTCATTTGGCCACCTGAAGATATACCTCTTTTATTTACTTTTATATACTTCAATTTCTTTTAAATACTTAATAGCTGAGCAATGTTGTCCATTTCATTTATGGCAATTTATGACCTAACTTGGTATTTTAGCCACGCCCCCAGCTCGTGACTGATTGACGGCGTTGAATATATCATTGACGTTGATTGTATTCTTCCGCAATCAACATTTGCAAATAATATTTTATTTAATTGGTTGGTTGGTTTTGGTGTTTATCGCCACATTCGTTGTTTTTTAGCTCTTGTTATAATATTCAATAAAGAATATTAGGTTTGTTTTCAATTGCTGGTTAAATTATTGGATATAGACGACTTGGGTGGGTATAGTACCGGATCTAACCAGCAATTCAAAACAATCCTTAAGTGTGTAATATCGCTAACAAGTTACATTCATACTTTTAGTTAAAGGTTAAACACGTGTTCTGATGACAGATCTTATTATAACAATAGGCGCGTCTAGTCTGCAATGTTTATCAGTGATTTATATATGATGCTGTTTAATGTTTGAGATAGTTGTATTAAAGTATTAGAACTGAAAACATAGTTTTAATGAATCCACCGATTTTACAATGGCGACGAGTATTTAAAATTCGCGACGTCTTATGAGTGGAAAAGTGCAATCAAATGTATTTCATTGGATTTACTAATTAGTAACACTGATTTTTAAGCCATGGCTACATCATTGCCGAATTTTCCGACGTTTTCCGTACATGAAAGTAATGCAGAAGTTAGATGGAAAAAGTGGATTAGTCGTCTAGAAAATCTGTTCATTGGACTAGACATAAAGGACAAGAAACGTCAAAGAGCTTTATTACTGCATTATGCTGGAGAGGAAGTGAACGAAATTTTTGACACTCTCGTTGATACCGGAGAAGATTTCGAAGCCGCTAAGACAAAACTGACAGCGTACTTTGCTCCGAAGAAGAACACTGAATTCGAAATTTATAAATTCCGACAATCCAAGCAGTCCAAGGATGAGACAATTGACAGATTCTGCACCAGGTTACGCCAGCTTGCTGTAAACTGTGAATTTGCGGACACAAACAAAGAAATTAAGTCTCAAATTATTCAAGGATGTTGTTCGTCAAGGTTGAGAAGAAAAGCTCTTCGTGAGGACCTGGCATTAGAAAAACTATTAGCGGATGGACGAGCGCTTGAAGTATCGGAACACCAAGCAACAGAAATCGAGAAAAACGAGGGTGAAATGACTAATGCGATACGGAAACGCAGAAACAATCCGAGATTTCTTCAGAAACAACCAGAAACATCTGAACGTGAAGTTAAAAAGAAGAAGTGTAGAAACTGTGGAGGTGAATATCCGCACAAGAAGTTTTGCCCTGCATACGGAAAGACTTGTAACGTTTGTAATAAACGCAACCATTTTGCAAACGTATGCACATCAAAGACTGGAAAACAACAAACAAAACATGGGAGAAGAAGGATTAATAGACTCGAGGACGATCTTGTACAGCGAGATGACACTTCAGAAAGCAATTCCGATGAAGAATATGTGTTTGGATTACGTGAAGTAACCGTTAACAAGATTCAGAGAGGACAACCGAAAATCACAGCGAAAATCAACGATTCAGACGTGAAGTTCTTAGTGGACACTGGATCTAGTATAAATGTTATCGATGAAAATACGTTCAAAAGGATAAAGAGAAAACCGAAACTTTCTCACGCCAATACTAGAGTATTCGCTTATGGTTCGGATAAAACGCTGGAATTAATGGGACAATTTCAAGCGACGATAGAGAATGACAGTAGAATAACAACCGCACCCGTGTTTGTAGTTCAAGGGGAGTATGGCAATCTACTGTGTTATGATACATCTGTGGAATTAGATATTGTGTCTGAAATATCAAATGTGTCGACAAGTCATGTGAAATTATGTAATAAATACAGTGAAGTATTCGATGGAATTGGGAAGTTAAAAGATGTGAAAGTTAAAATACATGTGGATAAATCAGTGAAACCAATTGTACAACCACACAGACGAATTCCATTTCATTCACGCAAGAAACTCGAACGAGAGTTGGAACGACTAGAAGCACTGGATATAACCGAAACCGTAGATGGACCGACTCCGTGGGTTAGTCCGATAGTGATCGCTCCGAAACCCAAAAGTCCGAATGAGGTTCGTTTATGCGTTGACATGCGGGAACCAAACAAGGCTATATTACGTTCCCGACATATTACGCCTACACTTGATGATATGATCTTGGATTTAAATGGTTCGAAAGTGTTTTCGAAACTGGATTTGAAAAACGGATATCATCAACTAGAGCTGGAAGAAAACTCGCGAAACATAACTACATTCACAACTCACGTAGGACTCAGACGATTCAAGAGGTTAAACTTCGGGGTTTCATCAGCAGCTGAGATTTTTCAAAATACTTTAAGCGTAGCATTAGAAGGATTAGAAGGCGTCCGGAATATATCCGACGACATTATCGTGTTTGCTCAGAATCAAAAGGATCACGATGAACGTTTAGAAAAGCTATTTGTGCGTCTTAAAGAGAAGAATCTAACACTGAACAGGTCAAAATGTGAATTCAATAAAGACCGATTGGAATTTTACGGACATATTTTTAGTGCAGACGGAATTTCAGCTGATCCTAAGAAGATAGCCGCGATTAAAAACACAGCTGTTCCAAAGGATATTGGAGAAGTTAGAAGCTTTCTTGCAATGACGAATTACGTTGGTAGGTTTATCCCGAATTATTCGACCATTACTGAACCGCTTCGCCGACTTACGAAACAGGACACTAAGTTTGAGTGGACTCCTGAGCAGCAAGAATCATTTGATAAGCTAAAGAACGAGCTTGTAGCTGACCGTGTTATGGCATATTTTGACCCAAAGAAAGAGACAATGCTAATTGTAGATGCAAGTCCAGTTGGGTTAGCAGCGCTTCTCACACAAGAAGGCCGAATCATTGCGTATGCCAGTCGTGCGTTAACGGACGTAGAAACTCGTTATTCGCAAACCGAGAAGGAATCACTTGCTATAGTGTGGAGTATTGAACATTTTCATCTTTATGTTTATGGACAAACATTCACACTAGTTTCAGACCATGAACCACTCCAGACAATATTCAACAATCCGAAGAAGAAAATACCTGCTCGAATCGAAAGGTGGCGATTAAGACTTCAGCAATATGATTTCAAAGTACTGTATAAACCAGGAAAAGTAAATGCTGCAGATTATTTATCTCGCCATCCAACCGAGAAGACATCACAATCATACAAACATTCGAAAATAGCAGAGGAATATGTAAAATTTATTACTGACAATGCTGTACCTAAGGCTATGACCTTAAGTGAAATTCTTTTAAGTACACAAAATGACCCAGAGTTGCAGACAGCTATTACTGCCGTCAAAACAAACAGATGGGAAAGGTCATATGAGAACACAACATTAGATACTTTATCTAGATTGCGATATGAACTTACCGTAGTACCTGTTAATGATGGTGAAATTTTATTGCATGACAATCGAATAGTAATTCCAAAGGATTTACAAATGCGTGTTATTGAGCTTGCACACGAGGGACACTCTGGAATAGTACGTACAAAACAACTGTTAAGAGAAAAGGTTTATTTCGCCGGAATAGATAAACTTGTTGAAAAAGTTTGTAAAGCATGTATACCGTGTTTAGCATCAACTCCGAAGACCGTTTATGAGCCTTTGAAGATGAGTGAGTTACCATCACAAGTCTGGGAGAATCTTAGCGTCGATTTTACTGGTCCTTTTACCGGTGGATATTACTTAATGGTCGTAATCGACGAGTACTCAAGATTTCCAGTAGTTGAACATTTGACTAGTTTAACGTCAAAGACAGTTATTCCGCTTTTGGATAAAATCTTCAGTACAATGGGTATACCGACAGTATTAAAAAGTGATAATGGACCACCGTTTAATTCCGAGGAGTTTCGAAAATTTGCCGACACTTTAGGATTTAAACACAGGAAAATAACACCGTTATGGCCAAGAGCAAATGCAGAAAGTGAGAGATTCATGAAGACCATAGGAAAAGCTATACGTGCCGCCAACACCGAACACCGTAGCTGGAAACAGGAAATTCACACGTTCCTTAGAAACTACAGAGCAACACCTCATGCTACAACGGGACAATCACCTGGAAAATTGATGTTTGGACGAAACTTTAACGTTAAGATACCACAATTCCAAACCGCTAAACCACCCGAAGATCGAAAATTGCGCGAAACCGACAAGAAGAAGAAAGGAAAGATGAAACAAAATTTTGAAGAAAGACATTACGTAAAACCGTCAAATTTCAAAATAGGAGAAAGCGTTTTGGTGAAACAAGAAAAGAAGGACAAACTTACAACACCATTCAATCCGACACCACTGACTGTAAAAACGAAGAAAGGAACTATGATAACCGCAAGTGACGGACATAAAGAGATAACTAGAAATGCGTCACATTTCAAGAAGGTAACACCGTTAAGTGACACTGAAATTGATGAGATATTAGACTCGCAAAATGATGAAGATCCTACAACTAGTTTTGAACCGAGAAGGTCAGGTAGGATCCGAAATCGTCCGAAGTATTTGAATGATTATGTATGTGGTTAAATATTTGAGCAGTGCGTTACGGGCATAATAATCCCGTGCTCAAATTTATGTGTTTTATTACAAGCTTGAAATATAAACGAAAGTGAAGTTATGATGCAAATTGTATTTGTTGAATTTTATTCATTTTCCGAATGATAGCTTTAATTGAACAGTTGATATAAAGGACTTGAATACGCGTTCTGTTAATTTCATATTTTATTTTCATAGACTCTAAGGTTTATTTCAATTTTCTAATTTTATAACTTTCATTCATGACTCTTAAATATCATGAGAAATTTAATCTGATAAGGGAGAGATGTAATATCGCTAACAAGTTACATTCATACTTTTAGTTAAAGGTTAAACACGTGTTCTGATGACAGATCTTATTATAACAATAGGCGCGTCTAGTCTGCAATGTTTATCAGTGATTTATATATGATGCTGTTTAATGTTTGAGATAGTTGTATTAAAGTATTAGAACTGAAAACATAGTTTTAATGAATCCACCGATTTTACAAAGTGTTCAGATTTATTCTCGTTGTATTAATAGCAGTCGTTTTGTGTAATATGATTCCACATCTATTTATATATTAATGAGGAAGTTGTTTGAATCCACCATGTGTGTAACTCGAATTATCCGACTACAATATACTTGGATATTAAATTTTTAAAAAGAGGAAATATATCGACGCTCTGTTCTAACATCCGTTAAAAAATATTTAGAATCGATAATGTGAGATTCTTAACACGAAATATAGTAACAAAAATTGAAGTAATATATGTAAGATAATATTTCATACTGATCAGAACATTTCACAATGAATTCCCATTCTGGACCAATTTACTTTGGACAGCTACGTGTAAAGATCATATTCTGTATGGACCTACATGTATTCACAATAAGTTTTACCGTCTCGTGGAATTTTAACAAAGGTTACTTTAGTTCAAATGTGAAACTTTCAATGACTGACTGACATTGAAATCAAAGTACTAAAATATTCGCGTCAACTTTTAATTTTAATTATCGTATTTCTTTTTTAACTGTGATGAAACCTAGTACAAATATAACAGGGAAATAGACTGCTGTTAAAAATGTCATCAATTTTCGAAATGGTGTGCTGAGCAATAAAAAACTTACTCTAACTTTTTATTTAACAACTAGGATTGTTTGGGTGTCTGTTTTACTCAGATCGTACAATTTATAACAGGGGCCTCGGCGGCGAGTGGTTAAGGTAGTTCGTCTACTATATATATTTGATCACGTCGTCTGTCAAAACTGAGTTTGTGGGTTCGAGTCTCACGGGCGTGTTGTACTCGATTCCAATCTTAATTGACAAGGATGGCCAGTTTTCTTACCGCGGGTCGGGGGTTTTCTCCCGGTACTCCGGCTTCCTCTCCACATAAAAACTGGACGCCATGAAATAGCTGAAAAATTGCTGAAAGTGGCGGTAACACCAACCAACCAACCCACCAATTTATAACACATAAAGCGAGCGTTTGTAGAATCCTGTTGTTGTTAACTTAGTACCTAAGGAAATATTTTACCAAACCGGAAACGCAAAAAGGCCAAACCGGAAACAAATTTTCGACCAACCGATGGCTTCTTCAGTGTCAATATTGACACTGAAGAAGGCCATCAGTAGGTCGAAAATTGTGTCGTATTTATTGATATATTTATTTTATAGCAGAATCATCTCTATATTTGTATCGTTTGTATCGTTGCATAATCTTCTAGACTTATATATTATTTGTTTGTTTGTGCTGTATCGTCATGATGGCGATTCGATACTTAGTAAATGTACTGGTTGGAAGCTTCCTTTAGACTTTATTTTTGACTTTCAGACAATGTTCAAAGATTTGTTCAAAGTTGGGGAAAGCGCCCTAAATACAATCAAGTGATACTATAAATCACGTGATACGCTACAGCTAACTTCCTATCTTGAAAACGGCGTATTACTTGCAGTGATGTAGAATAGGTTACGGATTGTATACACCAACTTTTCCAAGAGTATAGCGCGGGAATATTCGGGGTTTTTTTACCGTTTTGTTCTTGTTAGTTGCTGCTTTAAGAATGGACTACTTACTACCTGTTCTCATACATTAAAACTAATTGTCAAAATTGTTATGTATGTTTTATCCGACTTTAAATAAATATTACTTTACTTTACTTTACTTTACTCTGTGCACAAGGATAGGTATAGGTAAAATATTTATTATCGGAAGCCCTCGTATTTATTCATAAAACAAAATTCTGTAAAAACATATTTCTGACGTATTTTTTTGGCCGCGCGAAACAAGTCTTTTTGTTTGTAGTCGGAAAATTTAATAATGTATAAAAAGCATGCAAAACATTTTTTTAAAATAGTTTATTTTCATTTTTTTAAGAGTTAAACACTACTTACACATTGATTCAAAACGAGACCGACGATTGGCCAACTGAATACGATTTGCATTCAGCAGTTAGATCATTTCTGCGTCTGCGCATCACATACCAGCTGCCAGTTAACAAACTGTTGCAAGGTATTATCTATAACGAGCACACCGATCCACTGACATCATCATTAATTGAGCTGATTTTGTTCGAGGCAGAAGATTTACAAATGTATGACGAAGTAATGACGTGGTGCGACGTCATTCTATCCATGCTGCCAACTCTGACGCTTGCAAATTCCTCTCGAATTGAGATGGATGTCAAGCAAGTTAAAGCCAGAATTTACAGTAAGGTAAACCAAGATTAGACTAAATACTGACTAATAGTTAATTATTTACCCCACAGCGAGTAGTCCTACAGCTATATTCAGGACGAGAACAGCTTAGCGTAAAATAAAAATATATAGATAAAAGGATGGACCAATGGACAGAACATTTTACTGCCAGTGAAAAAAACTATAGATGCTCCACCTACTTCACTTGACACACTTTACCAGATTGAGCTCTGTGAGTCATTTTAGTATCCAGCAACATAGAATTAAAGCTGAGCAAAAACTAATATATCATGGATTAGACCAACGAGATGTTGGTAAAATCTGTATTTGGATCCGAACGGTCACGCTCAAACTCTGGTAACTTCTGCTTTAATAGGAAAGACTTTTTTACATGTTTACAGTTATATCTAAGATCTAACTATACAATGCCTTGTAACTTGACGCTGGCTTAGGGTGGGGTTAAAATTTCATCCCTCCTTGTTATTCTGAAAACAATATCAATTACGAAATAAACTGCGAAAATTTAAAAAACTTATTCTATAACATCTAACCTCACACACGATCTATTCTTCCTGAAAGCGCCATACTTCAAAATTATTCTGAAATATTTTCCATGGAGACTTCAGTATATTGCATCGCAACTTGTGGGTTTTCATTTCTTACATGATAGACGCCATATTGTTTGTTTACAAATATTAAGATTTAATGGCGTCATAAAAATTAGAACGTTACAGATTGCCACATTGACCAATCCAATCCAAGAGTACATACAATAATGAGTACGGGGATAAAAAATTTCGCTAAAAAGTTCAAATCAGAGTGGGTGAAAACCCATTAACGCTATGGTTTACTTTATAGAAGTTTGATATATCGTTACAGGCAGGATTTAATAAAAACGCAGCTAATTTACTGAGAGAATACTCCATTACTGGTAAGTAGACTTACGGTTTTTATGTGGTTTGTGTTACTCTTAATCTGGTTTTGTATTTAATTTTTGTGTTTTTTAAATTTTTATTTATTTTTGAATTTTTTTTTATGGTTGCAATTGGTCAAAAATTCGGTTGTGAAATCCTGTTTTTGTTTGTAATAATTTTACGGACGTTTTTAAAACATTTGTTGGTATGTTACAGAGGTTATGTTATGTTTGTTTGTTTGTTTAAATGTTGTTTAACGCCACTTTCAGCAATTTTCATATGTATCATGCCATTCATGTCGTACAGTTTTTATTGGGTAAGGAAGCCGGAGAAAACCCCCGACCTTCGATAGGAAAACTGGCAAACATTGTTTTATTTATGTTCGGTGCAGTTATAATATATAGTGTTGTATTGAGTCAAAGAAGCCTTAACTCAATATTTTGTTTAAATCATATACGAACAGAATGTATTTTAGACCCAATAGTATCATTTGCAGCACTTAACACACTTGGCTTGGAGGCTGTATTACAATAAAACGTTCCGAACCTAAATTGACATAACATTTATTTGTTGCATCTTACAAGAGACGGCATATTTCGGAATTGTATATACATAAAATCGCCGTTTATTCTTGTTATCGATTTTCGTCCGAAGTTGTAGACCGAGAATCCTCTGCCGTCCAACGATTTTTTTTTTCTTTTTTTATTGGCGTGGGACGAAAAAAAGAAAAAAAAGCGTTGAACGGCAGAGGATTCTCGGACTAACGAAATTGTATACACAAAATAGCCTTTTTATTCTGGTTTTCGATTTTTCAAATCTACGTTCTTCGATAGCGTTATCATAGTCTCGATCACCCAGATGCATAAAACCAAAACCAAACCAAGGGCTTATAATTCATATGATATTAAAAATGTCATGTAATAATCTGATAAAAGTGATATTTAATTTAAAAAAGGAACGTTGTCGGTAAAAGAAAATTTGAAGTATTATGAAGACACTACAGATGAAGATACAGGGTTTGTTGATGAATGGCCCCTGCCCCTGAGTACAAGGGAGGAGGATAGTGATTATATGCAGTTGTGTAGGGGTGCAAAGGTTAAAGTAAGTACACGTAACAATAAGACAACAACTAATGTATTATAAAGTATTAAGAAATAAAGAAAAACACGGTCTTTATTGTTGGGTACCCTATATGGTACCGTCATTTATGCATGTATTCCTGAAACATTTTCCCGTTTGCTTGCAAATGTTCGCCAATAATTTAATTTTACAGTCTAATAAAATTAACAAGCAAAAAAACGTGCATATTACTTTGACATTGATAGTTGACTTGCTAACAAATATAACCAGAAATGGTCTCTATTCAGAAAAACCGGTATAAGGAGAAATAAGAGCTTTGCACAGTTATAAATGATCATAAATAATTTGAAGTTTTTTTAGCCATCCGAAGAGATTTCAAGACTTTCTTGTTATTTGAGCAACACTAAAATTCCTTACTACAAAGCCAAAGCTGAAGAAATGAATCTTGATCCAAGGATAATAGTGTTTCACGACGTCATTTCCGTCGATGAAATGAACTTTCTGAAGAAGGAAGGCTCTAAAGTCGTAAGTGACCTACCAAATACATATTTTTATTATTTCGTATTACAAATGCTGTTACACGTCATACATTACACAAACCCGTTTGACACGTGACCATTTTACAATAAATAAGACACTTTTAAATAATTAAGGAAATTAAATAAATGTTGCATTCTTAAAAAATGTAGAAAATAGTGTAACGCCAACCATTATAAATTTATTATCTTTTCATTGCGATTTCAAACATAAATTTGGGGGGGGGGGGATAACCATGCATTCTTTATCTATTTATTCTGCTTTAAATCTTACTTCGAAAATTTGAAGAAAGATGGGCTTTTTAAAGTGGTGAGGTAGAATGTTTTTAAAATTGGATGATGTATAAATTATCGACATCTTTGTTAATAACATTCGGTTTGTATCATTTGGAAGTTAATACAAACTGTTTATTAGTAGATAGCTTCACGATTTACACATTATCACATTTAAATTGAATGAAATAATATTCATATGTAAAGACGCTTTGACTTCAAATGCTGTGACTTAGATTACTTCGAGAGTTATCTTTCTTTTCACACCTATTAGAAAATGAGGTTAACCGTCTGTTGCATACAAAGTATGGCAGATTTTTTGCAACGGGTAATTTCGCCATTTCCACAATATAATACGGACAGAAAATGTTGCCTGTTTAGAGTCTATAACGCTGTCGGGCTTTTGACCACCCCCCCCCAACCTCAATTGGAGATCATTATCAATCTGCCACCGAGGAAGCACTGTGCAACATTGTGAATTCGGTCCTGGAAGTCGAACCAGTAATTTTGATTTGTCTCTTTGTAATTGGCGGATTTTTC
Organism: Limnoperna fortunei; assembly: GCA_944474755.1. Taxonomy (NCBI): domain Eukaryota; kingdom Metazoa; phylum Mollusca; class Bivalvia; order Mytilida; family Modiolidae; genus Limnoperna; species Limnoperna fortunei. The sequence continues at coordinate 46,127,152 of OX104124.1, forward strand.
AAAATATACTGACTGTCAAGGAAACGCAACACTTTATTTTTAGGATTATTTTTTATGTGTGTAAAAGTTGGCAAAGTTAGATGTGTTTTAAAATCAATAAGTAACTGTTTAAAAATCAATAATTAACCAATCGATACATAAATGATCCACTGATTTTTTAAACCTCTCTAACAGTAGCCCCGTACACAATTTTCGTCCATTTGTTAACCTTTACTTACGGCTTCAAAAATCCCATCTTAAGTTTTCAAGTTTTACTCTATACAAATGTGATAATGCCAAGGCTTTCGCTCAACGAGCGACATGAGCTTTCGGGCATGTTCCAAGGAGAGAGGTCTCGACGTGAAATCGCTTGTCGGATGCATTGTTCACCGTTGACAATTACTCCCACAGGAAGACAACGGGCAGCGACTCCTGAAAAACCTGTTACATTCGCCTCCAGGATTTACGAGATCGATTCCGAACCGCCGTACAGACACCATGTGAGGCGATTGGAAGGCACGGAGAGCTAATTGGATCCAATACAGTTAGACGTCGACTACCCCAAAATGGACTCGGAGCAAGATGACTTTTCCGAGGAAACACTTTGACACAGTAACGGACGAACACGTGTTTGGAGTCGTCGAGGTGAACCACACGCTGATCCATGTGTTCAGGAGACAGACCGTTGGGGTGGCGGAATCGTTATGGTTTGAGAAGGTATTTCCTCTAATCACTGGACTAATATCATGGAAATTTGACGGCACAACGCTTCATTGATGAGGTGGTCATCAGGATGTTGACGTTTTCAACAAGACAATCCTTATTCCGCTCGCGTCACTGGTGCGTTACTAAATGCAACAATGTGCGCACTTTTACATGGCCAGCGTTTTCTCCTGACTTGAGTCCGATAGAACACGTATGGAATCAACTTGGAAAAGCTGTAAGAAGACACCAACCACCGCCGATTACGCTACGTCAGCTTGAAATTGCGCTACAAAAGAAATAGAACAATCTTCCACAAGAACAAATACGTCGTTTTATCCGATCAATGCCACGGAGATGTCGCGCATGCGTTGCATCAAATGGTGGACACATTCGTTATTGACTATGGGAAATTCAGAATTGAATGTGAGTACTTAAGTGATTCGTTGAACAGAAAAGAATAAACATTAATTTGAAACACTTGCGTCGATTTGTTTCTATTGTTCAGAACTTTAAAATATACCAGTTGTTTATATTGATGTTGTTTCTATATAAAATTTTATTTATGTATATTTTAGGGACGCGTTTTCATTGGCATTCAATATATATATTATTTCTTGCTTTCTCTTTTATTTGATCGGTGTGCAGTGGTCGTCCTTGTCTGCGGTATGTTTTTGTCCTCATCGTCCGTCCATGACTACAATTTTTGTACATTTTTTTAAAAACGGTTCTTGAAAAAAAAATGTACGCAATGTTATTCTTAAAAGAAATCGGTAAAATGTTCAATTAAATATTTGATATATGTTTGTTTGAATTGTAGTTTTCTCGATCCGGCATTCAGAACAAAGGACTACCAACAAAGAACGATGATGATTTTCGTGTAAGTTTTACGTAAGTATAATATATGGGTGTTAGTAATCCATGGACTCCACCATTGTGGATTTCTCGAAGCCCGGCCTTCGGGATACGTTAACCGCACTCCCCAGTCCAGTTATAATAGTATTCAAGGAGTTTGTCACTTGCACGCCTATATCCCATCACGCGGTAACGTCTGAATGGATGCCAGACTGTAAATCTGTTGCACCAATCAGATTAGAGGCATCAATTTTACATTACAATCTGCTTACATAATTGTCAATAATTTTTACCTGTAATTAAATGACGTGAATATTAATTTTAATTTAAGTATATTTAGGATTTTTAATATCTTACAACATATAAAGTTCGCTTAAACGCGGTAGATATTTCAGCAGTTGATAAATAATTTTCTATCAAGGCTGTTCCAATATATTTAATATTCAATTGATTTTAAACCAATAATTCCAATGAAGACCCCATCCATGTATTTAAATTTCATAATAGCAGCCACTTCATATTGGACCGTGTGTGAAATAAGTTCAAATACCATCTTTTTAGAAGTTACAAAGCAGATTCTATGCGAAAGTCTTTACAAAGAGTTTGTTCTTATTTCGAACAAAAATCGAGATGCTTGCTTCGGGTTGACCAGTTAATATGGAAACTAACGTTTAAAATTATAACATATTTGCATGCAATTATTTTATCAGAGTATATGTCTCTTATATCTGCTATATTGTCTTGAAGGTCCGGGTACATTCAAACAAACAAACATATATTGTCTAGATGATTACTTAATTGCAATGAAGCCGATGCAAAAATGTTCAAGGTTTAAAACGTTTTTTTTAAAGCCTTCAAGTAAAGCATGAAAATTACTGCTATGACATCATGGTGTCTAACAACAATAATTCATGCTTACATGCTGTTAATGTCTAACTTAAAAAAAATATTGACTAAACATAACCTCACAGGACAAAGAATAACTTCTGTAACATAGATATAAACATGATTTGAACTGTCTCGTAATAACATAATCACTCATGCAGAATATGGAATAAGTGTGCGTCGAATTGATTCTTTGCATCAAAATTTGTCTTGTTTATAATTAATGTAACTGTGTGTTGTAGTGGGTGGGTCTTGGATGGCTCTGATCCGGACTCAATATCAAGAAAATTAAGCGTAAGAGTAGGATTAATTTCCGGACTTGATACTAAATACAAGGAAATATTCAGCAGTTCTGAGGCGTTTCAGGTATGTACATTTTTTTTGCCAACTAATGCCATAAAAACTCCACAAAATTGGAATAGTCTTTATATGTTCTTAACATGCACATTTTTAAATGCCCAAAAGAGTTAGGTTGTAATCTGTTAGTCCTATAAATAATACAACTAATTTGATATTTAGAAAATCCCAGTACTTAGTAGATGAAAAACAGATTGGATAAACATGCGACTCATAGCTTTCACTAAACAAACGTACAAATACAGCACTGTTTACCTCATATATAACTTTAGATGAACATGGCGATTGTAAGAACATAGGCATGGAAAGAAAAATAATGGTACTGTTCATTTGGGACACAATATGTCCCTCCAACCTCACGTAGCTAGGTGGCTTTACTGCAGGGGTATGGGGTCCATTGCCCACAGAAGGTCTGAGGTAAATGGTTTGACATCATGCACTCACACCTTAGATAACTACATTCATGGAAAACCTAATATAAGTACGGGATTCCGTACCTGTCCAATTATTACTACGGTCGGAGCAGTACCAACGGTTCCTACGCCTATGAATGGTCTAACAATGTCACTCTGTCCACTAATATAGGGTCAACAAGTACATTGCATAAACCCGCACTTATTGTTTAATATATTTACTATGAATAATACTAAGCCATTTATGAATATTCTAAACTTATAATAATTCTCGTGTTCGATAGGTTGTAAACTATGGCATTGGTGGAATGTTTAACGTACATCGTGATAACTTGGTAAGCTAGTACTTACTTATTATACTGGCGCCCTGGTGGCTGAATGGTTAAGGTAGTGAGTCATCTACATTGATCACGTGCCTGTCAACACTTAGGTTGCGGGTTAGAGTCTTACTTCGTGCAGTGTGTTCTAGACTTTTATGGACGCCATGATATACTAGTAGCTGAGAATGGTTGAATGTGGCTTAATCACCATTTAGACAAACAAACATATTGAATCACTGATTTTAGCTTAACCGACCTGAGATCTTGTATGTGCTATACCACTTCTGGACATCCGTGAGTGGGTATTGTGGGTACGAATATACACTGCTAACGCCAAATGTTTGCTGACGCTCTAATCCCTATTATTTACAATTTGTCTACCCCATTTACAATACCAGCTATTATTGAAAAGAGCAGTGGTGATGTGCCATCCGGCTGGAATTTTTTATTATCTCTTTTTATCAAATGCTTTTACTTCCATTGTTCTGAATATGATTTTACGCTATCTTGGCTATTTTTAGCTATATCAATGCGTCCCAGTTTTATTTGGGGGGAGGAGCACGAGTACTTAGTGGCAACGCCAAGAGCTTCGACAGTAAAGCTGACAATTCTTTTCAATTAAACTTGGAATCGAGCACACTTTGCACTTTGTTATCATCAAACTAACAACACTTCGTTGATCATTTAGTGGTCAACTACCTAGACCACTCGAGCACACCGAGCCCCTTGCTTTGATTGGAAAAATCTATCGGAATATTAAATTTGCTAAAATTAGGCTTTTACTTTTTCTTTAAGTCGAACGCAAATTTGATTTGTTTTGCGACAATATAAGGAGATATGTCTTCAGTTACAAATAATCTGGTTCCCGTGATCCTTTGCGAATCTACTTTATAGTACGAGGTACGAGTTATAAATACGGCAGTGGGACCAGTCTACAGTTACAAAAGCACACTCAACACTTTTACAAATTGTTAACATACTCTTCTGTATGTACATCGTGTACATATATCATTGACTTCACAATGCGAACATAAAGTTTGTATATTTCTTCTTTATTTTCAGTATCACCCCTACTGGGGCCCTTCATCCCCAGCTGATATTTATTATGTCCGGGGTTCTGGGGATAGAATTGCAACATGGATGTTTTATGTAAGTCATTAAATAAGATCAAATTACCAAATCAAAATATGTATAACGACACAGATTTGAATCTTAACTGCGGCTATCGGCGATTGCTGCTTGATAATTAATACCTACAGCGTTTGGCAATTTGGATATGATATTATAATATAAATCTTTATTTAATGAAATTGTCAATATATTTTATCCTTAGATAAATGACGTCAGAGCAGGAGGAGCTACCATTTTTCCAAGAACAAACACGAGAATTCCAGTAATAAAGGTATAAAGTTGGAAGTAAGGGTGAGAAAGAGGTGTTATCTTTTTAAATCTCAAGGGCACTGATGACGGTTCGCATGGTTTGTTCCACGATAGTTGTCCCACGCGTCTACAGTTTGTGAATAGGAGAAGCTCGGTTGTTCCGGGTCACAGGTCTTAATTTGAAAAGCTTTGAACGGACTATAGAAGGTAACATGTTTAAAGAATATCATGCATTTTGCACGATGAAGACCCTTTTAGTTGCTGATAAAAAAAGTTCGAATACCCGTACGCACCTCGCAATTTTAGATTGGCAGATAACATGTTTTCGTCCTGAATATAGCTGGAATGAAAGGCCAATTAAAAAAATTGTTTAAATCCTAAATGTTTGCATGTAACGACAGTACGAGACTTTGATTCTTATTCCTGATAAGTTAATAAATAATGATGTGTATGGATTACTAGTAAATACACATACACGCATACACACACACACACACACCCACACACACACACACACACACACACAACACGCATATATACAGTTCTTTGGCGTTTACTTTTTTTTATTGGTCAACAAAATAATGAACGAATCGGTTCTAACACTTATTCAGATTCGGTTGTAAAAAAGTATGTGAAATACATTCTATTTTTAATCTTTCTTTTGGCATGAGTATTTTAAGTGTGATGTAAAATAATGAGGTAACTAAACTCCAAACTCAGTCACGTTTTGTATTGACAGGGAGCAGCAGCTTTTTGGTATAACCTATTACCGAGTGGGGAAATAGATGACCGCGTCTTCCACGGAGGCTGTCCAGTGTTACTTGGGTCTAAATGGAGTAAGTTTTGACAGAAAATTTAAGGGGATGCAGGACATTTGAATTGAAAATAATTTGTCAATGAATTTTCTTTAAATTCGCCATATAGTTAGTTTTTATACAAGTTATCTTACTTCAATCTAAAAACGTAGAGGTTTCAGAGCCTTTGTTCGTGGGGTTGAGCACTGAAATTTTAAATTTCTAATAGATTATACAGAGAAGAGAATAAAAAAGCACTAAAATAAAAGATTACCTAAATTCTGTCCAATGAAATTTTCTGTATTTTTGATTGAATGAAAATGAATTGGTATACATTTTAGTAATGAAATGAAAAATAACGGTCTCTGAGTTAAATTTTTGTCTATTGGGAAGAAACTAGTCAAAAGGAGTTGAAAAATGGTATATTTTGGTCAAAATTACCTCCTTTGTTAAAAAATTAATTTCATTATTTTTGCAAATACCGAACTCATTTATGAGAAAGCTTTTGTCAACCATTTATAAATTGAGGTTACTTTCATTATTATTTTAAATTTTATTGAAAATTAAGAGTTAAAAATGAAGGAAATTATTATAAAATTTACCATAAATGTTATATCTATTTTGAAATTTTCACAAATATGGCTGATGGTGTCCAGCATCCCTTGAAATTCACTAACAAGGCAAAGTTGCGATGCGACTTTGTTTTACTTTCTTATTTATCTTGCATGGTGTATGGAAAAGTGAACAAACAGAGTTGTTGTCTGCGAAAAAGATTCGCGGTTACAAAAATATTAATAGATTAAAAGAAGCGATGTCACAATATTGAAGAGTAGATGTCCGTGTTTACGTAAAACACCCACAGGCATGGTAACAGTTAAAAAGTACCCATTCAAACTACTGTGCTTCGATCGCGACAATTGTTTCGCCGTTTTCTGGCCATATCTCGCCCCAATTGATAGTGCGGTCTTTGAACTTCTGTTACATCATCATATTTACACTCAACTGATGAATTTGTGTTAATGTTATTCTCCTGCTGAAAGCTTTGTTTGTTTGTATGAATTGTGTTTTTCACAACTTTCAGCTCTCTTTCAGCTATATCATGGCGTCCAGTTATTTATCTTTTTATCTTGGATTACCCGGAGAAAAGCCCAATCTACGGTATGAAAACTGGCAATCCTTGTCATTTACGATTAAAGTTAAAGCACACCCTGCCCGAGGTGCGTCTCAGAGGAAAAAGACGGAATACAGGGGCGGATCCAGAAAATCGGGCTAGGGGGGTGAAATTCGGGCAATGGGTCTGTGGACCGCAGCGACCTAACGGGGGGGGGGGCGAAGCACCCAGAAGCTGGTGAGATTTAAGCAATTGATATGGTGTTGAGGACTACAAATTTTAACATGTTAAACACGCTCTTTCTTTTCTCTCTCTGTCTTTCCTCGTTTTTCGGTCACTTTCTCTTTGTTTTCCCTTTTTAAGGGAGCGAACGTCCCCTCCGCCCCCCCCCCCGCTGGATCCGCCACTGGAATAGTACATGCAAGTATTTTTGCGAATATTGTGTATTTGTATACAGAATGAAAAAAGTTTTTTTTCTTTCATTTTATAGTCAGCAATAAGTGGATTCGAGAATCAGGCCAAATGTTTAGGAGGCCATGCGCATTAAAGTATGATGCCACGGTGTGATTTAATTTACATTGTAAACGTTATCTATGGTGTGCAGGTGACTATTCAAATTTAATTTAATATTACCTGTGTGTGATGCTGTTAAGCCAAGCGTTTATGTAGATTGTCTTTATAATTCTGTATATGAAGGGATTACACTACTTTTGTACTAAATATTTGTCTTTAAGACACTGAATACACAAAACGAGTGTTTGAATGTTGGTTTATTAGAGTGATGAGTTGTATAAATATGTTTGTTTGCTACGATCAGAAATTCAGAAAATTGTTATTATAATATTATTATATGTTTAATGATAATAAATCAAAACTTTGAACATGTTTCTTTTTCGTTTCATCTGTTTATTTGTACCCAACTACGAAGCAAAGGGGTATACTGTTTTAACCTTGTCCGACCGTCCGTCCGTAACAAAAATTTCTGTCGCAGTTTTCTAATCAAGTATAGGATGCAGAAGCCTGATATTTTGCATATTGCTTATCTTATAGAACCATATGGTGTACAGAGATTGTATACTCCTTTTCCACCTACTTCGTGATTACCGAACACTTTTTGTGAAAGCGGGGTATCACTATTGAGAATTAGCTCACAGATTTTTTTTACTTTGGTTCCTTTCTTTGTCTGGTAGGTAAATAGCTGGAAAAAATCCATAGTTACATTATTAACATACCAAAATTATTTTACTAATTTGCATGAATTGTATACGATACATATATACTGTATGCGGATATAGATATGTACCTATACAACATGCACCATTTGCATGACGAAAATGTGGATTACATAAGCAGGTGACAACAGTATGGCAATTAATGTGGATGTCGTCATCATCGTCTTTTATCTACATCCGGGGAACTTGATATCTACTGTTTTATCAACACTAAGAAAATTGAGTTTTGATCGAAAATTGGTTGTTAAATAAGTATGCCTAGAGCGGACCGCTAAACTAAAGGAAGTTCAAAGTAACCTCTCTCGTTTACCGACGAGTGCAAGTTTAATGCATCTCGTTTGTGATTTACAAAGCGTATAACACTTAATAGATATTACAGCTACATGTAAGAGATCATATCAACAAACTGAATTGTTCAGCCGACCACACCTATAAGAGTGTATTTACACATAATTAAAACAAAGCTTAACAAATAAGCTGAACAAAAATTCTGAGTCAAAGTTGAGCATACTGCATCATAGACTGATACATGTACAGCTCTCTAAGTTCTGATAAAGCTGGGTTAATTATGTTAAATAAATATAAATGTAATTGCTGCGTTTGTTACACAAAAATCTATTACTTTATCTAAGAGAATGACCATTTTACAAAAACGAACAATACTTTTCACGTTTTTGTGATTATTATTTATCTATTTTCTCCGTCTGTTCCCTGACCATAATGGGATGGTTCCGAGTTGTTAACCAAAGGGCTCCCCTGGTGGCATATAGGTGTTTGGCTAGTGCTACGCTCTTTGCATGAAAAAGACCCCTGAGTAAGACTCATTGTAGCTGTTATAAAATGCTAATTTCTTCACCTCTACCCAAATGCTGCATACCTTTCCAGTGGCAGTCAAAATTGTGTTACGTCGGTCCGTCACTTTTTCACCGTTAATTTATTATTTGTTTATTTGCTCTCGTCCTAAATACAGCTGAAATATTGCTGGCTAGACGTTAAGCAAGAACTCAATCAATCAATCAATCGCTATTTGTCTGTATTCTTTAAGGAGCATACTTTTTATAAGTTTAAAATCTCTAACTGTCTAACCCTATTGTCCATTTGATACAAATATTAAAATACTTAACAAATTTCTCTTAAATGGTAAATAATGTGTTTATTAATGATATGTAAAAACACGCATTAATCTTAATTTTATTAAATAAAGAGAGCATTTGGTATAACATTTTGAAATTGTGGCGACAAAAGCTGTAACACATCTTATATTTGGATTTTCAGTTGGTTTGGGTTTAAGCTCCACTGATTATAGTCTTGATTAGACGAAACGCAAAATGTTATATTTTAATTTTATAACCTTGGGATCTTTGATGACATTTTATTTGCCTGTAGATAGAGTCGAACTCACAACAAAGTGTTGACACGACTGTTATCGAAACAGAAAGATAACTACCTAGATCTCGACCACCGAGGCCAAGAGTTAATATTGTACAATGAATATCTATAGTGTAAGCTAGTAGGTTTTGTCGGCAGTTTTGTATACAGGGGTACATTTTACGGGAGTGATTGCCCTTTGTTTGATCAGATCGGTTCTTTATGCCTTCTTTGCACACCATTTAACATTTTTTGGTGCTGGAATTCGGGTTTGTTTCTTCGTTTCGCTTGGATTTGTTCGTTATAATATAACAGTAATTTAATCTCAGACCCTCACATGTATCAAAGTAACAAAATTATATCAACTTGTTTATGGAAATTGAAAGAAGACGAGGATTGTCCGGATATTTTTTAAAGGGGGGAGGGTCAGAACTCATACGTGCATACCATTTCTAAAAGGGGGTGCCAAAACACTTCCAAAAATATCGGCATGTTAATATCTATATTTAAGGTGATTCACGAGTACATATATGTATCCGGGAAAAGTGCATTTTGTGCACATTACGATATTTATTTAATACTTTACACCGAAAAATATTTCCTGTATGGTCATATGTGGTACAATTTGTTGTCTGATGTTACGCGGAATCACACGTATAAAATAACATAAGCGTATTAAACTTTGTATCAAATATGGATTACATTCAATATATTTGTGCTAATTTAAATTAAAATACTGATTATTGGTCAATATTAAAACACTTTCCAACCAGATGTTGTTCTAAGTATGAAACAGAAAATCTCCAAGTAAAAAAAATGTAAAATTTGCATAATCAATTGAAAATCATAACAACGTTTCACGACGGCAAACTTCACCTATACATATAGTTATTTAAACGTCGTACAAGTACATACCTTATAGTGCGATTACAGAGAAACTGGCTAAACTAAATATGAACTATATATTGTGGACAATTTCTTTTTTCTTTGGTGCAATATTGCAGACTTTTCACGGAGAAATATTCACCTCGGTGTATAAATTATCCATATTGGCCCGGGAAGAGGGAAAACTACTTAGAGCATTCAAAAAATATATAGCGGCAAAAACAAAAGAAGGAAAAACACTATCGTTTGAACTTCAAAGGTAAGGCAATAGTGTTTTTATTTATTTGAAGAGCAATGCAACGTCTTTGTACTGAGACGAATTTGTATTCGTTTACCTTCTCATTCTTCTTGATTGCATTTCAAATTATGTATGAAGATAATAACTGAAACATTCAAAGAATTTAAGTTTAGTCAAGATATGGCTTTAAATGCACATTTATTGATGGGCGGAGGGGCGTGAATCAAAATAAATATTAATAAAAAACGCATACGTAGGTATTTTTAGAAATGAAATCCCCAGGGAAAGTATATATTTTGTGTATAAACGTTTCGATTAACATGACCAAATGTGTATTTCCTAATGGATGATGATGGAGTATCATGTCGTTCATTAAACCTGTACAGTTACAACTAAATCTACAAATCGGAGATACAATATAGTAGTGGTTTTGTTGTTATTCAAGCTTAGAAATGTTCAAACGGAGCACTCGCAGCCTTTGGTTAAAAAATCTTTATTTCTTATTGCTATCAAGTGCACGGGAAACTTATTTCATATAGGGAACGAACGTCCTTCTCATATATTATAAAGGCCATTGTACAAACACTTGCAAAAAGGGGATCTTAGGTACAGTTAGACGGGACCTCACATGTACAGTTAGACGGGACCTCACATGTAGTGATATAATGGTCATGATGGAAGAGAGACATTCACATAATTATTATGTAAACTATGTTTGTTTTTTTATAAATATTTACACATCGCTTAACGGATCTCAGTTGGCTTTTAGCAGACGGCAGAATGTAAATAAGGCTTCCTTCCCCCCACCGCAATACCCCCAACACTGAACAGGGCTCAACAAACGGGGATGTCTAGCATTTTCAATTTTACGATAGAGGAGTGCACTCACGCTATGATTTATAATACGAAAAACATGGCTGCGAATCATAGTAAGTATACGAATTTGGATAGTGGCGTGATCGTCGTGCGATAAAATACCCGACAAAAGCAGACAGCAAAACATGTATGTTGTTAGTCCAAATCCGGTCCACATTACCTCATCTGTGCAAAATGACTTGATGTTTATTAACTTGTTCTCGTCCTGGATATTACATACACTCCTTTGGATGTTAAATCATCCAATTCGTAGATGACGCTTAGTAAAGAAATAAGGCCTAACTTATACTCCTTGCATACGGCCTTTCTGAATGTTGAACCTTTGTAAAATGGGGGACAGCTGAGTGGTCTGGGTAGTTTGTCATATGTTATGTGAAATTGTCTACGTGTCATGATAAAGTTTTAAGCTGGAGTGGAACAAAGTTCAACCATGTAGATTAATTTATTTCCGTCGACTTGATGTTCCTGAACATAGCCGACATTTTGCTTCATGAACGATTTACATACTTATTATAGTAATTTACTAAAACAATATGGTTGTTATGTACGTACTTAAAATAAACATGAAATCTGTGTTTATTTATTGACTTGTGTTTCCATGGTTTTTATTTGTTAACATGCATTAAACCAGACTATGTTAGGCTCATCGTGTGATTGATGGAGTCGACAGTTTAAGCTTTTGTTCAAACACAACAATTTAAATGATCACTTTGTACTAATCAGTTATATAAACTAAAGTGCTTCATTAGTTACAGTGAAAAATTGCACATCAATCATTTATTCCTGTCTGGAAACGCATTAACTTCGTTACGGTATACATGTATATTTTGAAACCATCGAGCTTGGTAAATTTTTTTGCAATAGTGATAAGCTCATTTCCTATCCACTTGTTGAATGAACAAAGGTAATAATCGTCGTGGACACAACAATCCGAAATTGTCTACGTTTTATGTTTCAAAATAAGATTATAACAGTAATTTGCAACATTCAATTTCATAGAGCTCATATTGGAACTTTTTGTTATGAACACGTAAACGTGTAAAAATGTTTGTCTAGGACTATTACTGACGTGTTCTCGCATATTTTTACCACATGAGCCGTTGACAACTTCTAATTGAATGTATTGTAGACGAGACATTCTTAACCGACAGAAAAAATCTCCTACCGACAAAATTAGTATAAATTATGTTTAACAATGACGCTTTATAACGAAATGATATTACTTTTAAAATGATACATTCTTTTCCGATGCTTGGTTTGGTTTATTTATATATATAGTATCACAGTGACAATGTGTATTGTGTTATACGTATATTTGGGTCCTACATCATGATGAATGTTAGGACATACAATCGCCTGAATATAGCTGAAATATTGCTGCTCGGGCGTTAAACACCATTAATCAATCAATCAGGACATACAACTTTCCATCTTTGAAATTAAATTTAATTTTGGCAATTTGTTTCGTATAAAGAAGTATTTAAATGTTGAATAGTTTTAAATAATATTAAATGTTTAACGGGTTTTAAATTCAATGTAAAATTATGTTATATCTTTAAAAAAATGTAAATCGTATCAGTCGTGATGTCGATACCCGATTGAGGGTTTTGCTCATGAAAAGAATTATTGCACGCAAATGCCTGTTATAAATACATGTATTTAAGGATTATCATCGGGTCAACAGGCTTCCTTACCCCCCCCCCCCCCCCAAGAAAAAAGAAGATGCTTACACTTTTATATAGCGTAAGAATTGCTGAAAATGACTGACGTTTAATCACATTCAACAAACGAAGATGTCATATTGTATTTATGTTTTTAGGTCAGCGTCGTTTTTCAGAATTCTATAGCGGGGCCTTGGTGGTCAAGTTGTCAAGGTACTTAGTTATCTACTATTGATCACATGCCTGTCAACATCGAATGCCACTAATGCCACTATAGGGGCACGGTGTGCTTGACTCCAATTTAAATTGACATGGATTGCCAGTTTTCCTAACGAAGTTCGAAGGTCGGGGTTTTTCTTCGGGTACTCCGGCTTCCTCCCCAATACACAACTGCATGGAGACCGTGATATAGCTGAAAAATTGCTCAAAGCTGTATAACATCATTCAAACAAACAACGAAAAACAAAAACAATTCTATCTCATAACCCAGCCATCTAACTATGATGGCCCCGTGCGGGATCCGGGTGGCTAAAAGAATAGACCACAGTCGCGCTAGCTTGTCGTAAAAGGCGACTAAATAGCGCCCAGTACCCTGACCGGCGTGTCAGGTCGGTTTGCCTAAAGACCGACTGGGATGTGTGCCCCAGGTGGTTGAATGGGGTACCCCTGTCAAGCTGGGGTTGTCAGGCCATAATACGGAAAACCTACCGCAAACCATATTAGTGCACCGTGTTGGGAAAAATGCCACGTTCCTCGCACGTTAAAGAACGCTGCTGTAGTATTCGCTATGAGTAGGGATTTCGATCCCGCTACAGGAGGCTAAATTGCCCGACCCTATCCATCCTCCCATTTGCCAGTGGCAATCTAAAATCCGTTACCCCTATTTTTCCTTGTGTCCCTTCCCATTTTCATTCATCATCATTTCATGTTCATTTTATCATCCATTTCATGTTCATCGCCTGAATATAGCTGAAATATTGCTGCTCGGGCGTTAAACACCATTAATCAATCAATCAATCAATCAATCAATCAATCAATCAATCAATCAATCAATCAATCTAACTAGGATGAAACTGACCTCTAATTATAACCCACTTGTATGGTTATGCCCTATGCATGAAATGACACCTGACCTCCACGAAGAGAATAATTACTAAAAATAATCACTGGTACACAAATCAATATTTGAACTGCTGTTATTAAGAATGGTCCCGTAGATCGCAACTTAAATGATGTTTCTCTGTTGATTAACTTTTGTCGGCTTTATTAAAAAGAACACAACTCAAAGTTTATATGTATAAAGATACAAAGCAATCATCATGATCAAGTTTCCATAAAATAGTTCACGTTTGAATAACTTATCTATACAACTCTAAATCCCTTTGGTTGAAAAGTTAAATAACATGTTCATAAGGTCACACTAGTAGAATATCTACAGTCTGATGTAGCATTCAGTAGTTGAAATTTATTTTTATTTGAACTAAATTCATATACTTATTTGAAAACTGTCCACTGTCCACTCGAATTGCAATCTTAAGCATGTGTACCACTTAAGACTTATGTTTTACCCAGTACGGGTCAGACTTTGAGACGACACGATGAAATGTCTTCTCGATTTTCCAAATGTGTGCTTTTGCTAATTAAGGTGCACGCTATTTTTGTATTATTATGTAAAGCTGAAAAATATAAATGAGTACATAAAATATGTATATAAATATCGTTTTAGTACAAGGTTTAAACATGACATGGTATCGCCACACTTTACCAGTATTAGCCCTCGATTTTGCGAGGGATGATACCAGGGGAAATATGGAAAACGTCTCCATGTAATAGTTTTAATCGGTGAAGTGAGTGATTCACTTCTTCGCGAGTATGGTGGCCATACCTTATCCGATTCACTATCGCTTTAAACTTCATACTGCAATCATTCCAATGGTTGTATCATATACAACCCTTATGTATGTTTTTTGTTTGTTTTGAATGTTGGTTAACGTGGGGTTTCAGCAATTTTTCAACTCACGGCGTCCAGTTTTTAGTGGGAGAGGAAACCGGAGTACCCGGAGAAAGCCCCCGACCTTCGGTAGGAAAACTGGCAATCCTTGTCAATTAAGATTGGAGTCGAGCGCATCCTACCCACAGTGAAGCTCGAACCCACAATCTCAGTGTTGACAGACCACGTGATCAATAGTAGACTGCTGTTATTAACCACTAGGCCACCGACCCCCCCCCCCCCCTTTAGATCTGTTTTCAGTGGCTAATTTATAAAGAATGCTGTATGATATAACATAGACATGAAACCCTTCAAACATACACACTTTCCATTGGCCTGCAATGTTCGTTTTTATCGTGCTAAGGTCGACGGGGAAATCTTGCTTGCGGCTCAATATGGGACATCTAAAGTGTTCAACTTTTAAGGGCAATTAGTCATAGAACAAACAGTTTAAAAAAAACAGGGTATTACGACATGGCTAAATCCTTAATAATGTATGTTTTCTAATTATAACTGAATTAATCAATTAATAAAATTATTAAATTAAATTAATCATTTTGTGAGTAGAAACAGCACTAAAACTCTATCATAAAATAAACCTATAACCGTTATCCATTGTAAAATAACGTAATTATATTTTATGTACCTTGGATTTCTTTGTCGCACGTCAAAAAACGTAAAAGTTTGTTAAAATATTAATTTAACTCTAAAGCAAAACAGTAGTAAAATTTCTTAAATTGCTAAATTTTACACTGAATAATTAACTATCATCGACGTTTCGAAATTCATGTTTATTTTCACATTAATGTTTTTTTCCCAGTGACATACCTAATACACAATAATTAATGCTGGACGGATTAGGGTAAACCCTTTGAACTCATCGTTCATATTGATTATTCTGTACGAACATGAAGTCAATCAGGTGACACCAACTTCTTTTCAAGTACTCTTGAAACGAATTAATGATACTGACACTCTATCAAAAATAAATGTACCGAGAAACCATTCATATTGGGAGGTCGATGAGTTACTTAAAATCACTTGGATAGTTAATAAAAAACGGATCTCATTTTAACTGTCCAATATTTTATCACATAAGCTAGAAGTCTTAACAAAACTTCCTGATCACTAACTGGTCACCATATTATATTAAGTTTTGCATTATAGCGGGCGAGTTATATTTGCAGGACGAAACAAGTTAATAAACAAAATATCTACTGGGCAAAGTTTGATTGCATAGGAACGGTAGTGTTGAGTAGAAACGGCGAATCTGCGAATACAACACGCTCTCTGTTTTTAAATAGACAAAAGGGATCCATATCGCACCGCCCAAGGAGCGTAGCATAATCCTAACACCTAACGCATTGTGGTGCGCGGCCAGGGATTCCGCATTATAGCCTGACACCCCAAGTACAAAGGAATAAAGGATTCATGCACTTGAACGTCTCTACAAAGCTTTCTATTCACGTGCCGTTGGGCATCAGATATGGCCGCTACAGGAAGTACTTGTTTCTTATAGTACACAGTTTTTATTCATCTTCTCATCTGATGCTACAAGGCCAAGGGAGCTGTAACTTTGAATGAATAATGTTTGTTTGTGCTATGTTGATTTTCTTTGCGATTTCACTACCAAGTTCATAAAATAAATTGTTCATATTTTAGATTCATATGTTACGATTCTCTTGTTATTCCATCAATGATAACTAATATCAGTTTAATGTTCCATTTAAAAGAAACACATGTGACCTAGGTGGCCGAGTGGTTAAGGTAGTTCGACTACATTGATCACGTGGTCTGTCAGCACTGACATTGCGGGTGAGATTCTCACTGCGGGCAGGGTGTACTCGACTCCAATCTTAATTGACAAGGATTGCCAGTTTTAGTACCGTAAGTCGGGGGTTTTCTCCGGGTATTCCTGCTTCCTCCCCAAAAAAAACTATACACCATGATATAGCTGAAAAATTGCTGAAAATGACGTTAAACATCATTCAAACAAACAAAACAATGAAAGAAATACATTATTTAGTGTTAAAATATTTGCATGCATATTGAGAATATAGAAATAGATTATTAAAGCTATGAATAACTATGCCATGTCATCAACTTTGGGGGTTCATGTTTTCTGTCATCCAAAATGTATATTTCCTATCATAAAGACAAAACAGTAGTAAATATTACGATAGTGTGTACCCTAAATAAAGTCCAACAGTGAATACCAGTGTTGTGTACGCAAGTCCAACAGTGACTACCAGTGTTGTTAACCCTAAATGAAGTCCAGCAGTGAACACCAATGTTGTGTACCCAAGTCCAACAGTGAATACCAGTGCTGTATACCCTAAATAAAGTCCAGCAGTGAACACCAATGTTGTGTACCCTAAATAAAGTCCAACAGTGAACACCAGTGTTGTGTACCCGAAATAAAGTCCAACAGTGAACAACAGTGCTGTATACCCTAAATAAAGTCCAACAGTGAATACCAGTGTTGTGTACCCTAAATAAAGTCCAACAGTGAATACCAGTGTGGTGTACCCTAAATAAAGTCCAACAGTGAATACCAGTGTTGTGTACCCTAAATAAAGTCCAACAGTGAATACCAGTGTGGTGTACCCTAAATAAAGTCCAACAGTGAATACCAGTGCTGTATACCCTAAATAAACTTCAACAGTGAATACCAGTGTTGTGTACCCTAAATAAAGTCAAACAGTAAACACCAGTGTTGTGTACCCGAAATAAAGTCCGACAGTGAACACCAGTGTTGTGTACCCTAAATAAAGTCCAACAGTAAACACCCGTGTTGTTTAGACTAAATAAAGTCCAACAGTGAATACCAGTGCTGTGTACCCTAAATAAAGTCCAACAGTAAACGCCAGTGTTGTGTACCCTAAATAAAGTCCAACAGTGAATACCAGTGTTGTGTACCCAAGTCCAACAGTAAACACCAGTGTTGTGTACCCTAAATAAAGTCCAACAGTGAATACCAGTGTTGTGTACCCAAGTCCAACAGTAAACACCAGTGTTGTGTACCCTAAATAAAGTCCAACAGTGAACACCAGTGTTGTGTACCCTAAATAAAGTCCAACAGTGAATACCAGTGTTGTGTACCCAAGTCCAACAGTGAATACCAGTGTTGTGTACCCTAAATAAAGTCCAACAGTGAACACCAGTGTTGTGTACCCGAAATAAAGTCCAACAGTGAACACCAGTGCTGTATACCCTAAATAAAGTCCAACAGTGAATACCAGTGTTGTGTACCCTAAATAAAGTCCATAAGTGAATACCAGTGTTGTGTACCCTAAATAAAGTCCAACAGTGAATACCAGTGCTGTATACCCTAAATAAAGTCCAACAGTGAATACCAGTGTTGTGACCCTAAATAAAGTCCAACAATGAATACCAGTGTTGTGTACCCTAAATAAACTCCAACAGTGAATAACAGTGTTGTGTACCCAAGTCCAACAGTGAATACCAGTGTTGTGACCCTAAATAAAGTCCAACAGTGAATACCAGTGTTGTGTACCCAAGTCCAACAGTGAATACCAGTGTTGTGTACCCTAAATAAAGTCCAACAGTGAACACCAGTGTTGTGTACCCTAAATAAAGTCCAACAGTGAATACCAGTGTTGTGTACCCTAAATAAAGCCCAACAGTGAATACCAGTGTTGTGTACCCTAAATAAAGCCCAACAGTGAACACCGGTGTTGTGTTCTGATTTGATCAATAGTGGTTACATTATACAATTATTTGTCTATAATTTTCTGCTTTAATTAAGTTTTTAAACGTTGTAAATTTTTTCTCAGATCTTGCTAGATAATTGCTTTTTTTTTAACAATAAGTATTTTTACATTTACTGGATTTAGAATTCTACGTAAAAGAAGGAGCGTCTTCTAAGTAATGACTATGGCCAAACATTTACCACCGTTCTACCTTTAACTTTATTGTGTTGTTGATTTCAATATATATGATCCGATAAGAAATAATTCCTAACAGTTTTGCTTTAAACTGTTTCTTATTAAATGAAAAAAAATTTGTACAAAATGTTATTTGTACAAATTTATTTAGCAAGATGTTACCGCGTAAATCTTTGCACTTGCTCGCTCTTTAAGTTCGTTACGTCCTATGAATATTTAATATGGCAGTAAGAGTAAAACAATGGGCTTTTTTGTAAAGTGTTTCCATTAAAAAAATAACAAAGAAGACAAGTTGTTTTACAATAACAATAACTTCTTTTTTAAATGGATCACAACTAGATTGTACATTGGGGGATAGAAATATTAGTAAGAAACAAACTGCGAAAAATTTTTAAATAGAATAGAAAATTTACATTTTAATATCCAATAAGCAAGAAACGAGAAAAAACAAGTGTAAAATGGCAAGGCTATTAATTAATTTAGGCGTTTGGTCTAGTATGGAATACTCCGTCTGATACTGTACCGGTCGAAATAGTATTTATAACAAACTATTTCTAAGACCATACCGGAAAGGTTCTCGGTGCTATATCTACAAAGCTGTCCTGCACATCCCCAGGTTGGGATAGGGGCAAGCTCTCTATTTAGAGTTGTCATGTTACATGTACAATACGGGAAGCATTATAAATGGAACGTAATAAGAAAAGTGTTCGGCAATTGCCACGCTCCTGACACGATAGCAGCCCCTTTTGTAGATTTCAAAAAAGGGGTATTTGCAGCCGCTACAAAAAAGATACTGTATTCTTTTACAGTAGGAGACACAATTTTTTTTCATCTCGTATTTTGTTATCGTCCTGAATATAGCTGAAACAGTGCTCTTTGAACTCCATGCACACATTTACTTAATCAACCACACCATCTAATATCATACGAGGTAAAGTTAGCATTTTTTTGCAAAAAAACATGACGAATTAATATAACAAAAACCAAAAATTAACGCTCCCTCATTCACATGACCTTTTAGCTTGCAACAAGACTATTACGCCAGACATATAATCTCTCGAATAGTTATCTCGTTACTACGGAATTTTTTGTTATTACGAGAATGTTATCTCGTTATAACGATGTCCATTTGTGTTTAGAGCCTAAAAGGCTTTTGTATTTACAAAATGTGATATGAAAAGTATTGAAAGTGTTCATTATTTTTAGTTTTCATTACAATCCGGAAACTTTCAGTTTTCCAGCAAGAGTTCGATTCTGATGTGAATACCGTATTTTATTGGTCAATTATGATAAGGGTTTGTAAAATTGAGTGGCAGTATAACAATTAACTATAGGGTTAATTGAATGATTGCTGAAAGTCCACAATGCAGTATTTCAGTTATATTCGGGACGAGAACAAGTTAAGATAATATATCCGTTGTGGCAATTGGACTATTGGACAGAATATTTCGAGTATTACTGGTAAAGTATGTGGTGTGAGTGGATACGCAGAGTTTAATTATTAGTATTGCTTTCATGCTCTTACTGGCAATCTAAAAACTGGACCCAGCGCCATAAAACCTACTTGAGTAAAAAATACTTTGCTCAGCATGATAATTTACTCAACTACCATGACAGCAAGGCAAAAGGAAAGATTTCATTAGATGAAATTGAGAATAAAAAAATTCTCAGCAAAGAAAATGTTTATGGCGCTGGACCCTGGGTGCCGTTTCACAAAGCGATCGCTAATTAACGTGCTCGTTATACCATGCAATTCAAATGGGATAACGTGCACGTTAATCTAACGATTGCTTAATGCACGGCACCCTGGTCTCTTATGCACGTTACCTCCCCACGGTCAGGCTTTCTGTATTATGCCCCTGTGGGATGCGCATGTTCTGCGCTATGGATCGAAGCATGGAAATTTTAGTACAGTAATCAAGTACATTATAATCTAACTCAATAACTAGTTTGAGATGTGTCAAAAATATATAATCGCAGCACGGTTCGTTTCAAAAGTGTAGATGTACGTGATATATAGACCGTATTATAAGTTGTTCTTCATATAAATTATACAATACATTTGATTTAAAGCTACCTCAATGACCATAAATTATAATAAATATAATGATGATACGACCTTGAACTAGTGATGTATGACTTTTAATGTACGATACCATAACTGCTGACGTTTATAATATAACAGGCAACAGACATTTTGTAGTAAAAATATATACTTCTGAGTATATATAGAACGATTTTCGACATTTTTTTATTTTTAGCTGTGAACAGATGAACATGAAATATAATTAACAAAATCTGACATTAATTGTTAAAATATTAAAATAATGACACATTAACTGCATTTTCCTTGCATAAAATATAATATAGAATTAAAGATATTTATCGTTTTGTCCTCCTAAATGCAAAAATAATAACAGATTGTATGGACTATTGTATGTTACGTAACAGAAACAACGTCTCTTTTTTCAACCAGCAAAATGTCTGTGTTTATTTTTTTTTAAATAGTTACTTAAACTTATTGAATTTTAATTTCTTCCATACAATAGATTGCATACACTGGACTTAAGTGTCAGCGATAACTATACACAAAACGTTCTGGTTTTATTTGTTTGTTTGTTTTGTTTGTTTTTTTTTTTCGTTTTAATGGGGGGGGGCGCCTCTAGTTTTTAGGAAAATATAGTTCTAGAAATAAAAAAGCACGAAGAAATAGCTTGAAAGCCTGAGAATCACATTATTATTTTTACTCTAAAATAGTTAATTATATGTAACAGAGTAAACATTTCAACTTATGGATATGACGAGAGGAACGTTTATTTTTGTGCTGGATGTAAAGTTTTATACAAGCGTCTTTCATAAAAACTGACAATTTGATGTTTTTTTCGCTATTTGGTAATTGTTTCTTTGATCATGCAATCTGAGAAAATTGCATCTCACTTTACTAGCGTGATATGAATAGATATCGTAGTTTCTAAAATCCAGTATCGTGAGAGTCATAATGGTTGCTATCAATAAGCTTTTTTATAACATAGGTCTATCTTCCATAACATCAGGTATACCGAAGATCTGTTTAGAATAATGTTATAGTCCTATTTTTGCAGTTTGGAATTGATCTCGCACTTCGTCAAATCAATCCCTACATGTCGACACGGCGGTGATGATTATAGGTAGAAATGAGGAACTACTTAAACGGCTTGACCACTGGCGCAATAAAACGACCTACAACGTCCAGAAGAGTCTGGTCATGGACTATAGAAACAAATCATATTTAACTGGTACCTCATGTTTTTGACGCAGATTTCCCATATTTTTATATTGCCTTCCTTTAAAGACTATCGATTTAGAATTAGACAAGGTTAAATATTTACACGTCAGAAATATTTTCCACTTGATCTGTATTAACATTACTTTAAGAGTTGTTATGTGTAGGACGTTAAATAAGTTTTTAACTTTATATTACACGGTAAGCGCGTGTCTCTATAACATATGGTTCTAATTCGAATATAAACTGTTTTCATTTCTATTGCGAATAATAAGATTGGAGATAATGTCCACATCAAGCGTAACAATTGTTGCAGAAGATTTGTATGTGAACGTTAAGTTATGGCTAGGAAATGAACATATGTTGTTCAAATGTTTGATGAATGATAGATCCAGAATGTTTGTTGCGTAGATGTTTTAATATTTGACTTTCGTGTTTGTGCTGGATTCTGACTGTCCCTTTAAAATTAATAGCATCGTAGATATAAAAACATTAATAAGACAAATCTGATACGAGAATTTATTAATTAAAACTTGAAACTAAAAAGATATATGTGGAAAATAGTCATCGAGACAAACAGAAAATCTGAGTATGAAATAGATTCACACACACACACCCACCCTCACACCCACACACACACCCTCACACACACACAGAGAGAGAGAGAGAGAGAGAGAGAGAGAGAGAGAGAGAGAGAGAGAGAGAGAGAGAGAGAGAGAGAAATTCACTGAAAACAAAACCGGTTGAAGCCTACTAAAATCTGATTTGCAGATTCCTTCTTTCAATGATATTTTATACCATATACCAAAACGTTAATCCCCACAAAAATATCTCAGTTTTGATGTCAAACAATACCGGTGTAATTATTTGTAAAGCAGCTGAAATGTATAACCTGGCCTCCCGGTGCAATATTTTTCATTGACGCAAGCTTCATTTCAAATATAACACTAGGTCAGGGCCTCCGATTTAAGCATTTTGATTGGTTGATAATATGACCACCATTTAATATCATATGCACATGTCAATCATTTTTTAAACCTGGGAATACCTTTTCTTGATAAAATTTAAATTATAATATTACATTCAACTTTACGTTAAAATTATCAAATCTTAATGCAAACTCAGTTGAGAAATGTAAACATTGAACGTCATAAAGAGAATGACGTCATAATACGTTCGGTCTACTTGAACTTATCTATGATACAAATGGTTAGTCGAGAGAATACCCGAACGTCAAATTTCAACGCTGTCACCGTTGAAATCCAATGCTCCTGACCTGACGTTATATCCGAAGGCCGCTTAGGCTAAAGAGGATATCATCGTCAGGGTACCAGAATACTGAAATGTATTTTTGATCCATAGTTAAAGTTGAAACGACGTATTTTTACGATTTACACTATAAATCTACGTTGCTAAGCGACTACAAAGCGTATTATATAAAAAGACTCTGAGACATCAAACGTAACTAGGAATCCGTATTAAAGTTGTAAGTCGACTGTTTTTTGTGTTTTTTTTTTGTTTTTGATTTTGTTGTGTTTTCTTCTTTTTTAATGGACGCTTCTTAATTGTGATAACCGTCTATATTTGGAACGTAAACCAACAAAACTATCATTTGTTCGATTGTACTTCCAATCAAGGCAATTCGATAATTAAGAAATTGAATGATGTATGCTTTTAACCTGCATTTCTTTCCTCAGTGAGGTCTGAAAATGAGCTGGTTACATATGATAATTACATCTATATAACTTGGAAGTCTTCAACACGAGACCTCAAACTTAGCGTAGAATGCAAAAATATTTGTTTTTGTTCCTTCTTTTGAACGAACAAGGACGCTCAAGCCATTAGTGGTTCTTTATCAGAATAATTAGGATGTATCATAATATTACAACACTAGATCCTCGTGGAGCGATTGTGACTAGTTAGAAATAAGATCCTTTTGTACTTTGCTGTTGTCATAGTACTCTTGTAATCCAATATTTATTCTACAAATGATTTATATCGTTTATTTTTTGGAATATATTAGTAATGTTACAAAAAGTATCAGGAGTTATCTTTTTTATTGCCGAAAAGAGTCGGAGGTCTAGGTGAAAACCCTTGTCCTTTGGCAATAAAACTGGAAATCCTTGTCAATTAGGTTTACGTGGAGCACACACTGTACGCAGTGAAGCTAAAACCTGCAACATCAGTCGTATGATCAATTGACGCTGAAGGTCCATAAACGATTTATAATAATGTGTGCCATATATAAAACTTTAACAGGTATCATTTCATACATAAATAATGAAAACAGACGTGTTTACAAATTAATATTAACAGAACATTCGTTTGCAATCGGCCAGATATCTAAATTTGCAAACTCTAAAACCTGTTACCAATTTATAATTCTATTTAATGGTTTTAAGATTTATTAACGTCAAAAGCTGCCTTTTTATTATGTAACACTGCATAATGTGTTTTATTCTGAAACTGTAGTTAGATTTATTTTCTTATATCGGTATTTATAAGATCTACGTCAATAACATGGTACAAGTGAATATTGTTGTCATATTACGTTTTTAGGACCTAGTACACAAACATAAAACGTCATTGTGATCAGGACATACTTGCTTTACTTAATGATTAGGTGTAACATCTACCCATCCTGTTAAACATATGTACATTGTTAAAAGTCCGTTCAGATGAAGTCATATACTGCCAAATCTTTGGAAACGATCTTTAAAAAATCTTATTTCATTATTATTTGCTTGAATAATTTACAATACCAAAGTAAGAATCGGGCTGTTCTTATGCTTGACACTAGATATTTTTGTTTGAAAGTCTTATACACTTTTTTTAAAGTTCGAAAAATAACACGAATTTATCTATGTTGAAACGTATAATTGAATGATTGCATATGTGTACAATTAACAATATTATTTAATAAACAAACAATTTAATTACTTTTTTCGACAAAAATATAAACTAACTGGTTAATTCAGATTAGGTTATTCTTATAATAATGAA
Source organism: Limnoperna fortunei (assembly GCA_944474755.1). Lineage (NCBI taxonomy): Eukaryota > Metazoa > Mollusca > Bivalvia > Mytilida > Modiolidae > Limnoperna > Limnoperna fortunei. The sequence goes on from OX104124.1 coordinate 46,152,371, forward strand.
TTAGAAAAAGTGCTTAAAACAAATTAAAATAATATGAAATCCGCAGACAAGTCATTTTATTTTAAAAAGAAGTACATGTATAACCAACGTTCATTTACACAACACAGATTTATATGCACTACTTTATCATTCATCATCATTAGTCATAAATAAACGCTACGACAGGTAGAGTCGTACGTTTACCACATGTCCTTATATAGCTACTCGTTCTTAATTCATCAGACAATTTTACATCTTTAAATATTTATGATTTACATGTATAATATGAAAAATACATTTTATTGGAAAAAAAAATTTTATGTTAGACATTTGAATTTTATCTTTAGTTTCGAATCATTTTATTATTTGTTTATTTATTTGACAAAAGGCAGAAAATTACATTTTAAATTTTAATTTGTTCTTATCGTTTCTTTCGTTTGTGGATGGTGTCTGTCTTGTTATAATGCAGTCAGTCTGACGGCGGATCGTAGTGAGTAACTATGTTGGGAGAGAACTGCACTTCTTGCACGTAATAAAATTGTACTTCTTACACGTGAAAAATTGTATAGCTTTGATGCAGAGTAGCTAAACAGTTCTACGATCCTACCCAATACTTCTCTTAAGTGGTAGTAAATTTGTTCTGCCCATTTGTCCTTCCAAATTTCCTAATTGATTTGTTGCTTACAGCACGTTTTTTCCTTAATATAGCAGAAATATTTATCACTGGACATTAAATTAATATAATATATTAAATGCATGTATAACTATTTCTAATAGTACATAGTAATATAAATGTTAACTTCCTTAAGATTAAAAGCAGGTCTTTATTAGGAAAATGCAAATCTTTGATGTTAGGTACGCATAGATTTGTGACTAAAATAGCAATTTTAATAAGAATATAGCAAGTAAATTAGACGTGAATGACAGATGATTTTTTCAGATAATACTGAAATTAAATTGTATAATAATAATTATAATGAATGATCTTTCTATTCCAGCGAAAAATGTGTTTTTACATTTCATAGTTTAAATACAACTAAATAATTAGTTTTAATTTAATTTAATATGACATCTATATTTTTATTCTTTGTAGCGTTAAAGGCGGTGTCATCGCAAAACCGTCTGTGATTAATTTTATGTTGTATTGGTTATAAAGAGTGAATTTTTAATCATATGATTGGATTTTCAATTATTGCCTAAGTATTAGAAAACATGCAAATAAGTTATGTCATTATTGCAGCATCCTTTTGTCTGATAGTATCATTTATATATTTAAAATCAGATAATCATAATCAATCTTTTGCAGTCCGAAAAACCTAAAGTCAATTTACACAATTAAACGGTCCAAACTAACTTGTGTGCTAGCTCTGAGGACTTCTGATATAATGACGTCTGAACACAATTGAGTTCTCTTATTGTTTCTAATAGGGAATTCGTGTTGCTCAGGTTTGTTTGCTTGTTGTTTTGTTCTGTTTGTTGTTGTGTGTATCATGACGTTGTATTAGTTTTTAGACTGTGAGATTTGACTGCCTTTCGCTTATTGTAAAATATGTTGGTAAACTATTAGCTAAAATCCGAAAACGTAGGTGTTTCTATTATACCTGTTTTCTATTTCAGGTTTAGTATTGTTATGTCATATCAAGTAAGCGAATCTTTAAAAAGTCATATTTATTTTTAGGGTCGTAAATAATGAGACTGTGACTAATATATAAAAACTTATAAATACATATATTGTTGATAAATTGCTGTTTCGAATCAATGTTTAGAAACAGGGCAGTAAATTTTGCATAAATAACGTTGAAAGGGAGATAAAATCAAATCGCCTCAGACACTTGTATCCCATTAAGATTATGTTTAAAAATTATCATTTTGTTCAATATCTTTTTAGGCTATATTCAGATTTTTAATAAAGAGTGTCATCTAAACACAAGCTGTAATAGTATGAATCAACGTTATTTACGAGTTAGAAACCGTATACCTCGTGCACCGAACCTGCAAACATCCTGCTTCATATATTCATTTTAATATCATGACTAATATTTTGTACGACATGTTTGTTACCCAATATGGGAAAATAAAAGCTTGATTATTATGCAAAACTCTTATTATGTGGAAAATTAAAAATTCCTTGGTACTCTTTTTCGTAATAAATCCTGGTATCTCAATACAGACTGACAGCGACGTAAAAACCTCATTACAACAAATACTAATTTAAGAACATTCAGATAGCTTTTCGTAGGTAATGTTAAACATGTTAACAAATGCAATTGTACTGTAAATTCATAACGCCTGACGCGCGTTTCGTCTATTCAAGACTCATCAGTGGCGTTTAACTCTACGCTTGGATATTCTTCATAGGGAGATGGAATAATAAGTCCACTGGCAATATATAGAGGTTTTAAGTTCAGTTGAAGTGAGAAAATTTAAGATCAATATGTTATGATTGTTTACGTTATTTATTTATATTGACACTAAATGACTAAAGCCATTCGTTCGTCAGTCTGTGTCTATAATTTTGACAAAAAACACGTCATTTGTATCGTTGCATAATCTTCTAGACTTGTGTATATATTATTATAATTACATACTTTTTAATTGTTGTGTATATGTTCGACTTTAGTCATTTTATTTTGTAATTAGTTTGATGAAGCTTGGGTATTTGAATGCACCGCAGAAAACATGCCTTGTATTCATCGATATTTTACTTTCATTATACTATTTTTATTTCATTTCTGTTTCACAGTATACAATATTTAAATTTAATTCTTGCAGATTACTAAATGACATTGAGCCATTAGTATCGAGTAGCTGCATGAATCCGTCCTATGCAGAGAACCCTATTAATTCGTTTCATCTAATCAGCCGATTTGTCTACAAATGGCCTGTTGTTTATAGCAGTATATTGTGTCCAAATTGTGAAAAAGATGATGATGCGTTATGTAAGTGGAGTAATTTTTAATTGCAAATATGTGTGTAGTTTTCTTACAATAATACTATACGTATTAAAATGCAAACTAATGACCGTTTGCATGATGTAAATGCTATTGTAGCTTTTATGATTTAGTTAGTCCATCAAGCTGTTTAAACCTGTGCAATGGAACCCTTAGTTACAAACATGGGATCTATTTGTTCCAACTTGCCATGCTAGCATAACAAAAGGTTTGTCCGTTCGATTGCCTACATCAACAAATACCACACCCTTTTGAATAGAACCTTTTTATCCATGGCCCATACAGCGAGATTGCATATTAAAAAGAATTTCAGTACTGTCATTTATCAGACTTGTCAATTACTAAGGTTGCAGGATGTAAAGTTGCGTGATTTTTCGTTCATATAGCCATATTCCCAATTATGCTACTTTTAATCGTTTTACAACACAATATACATTGTTAATGTGAATCTGTCGCTATTTTTAAATCATTAAATCAATCAAGTAACGCATTATAACCAAATTATCACACAAAGCTATTTTGGACCAGGTCGTGAATGCACAATAGGCCGAGCACGATCCCATACCTAAAATTGACAAATAAAGACAAAGACTGTTCTTTAAGCACTGTTCCCGTACTAATAATACCTGACATACTGCTTGACAGAAATCTCTAGATAAGAAAAAACTACAGTCAGGTAAAGTTGTTCATTGACATCATCAGATTTTGTGCTTTTTGTTTCGTTAATAGAACTTATCATAATCTGTAATCAATTATAGTTGAAGGTAATTGCACTCATTTATTTTTTGTTTCAGATTTAAATACAACTTTCGCTATAGTAAATTCAAATATAGTTCGTTGGCCAGGGGAGTATGACATTAAGGCTACAGCAGACGCACTCTTAAGATTGCGTGTATTCTACTATTTTGATATTGATGCCCTTATAGACGGTCGCCTTGTGGATGAACGTGTTCTTCCTTTAAGTCCGTCACAGGTTCTTAAAATAATACAAATTGCCGAGGATAACAATATGTTGAATGAGGCAAAACTATGGTGTGAATCATTACTTCGAAGGCTTCCGTTTACTTCCCACCTGGACGAAAATATCAATGCTGTTGCAGTATTAAGACGGTTAGCAGGTATTTATTTTAAGGTATGATTGATTGATTATTTGACTCTTTTGGGTATTAACTCCACTCTGAACATATAAATTATAGGTTGATTACATTGGTGACACACATGATGACAAACTATATATAACAAACTATAGGCAGAGTGGACAAACTACCGATATTTATATACCAAGCTATATGGATAGATGCTGTACTTACCTGTTACAAGGGGTCTTCGGTGGCCGAGTGGTCAAGGTAGTTCGTCTGCTATTAATCACGTGGTCTGTCAACACTGAGATTGCGGGTTTGATTCTCGCTGCAGGCAGGGTGTACTCGACTCCAATCTAAATTGACAAGGATTGCCAGTTTTCCTACCGCAGGTTGGAGGTTTTCTCTGGGTACTCCGGCTTCCTTCCCCAATAAAAACTGGACGGAATGATATAGCTGAAAAATTGCTGAAAGTGGCTTTAAACACCATCAAACAAACAAACAAACAAATACATGTTACAACAGTATGACGATCACAACATTAATCATTTGAACCCACGATACTTCAAGTTAATGTAATTAAGGTATTTCCCACTACAGTGGTAAGACCTTCCTACCTTTCTTATAATTATTATTAAGGTCTTTCCTACTACAGTGGAAATAACTTCTTACTATTTTCATGATTATTTTTCCTTTTTCCCGCTGTCATTTGAAAAATAAAAAATCGTGTCATCATTTTCATACTTGGTACTATTAATCGGTCATATTGGCAGACAACTCAGTTCACCCTGTGAAACCGATCTATTTTTAGTAACGGAGTTATCAGATCCAGCACCAAAAATCTGTGTTAGCAGATAAACTCAGAAACCGTAACAGATTCTCAAAATCTAAATTATACAAAATGTCGGTGGACCTATGGTCATGATTTATCATGCAAACGTTTTTGTTCCAATTGACTTTCTGTTTAAGTGTTTTTAACCATAAAAGTGTCGCAGCACGTAAAATTTTTTTCTTGAAAGTCGTAAGCCCTAGAGACTTGGGACCACCGCCATTGATCCTAAATGACATATATTGCATTTAAAAATGTCAAGGTCATAGGTCACATTAGTCTTGTTAGGACTTTATCTCATAAATCAGATAGATAGAAGCAGACATCAAATGGGAAAAATACTCCCCTTATCTAAACCTTCATTTGGTACATTTTGACCAAACCTGTGCCATGAATCGCTTTCGAGTTACAGCCCTACTCTTTCGGTGAATTAGCTTTTAGCTTGCAACTTGAAAACCGTTAGAGATAATATAGTAAACATATAGGTTTAAAGTGATCAGTAGGAAAAATGCTTCAATTTGAGCCAAGGTCAAAAGGTGAATGTCATACTTAGCAACAAGGTAATTGTTAAGAAAAATCCTTTGCAACCATATATGTTTTAAATTAGAATGATGTACTTTATACAGAAATATGTCATATTCTGACCGGAAGTGGCATTTTGTCTCTAGCAACGGGCAAAAAGGTCCTTAATACCGTATACTTTTGGCTTTTGACACATTCGTTACCCAAATAACTCATTTTTATGACTGGATGTGAAAGTTGATGCTTAACAACCGCCACAAAATCCCATAGCATCACATATATATTTTTACTTACGAGGGACAGTGAGGAAGACTTTCTCATTTGTTCTAAAAAATGGCAGTTTAACTATTTTTCTTTTCCGCCGTCATTTGCAAAAAAATAAATCGGTCTTACTGGCAGATGACTCACTTCACCCTGTGAAACCGATCTATTATTAGTAACGGAGTTATCTGCCGTTTTCACGGCCTTTTCATGTATATGATAGTCATGGTTTTAGTTTTCTTTCATTAATATTGTTCCTTTTTATGTCTCTGTTTCTCTAAGCTTATTTTACATTGTAGGCTGGTATGCCAGCACGAGCGGCAATGGTTTTGCAAGACACGGCAAACATAGGTTATTATTTTGTCTTAATTGTTTTTATTCGTTTTTTTTATGTGCTGCTTTATCATATTAACATGTTAGTTTCAAAGCAAATCTAAAAGTCATCCTCGTTTCATATTTGTTACTGGTTGTTTAGTATTTCAAAAAGGAATGCACACAAGCCAAGTCTTCCTATGCGTAACGTTTTCCTTATTTACTCTATTTTATCCTTTTATTTTCATTTTGTGGTAGTTATTGTTCCATGTAAATGTTTGTGCGTTGACGTTTTCAATTTACAGAAATAATTTGAAAATGAAAAAATAACGTTAAAGATCCACATAGGTTGCCTGATTGCTACTTGATGGCGAAATTAGTGTAGCACTCATTGACAGTTTGATAACATATCTTGATAATTGAATCTTCTAAAACAACCACTTTTTTCTCTTTTTTATAACAACCCTTTGTTGACAGGAATTTCTGAGGTTGACAAGGATTATAAGTATTACAAGACATACAGTAACGGTACAGAAGACAGAAAAGCAATTGAACTTGTTTATGATGAATATGATGGGCATTATAAACAACTATGTAGAACAAACACAAAGGTAGGGTAGCAATCATCTGTTTAATTTCGTAGACGCAAATCATACAATTATCTGACAACATTAATAATGTGTGTATTTCACCTCATCTATAAGATATAGTGTAAGTACGCAACAACTGATAGAAAGCCGTGCTCAAGAAAGGTTAGGTTCTCTTCATCATTAACGAGTTTGAATGTAGCCATTTACAAGTTCAACTGAGGATCTGTTTAGTTTAATTATAGTACATAGCAACAATCTGACATAGTATTTTGTTTTTCGTGTTTTATCGAGGCAGTATTTTCAAAACATATATATTCATTATTTTTAATTATTAAAATTTCTATTAATACTTCCTTGCGTTTAAAGTTAAACAAGGATTAAAAACGATATGTAAAAAAAAATTATGAAATGTGAAGAACTAAGAACTTTAAAAAAATATTTCAGACTGATATAGAACAATCTCGTCTGTATTGTTATCGGAGCAACACAGACATACCATATTATAAAGGAAAGGTAGAAATAGTCAATTTAGATCCAAGAATTGTGATGTTTCACGATGTGATATCAGAAACCGAGGCAGCACATCTTCGAGACGAAGGCAGTAAAACGGTAAATTTTTTAATGCTTCGTACATATTGTGTCATCTTAATTTCTTATCTTATCTCGTGTGAATACTTCACACAACTGGACACTTACATAATATAACGCCTGTAGACAATAAACCTGTATCAAAGATTTTTATATAGATAGTTTTATAAAAGAAAGTAGCAAAGAAAACCGACCGAACAACAAGAGCCAAAAACCAAGGGACAGTTACAAATCCGGATATAGACAAAAACAACACAAAAATCAAAAACATAAAACACAGAAAGAGAGTAACCCGAACCCAATAAAAACCATTGGTGCACCCAGGTGCTCCGGACGAGTAAGCAGTGCCTGCCTCTAATTAGACACCCGTCGAGTTACTCATTGTCTTGTCTAGAGAAAAGTCAAATCTAGGAATAGGAAACACTACCTATGACTCAGCGAAAATGTCAGATCGTATTTGAGACACTGATTTACCGTAACGATCAATTAAGTCGTGGTGCCGACCATAGAACTTCTGGTGAAAGTATACATTATTTAATACAATGTAATCAAACAATTTTAAAAAGAAAGAAACAGCAAGCAAAAACCAGAAAGCAATGATTGAGCAATTTGAATAAATTTACAGCATGCGCATGTGCTTGGGAAAGATAGGCAGTTCCTGCTGAAAATGTCAATAAACATATCAAAACACGTAGAAAACGTAGTCGAATTATATCATAGAATGAAATAGATAATCATGTTATATGTTCATGAAATTTATAATAAACATTTTATTTTAGCATTTGTTGTAACATTTACTTTCAGTTTGAAGTATCAACAGTAATACAGACAGATAATTATAGGACTGTGGCAGATAAAATACGTGTAAGTCAAACGTAAGTATAAAGGACCATTAAACGACAATTATTCCCTCAAATATTAAGGAGATTTTAGAAAGCTTCCTGCATTCCGGATGTGTATATTATAGCAAGATCTATACGACAAAGCGCCATATATTTTTTAATCTCTTTATATTTTTTTTTATCAAAAATGAAATTTGTTGTCTCTTGATCTTTTTTCTGGCTTTTTGTTCGCTTTATATAAAGTTTATGCGACTATAGGTTGTAACAAGATGAAATATCTCATTGTTCTCGAATTATTACAGCTATTTCGTATTCAAGTACTTGCATTTAGTCACACCTCTGGACGCTTTTTATGCCATATAAACTGTAAAACCTTACAATCACAAATTAAGTCAGATGGGTAAGCAAAACCAGCTTATATTCTAATTAGATTTAAATTTCAGAGCATGGGTTTTTGACTATGACGAAATAATTGAGAGAACATCGAATCGTGTTGGCCTGATTTCAGGATTGGAAACAAAACCATTAGAAAAATTTAGTAATTCAGAAGCTTTCCAAATAGTTAACTACGGTATTGGTGGGATGTATCATCCACATTTAGATGCTTTTGTAAGTGTTGTTTATTTCAAATCTGAAATAACTTATGGCAGAAGCTTATTGCAGCAGCATAAAAATATGAATTTACAAACATTATGGAGTACTTGAGAAGTCGCTGTAACTAGTGTGTATTTTCGCATTATTAATTAAGTTCATGATTTTCTTCACTTCAGATCTTGGGTGGATGACCAACTCGCAATAGCGGAAAAAGCATCAAATCGGGTTGGGCTATTAACTGGATTAGATACACAAAATTTATTATTACGTAGTAATGCAGAGCCATTTCAAGTTGTAAATTACGGTATAGGTGGAATGTACCATCCACATCATGATTATATCGTGAGTTAAAACTATTAAATAACCCGGTGTGTTACTTATACTTGACTCTACACAATCCTATCCCTAAGTGACATGGTTTCTGTCTTCACGCAAGGTGTTGACATTTTGTAAACCTCAATTACCACGTAATAACATGTAAAGTTGGTGGTATCATGTACCTTCCCTTGTTTTTCCAATATTACCTGAACCCACCACTCCATTCAATATACTGTGGATTCATTTTTATTCCTAGAACATTCCTGGGGACAGACACCAAATTTTAGTACTGAACAAAATACAACATCTCTTTTGTTATGATAGGAACAAATAATAAAATCAATAAATTAACTTTTTGTTTGAACAAACAAATTGGAAGCCCTTGACATTAAATGAATCCACAGTAGCATCAACTTCCATATTGTTGTGGGCTTTAAAAGGTACTCTTTAGACCAAGTTAGGACGAGACTGCTTTAATCATTTTCTGTTTTCTTCTTTTGCGAATAACACTTGGTCTATATATTTCAGAAACTGAAAAGAAATAATTAGATTAGCAGTGAGTAGCTAACTACTGTAAATGTCATGGTTGACATGAGTACCCGTAAAAATGTTAATAAAAAATTATTATGCTAAACTGATTTTCCTAAAACGTCGAAGAAATAATTCCTACATTAAATAGAAAGATTTGATCTTTTTTATTGCAATGAACCAAACATTGGAGGTGTTTTTTTATAGTCTGATCCTTTTTAGTCTGTAATAAAACTTCAGGATGAGAAACACGACGGTTTTAAAATGCCCATCGTTGTCCTGTTAAGTTATGCGATAAAACATAAAAATGTAAACTTCTACATGCATTCAATTTTGATAGAAACGAGTTCCAATTTTATTTCCATTTTTTTAAATCGTTTTTTAATCGTTGCAATGGTAACCAAACAAATGAGAATTTGTTTAAATTATATGATTATGGCGTTTTGTATTTGCGATGCAGTTATGTTCAAAACTTTGTTGAAAGGGGTCCAAAAAAGAGTCTAAATAACAGTTTATGTAATGATAAAATACTTTAAAATATAGGAATAATTGCAACTTAAATAATCATATTAAAATGTTGCTTTGTATTAATAATAATAATAATGATAATAATAATAATAATAATAATAATTAAAAGGACATTTGTTCTGAGAACAAATGAGAAGGTCTTTCCCACTGTTCCTCTAATGTAAGAAAAGTTAGGTGAAGCTATGGGATTTTTTGTCTTGCTATAGCACAAAATGTCACTTCCAGTCATAAAAATGAATTATTTGAGTAAAGAAAGTGGTCCTGAGCCAAAAAATACATGGTTGTTAAGGACTTTCATTCGGTTGCTAGGGACAAAAGGCCACTTCCGGTCATGAAATGACATATTTCAGTAAAGTACATCATTCTGATTCTAAACATTTATGGTTGCTAAGGACTTTTTATAACGGTCACCTTGTTGCTATGGTATGACCTTGACCTATGACCTTTGACCTTTGGCTCAAATTGAAGCTCTTTTCCTACTGATCATGTTAAACCTATATGTTTACTATATTATCTCTAACTGTTTTCAAGTTTTAACCAAAAAACAGATTAACCGAAACGCGTCAAGGGCAGTAACTCAAAAATGGTCCATCGCACAGCTTTTGGTCAAATGTACCAAATGAAGGTCTCAATAAGTGGAGTATTTTTCCCATTCGTTGTCTGCTTCTATCTTTTATGGTTTGTGAGATATAGTGCTAACAAGACCTATGGTGACCTTTGACCTTGACTTTTGACCTTTGACCTTGACATTTTTAAATGTAACATATGTCACTTAGGATCAATGGTGGTGGTCCCAAGTCTCTAGGACTTACGGTTTTTGAGAAAAAAATTTTGACGCGTTGCAACATTTTTCAGGTCAAAAACGCGTAAACATGAAGTCGATTGGAAAAAAAATTTTGCATGACAAATCATCGCCATATGTCCAGCGACATTTTTTACACTTCAGATTTTGAGAATCGGTAAGAAGGTCTTTCCACTGTAGTGGGAAAGACCTTAATAATATCCTTTCTTTAGACAAAATGACATATTTAGTACAATGACTAGTTCACAATATGGTTCTGTATGTGTATACAATATTTACAACAGTTAATTATAAAAGTGAAAAAAGCAAACAAGTGTTATAGAAGTAGTTATAAGAAAATTGAAGTAAGTTCTTGCTTTTGGAAGTTCGTTTGGGAGAGACTTGTGTTACAGTTTACGATTACCAATACCTTTTATGTTTGGTGACAGTTTATATTACTTTTTTACTGTTTATATGTAAATACGTAGTTTTCGGCAAACTGTCTGTTTATGGATCTCCTAATAGGTTTTACATGTCCGATATGTATTGAAATAAAACTTTAAAGATAATCTTTAAACTGTTATGAACTCTGAAAAGAGAGACTTGAAAAAGCATGTTTAAAACAAATGTAACACTTATATGTGTTTGATTACAAGAGAACGGATGCTTATAAACGAAATTTGCAACATAGCTGACAAACAATAAATCCGACTTAGTGTAAAAATGGGATTTAGTGTACTTGGGGATGAACTAAAGTAACATTTATATTTCAATCGATTGATTTGTCTTTTAGCTTTTTGTAATACGCATAAAACACTCGATTAAGCTACAAGAAATAAAAAGTAGAACTAAAATCGTAAATCTCGTAAATACTTTATAAAAGCATACATAAATACATAAACGTAATTACGTTTCAATAATTGCTTTGTGTTTTTTTTTTCTTTATTTTAAACAGAACATACCTTTATGGGGTCCTATAAACGAAAACGATGCATATCAATTACAAGGTTCTGGTGACAGAATAGCGACATGGATGTTTTATGTAAGTTCGAAATCTTTGAAAATAAGCGTTTTTATTTATTAACAGTTATGTTAAATACACCTCATTATTTGGTTTGCCAGAAATATTATAAAATTGTCGAATCAATTAGTGTTAATGATTTAAATGGAGTTCCTTAATTCAAAACTGAACTAATATATACTTGTGTATCTGATAAAGAAAGTTGTCTATACGGTTTTTTAAACTTATTAAAAATACTTTAAATTGTAACCCGAAAAAGGTCTGTTTTTTGTTAATTTTTTTTTTCATTCTACTTTCCTCGTCATTAATTTAAGTATTGTATTTACTTATTTCTATAAGGCATTTGATAAAGTTAATCAAAATAATATGACAACATTCTACCAATAAAAACTGGAAATAGTTTTAACGTTGTTATTGTAGCTGAATGACGTGAAAGCCGGGGGTGCAACAGTCTTTCCAGAGGTCAAGGCAAGAGTACCAGTAGTCAAAGTATGTTGACACTAAGAAAATTAAATACGTTTCTAACATTGCCGAGAAAACAAACAAGCATCACGTGAACATTGACACATCGATGCAAGTACCATAAAAGAATATGACATACGCTCAGTCTGCAGATAATGTCATCTAACATACAATTGTTATAATTTTACTTATTTTACATGTACGTGCATTTCACAATATGATGGTTACAATACGTGCCTATACATGATACGCAAATACAAAAATGAGCAAGGTGAATTGTAACTAATGTACTTTTATTTCTTGAATGAATTATGTTTTTTTTTATTTCTCTTTGGCTGGAGTCAACTTGAAAAGTTATATTTACCTCCACTATCTACATAAAATGGGCTAAAAATAGGTCATGGGTAATGTGGATTGTAATGTCAACCTGATTTTGGGATACAAATAGAAGGTTCAAATTTCTAAAAATTGAAAAAAACACGGGTAGTTTGGAATGTAATGTCTACCTGGTTTAAGATAACAATAGACCACAAGTTGAGATTTTCTATTAAAACATATTATGTATAGATTGAAAATGAAAAATTGGACGCAAAAATTCCATAGTCATATAATAAAGCAATCATTCAATCTGCTATAGGTATTTATTTTATCAACCTTCCAAAAGAAATATTCACCTCGCATTCCTTATAGCCACCTATATCTGAGCAACTAAATGTATAAATTTGCATCCGTCCTGTAGGACAGCAAATGTTGTGTGTTGTTAATCTGGCATTTAAAAGACATGGTATTAAATAACGCGCATTGCTCTTGTTAAAATTGTAAAGTTTGTATGGGTTTTTAATTCCTGTGCTCCATATAACACAACGGATTGTAATAAGTATGCAATATGTGTACCTTATTGACCAAGGTATATTTTTTGATTTGCTGTTAAAAATGTCTTGCCTATTTGCACCTGCAACATCTCTCTTTCCAGGGTAGTGCAGCATTTTGGTATAACCTCTTGCCGAGTGGAGTAGGTGACAACAGAACATTACATGCTGGTTGTCCTGTTATTATAGGGTCCAAGTGGAGTAAGTTATACCGTATAAGTGGGTTTTATGCGGTGATTTTTCGCTATTTCGCCGTAAAGTTGGGACGCGAAAATTAAACGCGCGAAATATTAGGAAAAAAAATACAGTTATTCATTCTGATTACTGACCCCGAAAATTACATTACGCCAAAATAAACTCACAGATTTTTAACAAAAACGCGAAATTTTCCACACTCGAAAAAACTAATTATTCGGTATGAAAAGTCTTGCTTTCAGTACATTCAACTTTATCTCATTAAAAGCAAATATAGCATTTTAACAATTGGTTACAAAAGGTTTGCTAATTTCTTCACTGATTAATAGTTTGCTTAACGTCTAACAATCAGAGATGTGTTGAAATCTACAATGTGCTGAGTTTTTTCGACATTTCCATAATCAGCATTTGATCACAAAAGCTCAGAAAAAGTTACAAGTGTGCTCTCCGGGTTTCCGTTTTAAATCCTGGCATACCCAAACCATATTTTACGTATATCAGTCAAGTGCATTTTATTATTCACAATTTAATCAATTTCTTTACTATTCAATCAATAATTATATACGTAAAATTCCATGCGAGAAACATGCATAATACAACCATGACCTGCCTTTCTGCACATGACACTGTCCATCGTTAAGAACTCGTGTGCATGGTGCCCAGATTTATTATAGAAACCTTCATTTACATTGTATGACAATTATGTTTACTGTATTTTTTATTGTCTGGCCAGTGTAAAAAACCTATTTACTTTCCTTTGGCAGTTGCTAATAAATGGATAAGGGAAACAGGTCAGATGTTAAGAAGACCATGTGATTTACAACCATGATCGTTGTTTAAATGAGATTATTGGTACAATTTGTGGCAAAAGTATTTGTCTGCTTATGTCTCATAATACATTCTCATTTGAAAAAAACTTGCCGTCCCCAATGAACTATGTTAATTGCGTAAAATATATCATACATAGAAAAATATATTTTTATATAAAATTTAAATGTTATTGCTATACCATCCAGTATTTTATAGATAATTGTTAGTGAGAACGCAATATACATGCTGTATACAAAATAGAAAGTGTACAATATACCAACAGAAAGAAAATAAGGATGTAGCTTGTTTTTCATACAGAAATATTTCAAATTTTTTTAACAGGTTTTATGATATAACATGTTTTGGGTATGTTTACGCCAAATAACCACGAAGCGGTTTATGAATGGTGTACACAGACCCAAACCATGCTAAAGCGTACAACCTGTTTAGAATTTTTTTAAATTCCTTATAATTCAATTTTAATTATAAATCTTCAAATTTTAATAGTAAAACTTTACTTCATAGAACTATTTGATATTTAACAGCGTAAGAATAGGTCATATATCGAACGCAAGTTATATCGTATAATTTGAGTTGGTCCATTTTAATTAGCCAATCCAATCTCATCCTACAAAGCAAAGTAAGTTCAATAAATATGTAAATCTATTAACAGCCTCTAGATGCATTTCATTTGTGTTGCCCTCCTCTTCCGTTGATGAGTTGATATTTAAAAAAAACATAGCTTTTAGCATTTGAACATTTACACGATAATATAAGGTAGACGTAGAAAATACTTTTAGAAGAAAATGTACATTTGAGACTTGAACTTATCCATAGAGTCATGTTTGCTGAGTAAGATACACGTATATAATTTTTATAATAGTTCTTCGGGACCAGAATTAATCTAACAACACAATGTTTTAAATTGTATTTACAATGTCATCGTAAGACAGTTACTTAACAGCTGTGAATTTTTTCAAACATTTAATTAGCATCTTTTGATATAAAAAATAAACCGATATCGATGAGGCTGCAATAACTGTGATAGAAACTGCCGATTCAGCTTAACGCAAAAGTAATTCCATCATCTTAACCAGTCACGTTTTGTGAATAAAGCTTAAAACGGCATGGCACATATTTAAAGCATTATTTTTAGAATACATAGACATTAAACTAGTCATTTATCTAGAAGTTAATCAATTATATTTGGTTATGATGTATTATATATAAGTTATTTATGTTGTCTGTAGTGTTATAAAACAATTATTTCATTATATGAAAATGTCTTAAGGTTTTAATGTTAATTTTGTTTTTGTTGTGATTAATATTTATTTGATCCGTTTGGGTCAGTGTTTAATTATGAAAGCTTGGTGCATATCTTGTGAAATAAAATATGTTAAATGTGAATTTAATTTTTTGTCTTTAATTTGTGTATCAAATGGGGATATGATGTGAATTAAAATTTGTATTCATCTGTGTAGTGCTTCAACAGTACCACAAAAATGAACTATTGCGATTGTGTGCCATGTACGGATGTTCTACCGGTCACATGGAACACATAAATGTGACCAACAAGTTAAATTGATGGAATAACACTGGGCCAACACTATGTTTCTTTAGATTCTACAGCGTATATATATATCTGTAACTAACACACATTGGAGGAGAACACATTTATCAACGAAGCTTTCAATGTATCAACTCAAACTATATGTGAATGGCAACTTATTAGATACATGTATCAATAAATGGCTTAAAAATAATAGTACTGGTATAACTCAGAGACACGTGTATTATCTGTTATGTCTAAATATGGAATGATATAGAAAGGTCAAGTAATGATATTTAAAATTAAAATAATCATTTAAACATCATCATTAAAATGATCAGTTTTGAACTTAAGAAGTTAAATTGCAGCCATTTTTTTCTGCTGTTATTTTGCTTCTTTCGGCCATTAACAAAAATGAACAATCGTATCACTTACGATATCAGCTCCTGTTTAAAAGAAAAATTGTGTATGCACGCTAAAAAAAGACTTTTTGGGAACATATCTCTGCTTGTTGAAATCGCTTGTATAACGCAAAATACTGACAACAGATGCAATTGCGCAATCCCTGTTTCAACAATGTAAGCATCTGAACCGTATAGATTTTCCATATCCGGTCACAAGAACTGCAATGCTGACACAATACGTCTATGTTTTTTAATGTACATCCAATTTCAGAAGTATTATGTTAGCGAAACATTATGGGATGTGTATAAAAGTTTTTTCCAAAACAATCTTTGAACAAAACATTTAGTACATGTTAAAGATCTATAACCTCACTAAAATACACAATTTCTCACACATCTAGGAACACATCTAAAATGAATGGTCAATAAAAATTAGTCAGTCTCTAACATCCCTGAAAATGGAAATGGGTACTGGTGTCTTTTATTTGTGTTTATCATATATTTACTCACTAAATGATCGTCACAATAAAGTTTGATGTAAATTGGTCAACTACATTTTTTGTACTTTTTCAGCTAACATGACATATCTGTTGATATTCGTTATCTTTCGGGACGTTCTTGACATTCTTGTCCTCAGCACTACAATTTATGTAGAGTCTGTTACAAATACTGCCTTGTGATTGGATATAATGAACATTTTACTGTTATTGTTTCATAACAACGTGAAATCATGTTCTTTGGTACCAACTGTTAAATTTGCATGTGTATGCCTTCAACACGCGACATGTATCCCTGCCCTCTTAACATATCGCGCTTAATATATTTTTATAATAACCTGTAACGGACTGTAGAACTAATTATGTATATCTACTGAGTTCCAAATTAAACGATTACAACGTACTGGGTGCATATGCCTATTATTTTGTGCATAACATTTGTACTAATCAAGATAAAATTAGATGGGTAAGTTTTTTATTGCCAGTCCAACGGATAATTGCCTAGATATATTGAAAAGACATCTTATGCATTAATTAACAGTCTTGTCGGCGTTAGTGGTGTTTATTAGGTACTCCTTTTCTTTACCGATGCACACTAAACTTTGTGACATGTAGTTAAAATAATGAAGGTACTTTTTTTATCTTGGAGCAGCCAGAAAGAGATCCCATTACTTGTAATTGATCAAAAACACTCTTGGGATTTGTTCATATTTCCTGCTATTAAATCTGATAAAACAAAATTCATTCTCTGCCCGTTCAGCTGATATTTCTATAATGTATAATTAAACAATTTTAACACTTTTTCGTTATTATGGAATTGTTGCCAAAATTGAAATTGCGGAGTGTAGAATATAGTAGTCATATCGATAAAAGTGGTATCCGGGATAGTGCAATAAATATAACCACAATGTTCCGGAATGATATTTTTCACCAAATCAATTCCGAAATAATTCACACATAATTCTGGAATTATGTTTTCTTATTACGAATAAAGAGTTAATACTAATGAATAAGGTATTGTAGAAATACCAGTTAAACCGCACAGGCATTAAAAAAGTATGCAGCAAACTAGGAAAGAGTTTAATAGCTGCTATGTATAAAACTCCCTGTTGTAGATCACTCCTGGTCTGCGCCATTACGACCTCTAATTTGTACCTGCGCCATGATAAAAAAAATCTACATTATTGTGGCTACGTGACATGCAAATCACTAAACAAAACGAGTAAACGAGATTCAATCACCAATCGAACTAACATTGACCGAATTAACGACTCGGAAACTAAATCCTCTTAAGATTTCAAGCTAGCTTTGTAATAAATGTAATAAAATATAAGTTTTGCATAAACTTCATGCATGTGTTTTGAAAACATACGTTTTGTATGCGCACATAGGAATTTCTTCGACATAAAATGTACATTACACTGCAAATGTTATTTTTTATACTGGTTGTATTAATGAATACTTTAAAAGGAGATATATTTACATCAGTATATAAATTATCAATACTAGCAAGAGAAGAAGGACATTTACTCCAAGGCTTTAAAAGTTATATAGATTGCAAAACTGAAGTCGGAGAGCAAATTACGTTTGAGCTCCAAAGGTATGTATTACTAAATTGTATTGCAAATCTAACTCTTTCTGAGCTTCAATCGTGGTAGTCAAATAAAGAAGGAATAGTGTTATATACAACCAATGAGATTTATGACCTACAGATTTATAGGTAATGGGGGATCAATCTGCACGCAAAGGATTCGGGATATTATACGTCAAACACGATCACCTCTGCCACACCATTGGGACGCCATGAGAGATATCTCTCATGGAGAGATATCACAGAGTAGAAAGGCATTCGTTTGTATGTAAAACCGTGTCAAAAGTGTATAAATATACTATATGAAAATCAATAAGATCTGGTTATTTTATCGGTCTTGTTTACACAAATCGTTTCAGGCTGAAAAATGTAGTCCCGCGTAAATTGGGATGGCGTGTGGCAGAGGTTATATCTGGAAAACAGTTATGTTATCTGTGCCAGAGAGTGATGCGTGATATATAACCCTGAATATCTGATAAGAATAAATTTTGAATAGTTAGTAGGAATGGTATTCCAAAATGCAAAAATATAGTGTTAGAATATTTAACAATATTGTTTAAGCTGTAATTTATTTATATTAAGTGCTTTGATTGGAGAAAAACAATTAAATGGCGTCTTCTCAGATAATTTATATATCGATATTTCCTCTGAGCGGACTACTTTTAGTATCCAATGTAAACAAGATGGCGTCCTCCTAGCGCATCGTCAGGGAGAGAGGACAATGTTTTCTCTGCCACAATGATTTCAATTAAATCGATTGAGATTTCAAATAAAATATAATATAAATACAATTTAGTGTTTCATTTGTTTTTTTTTGCTATCAATATCTACAGAACCGCTATTCCTTTGGTACTACGTTTTGCATACCCCTACGCTTTCCGGTCTAGGTACGTTTTGAGGTCTAGATGGGTGTCTGTAACTGTTTTTGCTGTTTTTAAAATCGCAACGATAATTTCACAGAATTATAAGGCTTAAACACTGGTTTTGGAAATTATCAATGTGTAAACTCCGGCGGCGACTCCCTCACAAACTTGACATAAAGTCCTTCGGACTTTATTTAGTTTGTGAGTGAGTCGCCGGAGTTTACACATTGATAATTTCCTAAAACCCAGTGTTTAATCCTATATTAAACCTAGATGTAATCCATCTGCAATTTATCACAATGATCTTGATTATTGTGGTTTTACATAAAATCTTATAAAGCGCTATGTCGTATATAGTTTTAATATTAGTGTATTACTATACACTGAAAAATAACGTCAAACTTTTGTTTTGGTGTGTACTTTTGTTGTTTCTACTTAACTTTAGATAAATGCAATATTTAACCTTATTAAAAGTCAATTTATTAGTAATCTTCTCATGCAAGAGGGATATTGCCGTGTTATCGCAGTTCTACTGAACAATTAGATTTTTAACGCTTTTTCATTTCCTGCGATGTTGGAACCAGATGTTACACGTTTATACACTATCAAAGTACTTAATGCGAGGCAATGGAAATTGTGATTATAATGGATCTTGAATTTTGATTGATACTGTTAACAAATGGGCGTGTCTGGGAGAGTGTAATTGAGCAATTGTCGCATTTGCTATTGAATACTTTGATACAAAGCGTTTTTATTATTCTTTTTACCTTACATTTTGACTTTACTTTAATTATACTTGTAGATTATTTTCTGACTTAGAATCAGTAGTATCTGACAGTTCTAGCAATCCATCGTACGCTGAGAACCCTATTAATTCATTTCATTTAATTGGTCGCTTTGTTTACAAATGGCCAGCAGTTTACATTCATATATTTTGTGAAGGCTGCGTTCAAGATCATTGCGCATCAGGTAAGAAACCTACAAATCAGCCAGACAAAATCATAGATAATGTAAAGAGGCAATAATCGTCGAATCGTTTGTTGTGAAGGTTGCTTAACGTCACTTTCAAAGCGTCCAGTTTTTAATGTCACACGAACTTGATGTTCAGCAACGCCGACCACTATTTGATGCCAAATAAAATTAAGTATGACATTATCTTTGTTTTTTGAACATCAAAAGCAATTTATACAAACTATCATGTTAAGTATGCAGCAAAGTTGTATTTGTACCAGCTTCACTGTTTAGCAGCAAAAGCAAGAAGGTGTTTGCGTCAAATAGGAAAACCTTAATAACAAGATCAATATCTCAAGAATTTGCGTCATTAGTTTGTCATCACTACAAATGAAACAATAAGACAGCAATTTACGTCTGTCTGAGATTTTCGACTCTTCTTATTGTATAAAACATTTTTAGCATTACAATGGGAATAATCAATGTGTTAACTAGCCGTCCAGAAAGAATCATAAAATTGTGTTTATAAGTGATAAATCCTATCAAAGGCTGCATATTTGTAACTTGTCTAGTAACTCAATGGATTTTATATGCGACAATTTTGGTTATTGTTTTCCTTATATTGACTGCAAAAAGCAAATAAAAATTTATAATTTTAAATCTTAATTGATTTATAATGCAAATACTCTAGTAATCTTATTTTTAACACTACAGTAAATTAACAGTAAAATTTGTATCTCCTGTGATAATAGTCTGGATAAAAATCATATTAAATTTTGTTGTAAATATCTGTATTTCAAACTAAAAGGCAACAATAAAAATATGTAGGCTTTGCAACCCTGTGCCCGTTCTTTGGCGGACAGAAATTAACTGTTGTATATAAAACACTAATATAACACTAACACTAATATCATTATATAGAAAATGAATACAAAATCAGACTAATAAAGTTATAAAGTAGTATAGCATTAATACATTTTGACACCAGAATATTATTTTCTAACTTCGGTTTAATTGCAGATTTGAATAAAACATTTGATATGGTTAGTGCAAATATATTAAACTGGCCAAATGAAATTGATGTTAGGCATACAGCGGAAGCTATTTTGCGCCTGCGTGTCTTCTACTACTTTGACATTGGCGAACTGATTGACGGTACACTGTTTGGAGAGGTTGTACTTCCGTTAAGTCCATCACAAGTGATCAAGATAATAGAAATAGCCGTATACCATTATATGTTTAATGAAGCGAAACTTTGGTGCGAAACATTATTGCCTAAAATTCACTTCTCGTCTCACCTGGATGAGAGAATGAACTGGTACACTGTATTGCGTCTGCTGGCAGGTATTTATAATAAGGTACGTAGACAAATGTACCTGTTCAAAATAAATTAATAATTACAATACCGTAAAGTGGGGCATTTGGTCGTAGTTTATTTGTTTATTTGGCGTCTCAGACGAATGTGACCAAATTAACAAACGAAGAAAAAGCAAACTCCAAAACCTTGAACGCAATAATTTCATAACAGTTTGACAACTTTTTATTTATTTTTTTGGTGTTTGAATAAAACACAAATACATTTAGCAAACATGCAAAATGTGAACAATGTAGGATTAAGGTTCCTTTGACTAATTCTTACTTGAATATTAGGAAGTAGTCGTACCTTTTCTGGTACATAATCGACAAATAGGTTACATAGGCAGAGGTATTTCAAAAAATCTTATTGATAATGCCAAACGAAGGAATTTGTGTTACCAATTCTTTTTAATCTGAAAGTAATCAAACTGAGCATTTTTATAGATACTATATTTTATTATATTCTCCTTTTATATTGTAAGGGTGCCAAAATTAACACAGCTATTTGGCGATGCACGATAATTCTACATAACAAAATACCGAAATAAAAAACGTGTCTTTTGACAGTTAAAAAATATCAAAATTCTTTTTCGTTCAAAATTTACCATTTACTGAAGGAAAAAAATTCGTTTATTATTGCACAGAACGTTTTTTGGTTTATTTCCAAAACATCTACTCGCAAAATAAACAGCCCCGTGGATTAATATGCCCGTTAAAGCGTTTGAACTATTTTAACTTGTCTGTAAAATTATTCATGTTGTTTTAATCCCCGTTTATTCATTAGATTGGTTTTGTCGAGTACATGTTTTCGGAACACACCGGTTTTTTTACTATATGTAATGCCACAAAATTTGGTCCGATACTAAAAGGTATCCGGGAATAGCAAAGAGTATTGCACACGTCTTTTGTAGGCCGGTATGCCAGGATGGGCGGCAGAGACTTTACAAAGTTTAACACAAAAAGGTATATATTTACGATATTATTGTACATATTAGATATATTTGTAATTACTGTCGATGAATTATTGATAGAGACTTAGTTCTACTTCTAAAAGGAATGATTTAGTAGATGACTATTGGCGGATGAACCTGAAGTAGTTCCACATGGGTTAAATCTGACTTATATACTTCTCATAAAGAACATCTTTGACAACTCAAAATATAAAGATCATTTGGTTGAATCAGTAATAGTGTTTTGAAGTGCATCAATACATATGCATAGTCACATAGTTTACGATACACAAACATATAAAAGATGCATAACACGAATGCGATGTCCTAGATGTGTTACATTTTTCGAACTTTTTTGCCAGTCAAATACTAGTATATGTTCTTGCTTTAATTAATATACAGAATAAATGTTAGCTAGATGCATCGCCTACGAATTCATTAATATTATCGCGTTTTGACGTGTTCTTCTCCAAAACATGGCACCCATATATTTTCTTAAATAAGGAGGGAAAATATAAAGCTATCAATCAAATTCGAATAGTTATACATAAAATAGAAAAATATAAACGGACAAAATGAAACTTGTTGTATCACGTCAAATAAAAATGTTTGAGAAAAATATATACACTTGGCCATAAGTTAGGGACTACCAGGATTTCAGCGGAGGTGATTTTTTAAAACCAATATTTTTATCAATATATAACCATTCATTGTTCATTTCACGTTTCGTTTAAAATAGTCAAATATTTTAAAGAAGTTTGTGATTTTACTATTCAAAATGTATACTAAAGACCAACAAGATGTAGTTGTAAATATATACTGCAAAATTATAACTCAAAAAAAGTTTCAGTTCAGTTTGAACCGCTGGTAATGTTATATACAAAGAGTTGGCAGGTTGAGAGTTATTAAGATGTAAGAAGAAATCACTTTTAAATATTTATTCAGAAGAAAAGAGTTAGTATCTTATGTATCTTCCGGGTACAATTTTTGAACTTGTCTCCTCATGCTCTGGACAAGTCTCTGAAGTTTACGTTGAGGGAATTGCCGCCACTCCAAAATTGAAGTATCACGCAATTCTTCAATGTTCTGACATAGAGGGTCACGTTCATTCACTTTCTGGCCGAGATATTTCCAAGATACTCTATCGGATTCATATCCGGAGACTTTATTGGTCTCCGTGCTTCCGCAGTTTCGCCTTCTGTTTAATGTCCTGCATACTGATTCTAATATGGACATTCAATCGACTACACAACCTGTTTGCAGTGGTAAAAGTTTGTTTAGCAAGTCTTCGAAGTAGTCTATCTTCTCTCTCTGTTGTCTTCTTCGGTCGGCCTGATCTTGGCCTTTCCCCAACAATACCAGTTTAATTATATCGTCTCATTAGCCTACTGATTACAGAATGGCTAACATTGAACCGAACTGAAACCTGCCGCTGTGTTATTCCAGCCTTATCATACCAACTGCTTGCCATCTCTCTGCATCAGCTAGTTTTCGACGTACCATGTTGAAATGATTTCAAAACAGGATAAATTTTACCTGTTACGCACGTGCTCATGATGAAATGAAAAAAGCCGCCAAACTGAGAGTAGAGTTTTTTAAATCTCTATTGTTATTGTATCGTGAATCGAGCGATTTAAACATTTTAACAATAGATACTACAAACCTACTTTTTGTTGATAACATATGTACAAAGAACCAGAAACAATTAAATTTTTTTTATCTATTTGAAGCAAAACCTGGTGATCCCTAACTATTGGCCAAGTGTCTATTTAAAATTTTAAGAACGGAAAGAAAGCAGTCAGTTTTGACATGATCTATAAACTGACGTACATCGCTGAAATTGTTTTAAATCGTCTAATAATTTTTTCAGTGATAGTTTGTATTTATTTTTATTAAAGCATAACTAACGAATCTTTAATCAACTATACGCGTTCGGAGTAGCAAATTTGTATTGGGATCTGTAATAGTAGTTATATACATTTAATAACGTTTATATATTGAGCTTTCGATAGGTATTTTTGACATTGACCTTGAATACGCTTATTACAAAAATCAAAGTCAAAGTTCAGAAGACAAGAAGGAAATTGATTTGGCTGAATGGGAGTACGATAGTACATATAAACAGCTTTGTAGAGAGAATGGTAAAGTAAGTAATCTTTCAGTAGTTTACTTTTTTTACCCTTATCCTTATCTCAAACCGTGGGTGAGATAAAAATTTCACGCTCCTTTTCCCGTAAAAATGTATTGTGACGTCAACTGTCGGCTCAGCAATAAAAATTATAAAATATTGCTTTAGTTGTGTTGGTTTACTATGCCGTTTTGAATATTAACATGAAAACAACATATCTGAGCTTCCATGACCCAATTTGTGAAACAATATGATAGCGGTAGACATCAAAACAAACACTGTGACGCAACATGTGTACACTGGAGATTACGCTCAGGGTAGATAACTCTATGTGTTGCCATATTTCAGTAGAACTTAACCGGATTCTTTTTTAACGAATTAGTGAGAAAAAGAATCAAACACCGGTGGTTGGGCAAGACGTGAAAATCTCAGACACCCGCGTGAAAGATTTCTTTTGGTCTCCAACTCGGCAGAGCCTCGTTGGAGACCAGAAATCTTGGGTGTATGAGATTTTCCCGTCTTGCCCTCCTCCCACCGGTGTTAGATCCTATATTTCTTACCCTAATGGGAAAAATCCCAAATTTTTAATAAAGAGTAGTGTAAGAAATTAATAATCTTACCTAGGGGAAAATGGAAAGCTCTGTCCATAGGGGAAAATTTCTTGGGTAACTTCATTGTTTTTACTCTCCTATATTATTTTCACGTAGATTTTTCTTATGTCTCTATTTAAAAGACTGATAAATGTACTTGGATAGGTCGTTTTGTTATATCTCTTCAATATCAAACGCTCTATTCATTGCGCTAACATTTTATTGATAAATTGACCATATACATTCTAAACAACTAAGATTATTATTAATAGATTGTATAGCCGCGATATTGGCAGTCTTGTTTTTCTCTTTTTTCAGAGTTCAGCTGAGCTTTCAGAATTGTATTGTCATTACAGTAGTACAACAATACCGTATTATAAGGGGAAAGTTGAGGTAGTCAACTTAAATCCAAAGATTGTCCTGTTCCATGATGTTTTGTCGGATACAGATATATTATACTTTCAAAACTTAAGCGGTGAAAAAGTAAGTATTTTTTATTTGCGTAACAGAGAGATGTTATACTTTTTTATACATAAAATTGTCTCCTGGTACTGAATATATACAAACAGCGAGGGCCAAATAAGTCAAACGTCACAGTTGATTGTGTTAAAGTGGAAATAATATAGCCTAGTATTAACATTACAGGTAAAAAATGTTTTGTTTGCTGCAGTTGAGTCACGTGAAAATGTTCAACTCGAATATTAAGACAGTAATGATATAGTTGAAGAAAACATATAATATAATTGTAAGAAAAAAAAATAGTACAGTTTTTGTTCAATACAATCTCAACTGAGACACGCTAAATGTAAGATAAACAAATAAATCAACCAAATTTGCAAAAACGGATGCAAATAATTTGTTTCAATTGTATTTTGTATGTAAACGGATTTGTTTTAATTGTTTTCTTGATATTTAAACCAGTTCAAGAGATCAGAAGTTGTAGGTGAAAACGGCGTTCCAACCGTTGATAGTGTACGTGTCAGTCAGACGTAAGTTTTGATATAAGACCACGATATTATTTAACGTTTCATTGTCACAGGAAGTTCAGAAAACCTCCTTATATACACCATACGACAAACAATTACAATATTTTTAAAAAATTATCAATTAATAATATAAAAAATACAGCCTTTCTCTTAGTCAATACAAGTTTTTATTACATGAATAGAATTTTGCGTGGTTTTGATTGGTCAAAAACCAACTCTCGGGTCAGGATAAACAGTACTAAAATTACATAAAATGTTTGTACGCTGCACGATTCCGCTGCATAGTAGTAAAGCGGAATCCGATATCGACCTGGTTTTTATGTTTTAGCCAATCAGAATAGCCGTCTTAATAAATTCAGTCGTCCAATCAAATCGATTGTATTAATTGTACACAATTCAATGACGTCAGCTATACATACATCGTGCGTGTCAACAAACAAATTGGAGAAACGCCGGTTCTGCGATATATTCATTCAATTATACTCTTCTCAATATTTTAAACTGGAATTTCAGGATTATCAGCAAATTGATATCAAAATGCAGTATTAAATAAAACATATTAAGGGTAACTAGCATTACAACAATTACAAAATATAAGCAGGCGCTCCAGTAGAATATACATCCTCAGTTTTTTCTGATCAAGGGAGATGGTGGTTTTATTCATGTAATAAAACAATTAATGACTTTGATATACGGTCCCTATCAGGATTTATCAGCCTAGCGGCTCGGTGAATATTACATTTTCTCTGGCTGATAATAATCAAATAAGGACTTTTTACGAGGTCAATACGTAGTTATATGGACCGTGGAGGAAAATATTGACCGAGGACGATGTCCGAGGTCAATATTTTTCTACAGGTCCATATAACTACGTATTGACAGAGTAAAAAGTCCTTAATTGTTATATTACATATGAATTTTTCTCTATTTATTTAAATTTAGAATAATAAATTGCATCATACAATATTGACTCATTGATAGTAATTATAGAAGCATTCGAACAAATAGAACTTTATTTCTTACAACCCAACATATATCCGGATCTATTTTTAGAAACAAGCCTTAAATATGCTTTATAAATAGTAACATGCCTTAAATATGCTTTAAAAATAGTAACTAGCCTTAAATATGCTTTAGAAATAGAATATATACACTGAATATTTTGGGGGGACATTGTCTACACGAACCAATCAAAATTAGGACTTAACACACCATATGTAATATTTATCAAATAAGGACTTTTTACGAGGTCAATACGTAGTTATATGGACCGTGGAGGAAAATATTGACCGAGGACGAAGTCCGAGGTCAATATTTTTCTACAGGTCCATATAACTACGTATTGACAGAGTAAAAAGTCCTTAATTGTTATATTACATATGAATTTTTCTCTATTTATTTAAATTTAGAATAATGAATCGGAAGAGTATATCCGGATCTATTTTTAGAAACAAGCCTTAAATATGCTTTATAAATAGTAACATATCCGGATCTATTTTTAGAAACAAGCCTTAAATATGCTTTATAAATAGTAACATGCCTTAAATATGCTTTAAAAATAGTAACAAGCCTTAAATATGCTTTAGAAATAGAATATATACACATAATATTTTGGGGGACCACGTGACTAAATAATCCAATGAAAATGTAAGAATCATAAACCATATGTAATATATCCTGATAGTGACCTATATCAAAGTCATTAATTGTATAATATCGACTGAGGCATGTATATCGACCGAGTACGTAGTTTGAGGTCTATCTAGAACTCGAAGTAAATATATATAACTGGTATTGACTAAGAGAAAGGCTGTATTTTTTTATATTATTGATAATTTTTTTAAATCGAGCGAAAGGCTCTTCTTGGTAAGATATTCCCTAAACATTTTCACCGTTTTATATATCTGCATTTAAGTTTTCTTTGCATCTATATTTTAAATCAGAAGTCAATCTCATCCTTTTTAAGGATGCAAACCTTTTGTGCCCAAAACTGTATATTGTTTGGTTTTATGTTGCAGCAGACGATTGATAAGAGGATGTAAAATATGATTGGCTGATTGCAAACCGTCACACAATTTTTTTAAATTCTGTGTGCTATTACAATAAAGTAACAGTGCAATCTGCAAAAGTCAATCCGCAATAAATAAGGCAGTCCACCAATGTGCAAAATATCATGTGGTGGACTTTTGACAAATTGAAATACAACAAAATTATCAATTAATATTTAATTGTACATCACGTGTTCGTTTAATTGAATAGTTGATGCATTAGATAGCCAGGCACATACAGAGCCACATGAAAAGTTGTTTTATATAAACAGTGATATAGATGATAATCATTGTTATCACACAAATTCAGTGAATTTCTTAATTAAGCACCTGTTGTGTGTAATTTTGTTTTATTTATTGAATAAGGTAAAGATAAGAAAGTGTATCTCTGCTATACACTGGACGAGACTTATACCACAGGTAAACGGGATGGACCATGGACCACTTAAAACAAGTATCAACTGCCACCGTAAACGTTTGTACAGTTGGGTAGGGGAAAAGAAATAAGCCTTTTGAAGCGTTGTCTGTATTCAAAATGTTTACATGTATACAGCATGCTTGAAAAATGTATACTGTATCGAAGATGAAGGCAAAACGTACACCTGTATAGAACATGTAGTCAAAATGTACAGCTGAAAAGAACATGCCTGTGGACACAATATACAACTTAATACAACATGAAGGCAAAAGGTTATCTGTATACAGCATGAACATAATGTAGGAAAAATTTGTGTTTGCACTAAACATATAGTCAATATGTACACCTGTATTAAACATGTAGGCGAAATGTGTATAGGTGCACAACATGTGTGCGGAAAGTACGCATGCTTACAGTAACAGCTGGTAGGGGAAGTGTACACCTGTATACAGCAGGGTGACGAAATGTACACTGTATGTAGGCAAACTGTACACTCGTGTACAACATTTAGGCGAAATGGAAAACAGTATAGAGTGTATACAACATGTATCCGAAATGTACACTTGTAATACAACATGTAGGCGAAAAGAACACCTGTATACAGCAGGTTGACGAAATGTACACCTGTATAAAGCGGGTTGACGAAATGGGACACCTGTATACAACATGAATGAGACTTGTACACGTGTACACAGAACGTAGGCAAAATGTGTATCTGTATACAGCAAGTACGCTGTATTTATTGTAATGTTTGCTATTGTGATCGTTGTTATTTAACATTTGGTTTTTTCAGTGCATGGATCAATGATTCACCTGGTGTTGTTCAGAAGGCAGCGAACCGTGTCGGATTGTTGACTGGATTAAACACCAAGTCTACAGAAAAACCGACAAATGTGGAAGCATTTCAGATTGTGAATTACGGAATAGGTGGAATGTACCATCCACATTATGACTCATTAGTAAGATATCGACTCTAAACCATGTAGTAGTATATCCACTCTAAGCCACGTAGTAAGGTATCCACTCTAAGCCAATAGGTAAGCTATTCACTCTGAGCCACAAAGAAAGCTATTCACTCTAAGCAAAAAAGAAAAATATCCACTGTAAGGGACACAGTAAGATATCCACTCTAAACAACATAGCAAGATATCCACTCTAAGCCACATAGTAATATATCTAGTCTAAGCCACATAGAAAGATATCTACTCTAAGCCACATAGAAAGATATCTACTCTAAGCCACGTAGTAAGATATCTAGTCTAAGCCACATAGTAAGATATCTAATCTAAGCCTCATAGTAAGATATCCACTCTAAGGGACACAGTAAGATATAAACTCTTAGCCTCATTGTAAGATATCCACTATAAGCCACATTGTAATGTATTTATCTCTTGGCCACGTAGTAAGGTATCCACTCTAAGCTACATAGTAAGATATCAACTCTAAGGCAGATAGTAAGATATCCACTCTCAGCAACATAGCAAGATATCCACTCTAAACCACATAGTAAGATATTCATTCTAAGCCACATATAAGATATAAACTCTTAGCCACATAGTAAGATATCCACTATAAGCCACGATGAAAAGTATCTACTATAAGCCACATAGTAAGATATCAATTCTCAGTCACATAGTAAGATATCAACTCTTAGCTACATAGTAAGGTATCCACTCTAAGCCACGTATTAAGATATCCTCTCTAAGACATATAGTACGATATCCACTCTAAGCCATGTAGTGAGATATCAACGCTAAGCCACATAGTAAGGTATCCACTCTAAGCCACGTAGTAAGGTATCCACTCTAAGCCTCAAAGTAAGATATCCACTCTAAGCCACATAGTAAGATATCCACTCTAAGCCACGTAGTAAGATATCAACTCTTAGCCACATATAAGGTATCCACTATAAGCCACGTATTAAGATATCCTCTCTAAGACATATAGTACGATATCCACTCTATCTAAGCCACGTAGTAAGATATCAACGCTAAGCCACATAGTAAGATATCCACTCTAATCCACATAGTAAGATACCCACTCGAAGCCACATAGTAAGATATCCACTCTAAGCCACATAAGGGTTACATTAGCGTTGACTCACCTAAACAGCACTGCAGAATATGTTTGAACTGCCCATCTGTAGGAAATACGAACAGGTCTATAAATGACAAGGTAATATTTAAGACCATGCCACATTTACTTTTGGGTAAGGGAGGATGTTTTTCATGAAGAAAAAATTGTTTTGTATTTCAAAATAAAATATTTTTACCTCTTTTGCTTATGTCCTCCTGATGTCCTGGGGAAAAAATAACTAGTTTCCTTATGACAGAAAAAGAATCATATCGAACAAGAATGAAATTACAGCCCATCGTTCATCTTCTCATCCATTAATACAATGTAGGAGTACAGGTTAAATGCCGAACTTTGAATACTGTTTTCTACTGTTTAAAATCTAAAAAAAGTCTACAATCATAGCACCATTAACCACCAGAGTGCAACGCTTTTTCTTGAGCAGACTGGGTGTTGTGCAATTCGTTTTCTTCAGAAATAACTGTTATTAGATAAAATATTTTTTGATTCTCTTGTAAGATTAAAATTATTGATTTGTGTGTAATTTAAAATTTCAAAGCAACTAAAGGTACAGAAAAAAAGTTTTAAAATTCGTTACTTAATACTTATTAAAAATGCATGACTGAGTGTCATACTGTGTCATTTGGACAGAGAACTAGTATATGGATGGAATTGAAACTGAGGCCTATATATTATGTACCCATGATCTCACGGTCATATAACAAGATATGGCCCTCAGTATTATGAATTGATTGTAATATGTGATGAACCAGTGTATTTAAATATAGTACATCAAATAGATACATTTATGTATATCCGGTTGGTTCCCAAATGTCAATTAAAGATCAAATGCACCTCATGATGGAACAATCTAACACCTATCAGAGTGGACTCTCCCACTAGTATAAAGGCAGCTGCAATCTTGATAATTTTTCATTATCGCCGCCCAAGAAAATATTTCGAAGTACACTTAGTTACTGTAAATGAACAGAATTTTGCTACAAGAATGTCAATCATTTAACTTGAGTGAAAAATCAATATGATGTATGAGGTTTGACTGCAAAAACGCTTGGGTGATATCAAAGTTTCATCCAATAATACATTTTGTTGTTATTCTATTTACGGAAGTTAATAATACAAGGAGACTATTTTTATCCTGGTACTCTGTCTTTCGGTGATAGCTCTATCGACGAGCGTAGCTTTTAAAATCGGAAACCAGTATAAAAGGCTATTTTGTGGATACAATTCCGGAGTATGCCGACATTTGTAAGATTAAATAAATAAATAAATGTTTTGTCAATAATTTAATCGAACCACGTGAATATTAGTTTTAATTCAAGTATATTTATGATTTAATATATGACAAAAGATTACATGTGCGCAAATTTAGAAATCGACAATTCAAACTAGCCACAACTGCAGGACTTAGCTTTACATAGAACCTTATTGGGGAAAAGTTCAAATGCTTTCTTTTTGAAATTGCAATGCTTTCTAAGCGAATGTTCATGAGATAGTCCTTAGAAAATGTGAGTTTAGTTCGATTAAAAATCTGAGATGCCTGCTACGTAAGCTTTTATGTTATATAAAAACAAACTCTGATTATGCTTATCTGGCCCTCTATATGTACAATGTTTTTAATCCAATCTAAAATTGAGATTATCTTCTCTTATAGCTGCCATATTGTCGAGATAATCTGTATTTTGCATTGAAGCAAATGCAAAAAGAAAAACCGATATTCAAGGCTTAAAAGAACATAATAAATAACATACAAACATGCTTTAAAATGTGTCCCGTAAAATTATTATCAAGTCATTTTGACAAACGCGTGCAGAATGCAAAATAAATCGGCGGCGAACTGATGCTTTGCATCAAAAGTTTTCTTGTTTGTATTGTGGTCATTGTCTAATACAGTCACAAGGAACGATTGATAATTGAATTTTGATGGTATTGTAACTCCTGAATAAGTCTTACACTAATACCTAGTGACATAATTATATATACATAGTGTAGTAATCCCTGCATAAGGTATATACTATATATATTAGATAGCAATAGTTGCTGGGCCACTTATTATCTGGAACAACGCTGATATTAAAAGGTGAGAGGGTGTTCAATACCAGTGATTATATTGCAGTGCATGTAGAGTTGTACGCAGCTTGAGTGTCATTTTGATAGAATGTTGTATTACCAGGAGATGTGCACATGGTCTACATAAAGTGGTCTGCCATAATTTGTGATTATGCTAGTTTTGTTCCATATACAGTTGTCTGCTATAAAGCAAATTTCTCTCAGATCATGGGAAACCAAGTAGAAACTTTATACACGCAACTGACCGGCACGCGACAAACACTTTTAACCATTTCAATCTAAAGACTGTGTTATAAAAAAATACCGTCACACAACCATGTACGCTAAGGATTTTCTTGAGAACAGAGATTTTAATAAATGTACCTTCAAATCTTTTTCATGCACATGATAGAAGGAATATTTTTTAGTTTTGTGGTAATTTATTTTAGAATTTAATGCATTCTTTTAAAGTTTCTTACGCCAAAGAAACATTAAACGGATGCATTTATTTCATTAAAAAAATCTCCGGGTCCTGATTTAAATCGGGCACAGTGTATTGTTTTGTTCATTTAGTTACTAGTACTTCGCGTTGCTTGTTTAATGTGGACGTTGTCAAGGAAGCGTGTGCTCTTCAAGGCTACCGGTTTCATTGAAAAATGCACAGAATTATTCTACGTCATCTGTAACGGTTTGAACCAATAGAAATCCAGGATATAGATGACAGACGTACGTAGTGTAAATATAAAAAATGATTGTAAATTGGCTTTAACACCAACAAAACAAAACAAGACTAATCAACATTAGACTCATAAATTTTAAATTAAGTGTATTTGACTCGGTGCTCCGGGCCATTTACGAAAATAATGACCGGGACTAAATATAAAGACAGGCAGGGAAAGAACATGTTTAAAGTGTAATATTTACATATTTATTTATATCATATCAACTTAACAAACAAGCAGGCACGTATAGTATTCAACCTATCAACCTGTTGCCACATGTCAATACAAAAATATTTACGCCTAAATTTGTACTGAATTTATTTTTTACAAATACGAAATAACTAACACAATAACTATATAATTCTAGGATTTGAACGATGAAAAAGACAACAAATCGACAGACACCAAAAAAGGAGCTGACTCTGATGAGTTCCGGGGTTCAGGAGATAGAATAGCCACGTGGATATATTATGTAATTACTGAATATGCTACACTCGTATTTTCTTCTTTTTATATCATAATTCATAATTCAAATTAATAAACCCATCTTCCTAGCACTTACAAAGGAGCACTGTGAATGACGTTTGAAGCCACTCTTAGCAATTTTCGCCTTTATCATGGCGTTTTGGGGGTGGGGGAAGGAAGCCGGAGTAACCGGGGGAAAATTCTTGATTCTCGAAAGGAATATTACCAGTCATTGTCATTTAATATTGGAATAGAGCACAACATGCCGGCAGTAAATCTATTTATTATGATTGCTGATACGTTAAAAGGTCGATTAAATTTCCTGGAGTTATATCTCTTTTTCTATGGTTCAGACATGAATTTAGAGGTCAAGAAAGCAGTAATAATTATTAACTGCAATTATCTGATTACATAAAGATTAAAAGATCAATCTCATTCGCATTTTTATATCGATTCTTAACACCTGAAAACTGGATAACATGCGGTCAATATTTTAATTTGACATGAAATAGATTGTTTATTTTAATACGAAAGTACAATAATTATATGTTTGTTGTATCACCTAGTATAAAACAACATTATAACATTTTAGTTGAACGATGTGCATGTCGGAGGTGCCACAGTTTTCCCAAACGTCAATACCAGAGTACCTGTCGTAAAGGTAAGGAATTTGCGAAGATATATATATCAATGTGGCAATAAAATCGTCTAGTCGAAACACTAATACAAGACCATGGAGCACACAACAACCCACAAAAAGAAGCCAGTGATACGAACTTAAGAAAATGAGAGTGAACACTAAGGTGCTCCGGAAGAGTTGTCATTTTCTTACTTGTATTTATTGACCGCCAAAGACACGACAGCTGGTCAATACAGGAAAATATTACCGCTTTTTTATTTTCAGTTTTAAATATCAAAGAGTTGTTTCTCTAAACATTGAAGTGTCTAACCTATTGTGTGTAGGACCTTAATGCATTTTATTGGTGGATCCACGGTGGCCGAGTGGTTAAGTTCATCACCCGCGGTTGTGCTAGTCATGTTGCGTGTCGAATTTTCGAGACGAGCCTAGATCGGGGCAGACTGAACTGGATTAAAACGTTAACGGACAAGGATCACATTTTTCAGCCAAAGGTACTTTGTCTTCCTCTCCCACTTCAAAGAGGCCGCTGGGATAGATACATGTTCTATAACAAATAGAAAATTATAAATTTTTGTTTATTTATTTTTAAAACTTTTTACAAATGTACAATTAACAACAGGCAAAAAAATAAAACATAAAGATATATTTACTGATTTTAGCATAGACCTTATTCTTTTGACTGTTCTTTTTATTCAGGGTGGCGCTGCATTTTGGTATAATTTATTACCAAGTGGACAGAAGGATAAAAGAACGCTGCATGCTGGTTGTCCTGTTGTTATCGGTTCTAAATGGAGTACGTTTATTTATTTATTTATTTATTTATTTATTTATTTATTTATTTATTTATTTATTTACCGAAACATTGATAATGCCCGAGCCCGAGCCAAAAGCGTTATCAATGTTTGAGGGCAATACCACTGTCCCGAGTGCTGTCAAGTATCATGACAATGTCAGGTTTATGAACTGAAATATTTTATTTGTAGCTGTTTGATGTATGATTTGAATGTGGACCTCATGATATATCATTGTTAGGCAATACATTTAGGTTGAATATGTACATATATTTTTTAAAATAAATTAATAATAAACAGTTTTATATTGCTTGTTACTGGAATGGGCATTACATTTCGTGATAAAGACCGCGGTCGTTATCAGTGCCCTGATGTCAAATTACTGCATATTAATTTATACAAACTGACCTTGTTTATGCAATTGAAACAAACATAATTTTACTCATATGAAATAAATTTAATTATTTCATATCAGTAAAATTATGTTTGTTTCAGTTGGATAAAACAAGGTCAGCTGGTATTAATTAATTTGCAGTAATTTTACATGAGGGCATTATCACGCCGTGATAACGCCCGTTATCACGTCGTGGTCATGCCCTATCCAGTAACAAGCAACATAAAACTGTTTATTTTAAATTTATAAAAAATATGTATTTACATGTACAACCCAAATGAGAAAAAAATGCCATAAAGTTTAGAAAACTAACTGTGTACAGCCTAAAAATGCCAAACAATGATATATCACGAGGCCAAACATTCAACTTATACAGCAAGCAGCTACAAATACATAATACAGTCTTAAACACATGGTTTCTTAACCCTTCAATAAAATAAATATAATAGTTGCTTATATAGATAGCTGGCATTGTTATAATACTTGACTGCCATGGGAGAGTGGTATTGCCTGAAACATTGATAATGCCCGAGCCAAAGCCCGCGGGCGTTATCAGTGCCCTGTTGTCAAATTACTGCAGATTAATTAATACCAACTGACCTTGTTTATCTAATTTAAACAAACATAATTTTACTCATATGAAATACATTTAATTAGCCAATGGGAACGACGTTTATTACAAAAACTAGTTTGATTAGTTTAAACGCTTCGCCGGAAGAACAAGCGACCAATCAAAATATGATATTAAATAATAATTGAAAACGAGAAAACTACAACTACAAGTGCTGCCACTTACCAGCAAATCGAGAACGCGGCCGGACGTTGGTTTTGGGCGATGGCCCTAGAGGGGATATAATGTTGTCAGAATAGGTTATGTTAATATTTTAACATAATGCCCTAGAGGGGATATCGTGTTGTCAGAATACGTTACTATAAAATTTTTACATTATGGCCTAGAAGAAATATTTTGTTGTCAGAATACGTTATAATAATATTTTAACATAATGCCCTAGAGGAGATATCATGTGGTGTCAGAAAACGTTATTATAATATTTTTACATAATGCCCTAGAGGAGATATCATGTTGTCAGAATACGTTATTATACTTTTACATAATGCCCTAGAGGAGATATCATGTTGTCAGAATACGTTATTATAATATTTTAACATAATGCCCTAGAGGAGATATCATGTTGTCAGAATACGTTATTATAATATTTTAACATAATGCCCTAGAGGAGATATCATGTTGTCAGAATACGTTATTATAATATTTTAACATAATGCCCTAGAGGAGATATCATGTTGTCAGAATACGTTATTATAATTTTTAACATAATGCCCTAGAGGAGATATCATGTTGTCAGAATACATTATTATAAATATTTTAACATAATGCCCTAGAGGAGATATCATGTTGTCAGAATACGTTATTATAATATTTTAACATAATGCCCTAGAGGAGATATCATGTTGTCAGAATACGTTATTATAACATTTTAACATATTGCCCTAGAGGAGATATCATGTTGTCAGAATACGTTATTATAATATTTTAACATAATGCCCTAGAGAAGATATCATACTTACTAGGCTTATTTTTTTTACAGTTGGCAATAAGTGGATAAGAGAAAATGGACAAATGTTTAGAAGGCCATGTGACCTACAACCTTGACTTTATGCACATCGTACAAAATATTTGTTGTAAACAATTCGTATTCTTACATAACTTTGTTTCAGAGCATGCAGACATTGCTGATTTCATTATTATTAATAGGATAGATAGCTGTGCCATCAAGAAAGGATCGATTAGTTAAGAACACTTATTATAAAATTAAGAAGACGAATAAATACTGCCACAAGCAAAACGTAACCGACATCTCACTTTTGAAAATATCTTCATTTTTTTATTTTGTGTGCATATTTGTGGAAAGAAATGGACTTTAAGAGTGGCTTCAGGTAAATTCTAAAATAACTTGAATAATGATTCGGGTTTTCTGCGCTATTGAAAACATGGTCAGTAAACCTAGAATTTGTAAATAGTATGATAAGCCTAGTTCACGTTTGTTGACAAAATTAGGTTTATTAAATTGACAAGAACGGCATGGAAACACACCCGGAAGTAGGTTATTTAGGACAACAGAATGCTTTGACACTGTGGTTTTCCAAATTACTAAAAATCAATATTGATTAAATATTTGGGGGGGGGGGTGTTTATTGGACAAAACCATTTTTATTTATTTTCCAATAAAAATAATTTTCAAAGGGACACGCACACTTAGACCGGAATTAATGTTCAAACTTCATTTTTGGTTATTTCATTTTACTTTACTTTTTTTATATTTATTGAAAACGAATGCAAGTGTTCCTGTCGAATTGATTTCATTTTACGGGTTGGAGCGGGTGAAAGTTATGTAATACGGATGTGACAAAACACAAATTGCAAAGTGTTTCTCTTTAAGTGGGGGGCGGGGGCAGATCTTACGTACAATAGTAATGTTTCGACCGGTTTAAGTTATAGCAACTTAGCAACACTGGCACCTAGGATGTATCTACGCAATTTTATTATTTAATTCATCTTAAAACCGGTTGTCGTAAAACGTCTTACATTGTGTACTACAGAGTACTCCGTTACCTTGGTAACTCAGAAAAATAAATTGTTATTGATAGATTTACAATATGCCATACATAATGTTATTGGTTGATGCAATTAAGGGAACGAAGAATGAAAAATAAGCATTTTCTGTATAAATGAAATGTCACAGCATGGTTTTCTTTGTTCTTTATTCTGCCTTTTTAGAGTTATATATAAGGCATATATAAGATATGCTTAGATTTGAACACAGTTTTATATAAGTAATGCTACAATTAAATGTGTTTTGATTTTTTATGGTGTTTAACGCCATTCAGTTTAAGCATCCAGTTTTTATTGGAGGAGGAAGAAGCACTAAGAAAAGAACACAAACCTTCGGTAGTAAAAGGCATATATAAGATATGCTTAGATTTGAACACAGTTTTATATTAGTAATGCTACAATTAAATGTGTTTTGATTTTTTATGGTGTTTAACGCCATTCAGTTTAAGCATCCAGTTTTTATTGGAGGAGGAAGAAGCACTAAGAAAAAAACACAAACCTTCGGTAGTAAAACTGGGAATCCTTGTCAATTTAGATTGGATTCTAGCATGATGATTAAGAAATACCGGTATGGCGTTGTACTAAATTACAACAGTGATTAGCCTTTATATTCGATTATTTTATCAGATATAAATAATGTAGAGTGTTAATGAGCACAACACCATACAACCTCTGTGTTATTTCTATTCTTATAGGACAAAAACAGCATTTCTGTTTGTTTGTCGTATGTACACGGCATTGTTTACAGATAGCTGTCGCTATCGGTATATTCTTCACCCTCAAAATTGTATTATTAACCTCGCCTAGGGTATCAAAGTCAGTTTTTGTATATTTATGCATTAATATTTTAATTTCTTTTAAATACTCAATACATGAGCAAAGTTGGTTATTTCGTATAACCTAACTTGGTATTTCAGCACGTGACTGATTGTGACGTCATAATAAGATGTATTGATGACGTTGACTATAAATGAACTCTTCCGCAAACAACAAGTGACGACACTTTAAATTGGGAATTGCAAATACTATTTGATTACTTGTAAAATACTGTTCTTGTTACTTCATTTTTACTATAGGATTTAAAATATAAGGTTTGTTTTCAATTGTTGGTTAGAT
This sequence comes from Limnoperna fortunei, assembly GCA_944474755.1. Lineage (NCBI taxonomy): Eukaryota > Metazoa > Mollusca > Bivalvia > Mytilida > Modiolidae > Limnoperna > Limnoperna fortunei. The sequence continues at coordinate 46,191,664 of OX104124.1, forward strand.
TATTGGATATAAACGACTTTGGATCGATTTACGCTGCAACATAAAGCGATTCGCGGTTTATTCAGCGTAAATCGACCCAAAGTAGTTTATATCCAATAATCTATACAGCAATTGAAAACAATCCTTAATTATTATTAGCAAGCAATCATTCTTAAATATTTTAATTTCGTTTAAATACTCAATCATGAGCAAAGTTGGTTATTTCGTATAACCTAACTTGGTTTTTCAGCACGTGACTGATTGTGACGTCATAATAAGATGTATTGATGACGTTGACTATACATGAATTCATCCGCAAACAACAAGTGACGACACTAAAATTGTGAATTGCAAATATTATTTGATTACTTGTAAAATAGTGTTCTTGTTACTTCATTTTTACTATAGAATTTAAAATATAAGGTTTGTTTTCAATTGTTGGTTAGATTATTGGATATAAACGACTTTGGATCGATTTACGCTGCAAACGCGAAGCGTAAATCGACCCAAAGTCGTTTATATCCAATTATCTAACCAACAATTGAAAACAATCCTTAAATAAGTAGTTCTTACTAATATTTAGGGTGCAGGTCAACTCGTACCCTACCAACTGATACCTCTCCCAGCTCGTACCTTTGCATTTTAATATAGTAAATCTGTACAGAGTGTTATAAATTAGTTCTAAATAAAAATATATAAGTATATTAGATAAAAAATATATTAAATTATTCGAACCTTTTACAATTTATTTTGCAGTTTATTAAAAAAATACAAATTCAATGCACAACAACCGTTATAGAACAACTTTCTTTTTAGGCTTGGGTATGAGTTGCGAATAGATTATGAATTTTCAACACTTAATTTCAAAGAAAGGGATCCAATTATTAATTGTCCTTTAATAACGAGCGCTTATTTTTCTTGTGTAATCCACACGACTGTAAAAATTGGTCAGGAGATCAAAGTTAAATGTAAAAACAACAAATATTTTCCTTAAAGCAATCACAGCTTGAAATTGAATGCGATGATATTATAAAATCAAAGCGAAATTTATAATACATTTTATTTTGGTATGATAGATTAATAGATTCTTACATATGTTTCTGGGAAAGGCTAGGTAATCGTCTCCAAGTAATAAAAGTTTTATGTCTTTTCATGAGTGGTTCGCATCGCAACGAGCGAAAAGACAATAAATAAATTTCTATCATGAGAGGTAGATCACACTGGCTTCCCAAACCCACGCAAGTACTTATTTATTGTTTAAACCAATAACTTTCACACCCCTATACCCATTGACTCAATAGTTTCAATATCCGACATCCAAACACATGACAATAACAACGTTTTTGTTTCAGACGCTATGACTGGATGACGCAACGAGTAAGTTAAGCACGCATGAGCTCATCTGTACTGGGTCATCTGTATAAGAAATCGGCCATTTACCAAAGTCTGGTAATTCTACCTCTGGGCAAGACATCCTTATTCAAGGTCGGCTCGTGCTTTCTGTAGACTTTCAATTAGTTATAAAAAGGCAAAAAAGCCAGTATCTTACTTGTATACTGAAAATTTAAGTGAAAACACAACACATCGTTTTGTTTTTAATTTTATTGGTGTCTTTCTCAATGTTACAGAAAATGAACATAACGTTAAATAATTAATTGCACTTATTCATCTTCAAACAGTCCTTAGAAATGGGAGTTTGCTTAAAGGATTAAGTGATCAACATCTGAAATTATATTGCTAGCGAATAGTTTATAACAATTTTCTGTTCTCGAAAGCAGTAATTATTGACAATAAATCTTGATTTCAAAGACAAAGTGGAATTCGGCTATTTGTTTGGTCAAGGACAAGTGGTTCAAACTTTTGTCTTCCGGACATTATTTAATGTTGAAATTATCCTTGAACTTAAATTATAAAACTTGCTTACGAAAGAAAAAAAAACAAATTAATTTCTAATTTGAGATTTTATAGATGTTTCGTTCCGTGTTATGACTCTTAAATTGATGCTTGCATTTTGTCTTCAAGCATCGATCAACGTCCTTTAACATTAGATCTACTATAAATAAAATAAAAACTGGATGAAGAAGTAACAAATACAGGTCACGGTTGAATTTTATATATCAAATATGTGCCGTTTCCAATTGTGTTTTAGTTCTATAAATTAGATTGACTGGAAATTTCAAAATTAGCTTTCACTAGATTAAATAAACGTCAGGTTTAAATTTTATACATCGTTTCAGCTATGTCCATTTAGCAAGTGAAAGATGAAGTTTTAAAGGTTTCTGTGTATTACATTAGGTTTAAAGATTACCAAGGAGCATAAAATCGCTATACACCATATAGAACTATACGGAGTAAAGCAATATCAGGCTTCTGCATCCTTAGTTGCTTAGAAAACTGCGACAGAATTAGTTTGTTGTTACAAACGAACTAACGGACAGACGAACGGACAAGCGTGAAACAGTATACCCCTGCTTTGAAGAAAAACTTAAAACATACGAAATACATGTCATTGTTGTATTTGTGATACCGGACAATTCTTTTCCTTTTCATTATTTTACTTAATTAATGATATTTATAATGCTTTGCAAGAATGAACCTCATGGTTCTATACACCAAACTGACTTGCAATGAAAATAAATACTGTGAAAGGATAAAACACCGGTCGAGTTTACTATAACTACATAAACAACGGTAGGAGTTGTCTAAATTGGTGACAAGTTTTTGAAAGATTATTATAATAAATTTGTTATATATATTTCTTTTTGCAGAAGGGCAGAGTTGAAAATGAAGTATATAAAAAAACGCATTTTGTTCTTTTTTGTTTTTGGAACGGCGTGGATTCATCTACGCTTTTTCGTAATTTCATATAATTTATCTTGGATCCAGTTTCATAAATTGTTTCACCCTTTGGTACTTGAAGGTACTACGTAACCATGATATTTGTTATTGAAGGTATATATTAACAATATGCCATAAATAGTGTTATGTGTTGATGCAATTAAGGGAACGAAGAATGAATAATGAGCATTATCTGAATGAATGAAATGTCACATCATTGTATTCTTTGTTGCTTATTTAGCCTTCGTAGCGGTTATCTGTGGATGTTGTTAGACAGATCTCAAACTGTTTGAAAGTTGTAATACAGAGCATGCATACACTATTCATAGACGTGTTGTGTTATTTTTATTACAGATGTGAACCCCCACATGTTTTATGGTGAATCGGGCATGGACCGAGAATTGTAGTGGCTAAGATTTGCATTTTCTCAATACCTTTATCGTGCAAAAAGGTTAGCAATCTCAAAACGCGTCACAGTTTAGTTTGGTGACTAAACGATCATGCTTCAGTTTGTTATTAAACTGGTAGGTATTAGGAGCATCTGTGACTCAATCATTGGATACCGTCTCCTTGGAATTAAAAGTTAGAAAGATACTTTAAACTGTGGTCTGTTTGCATTAATTTTGCTGATGATTGCAATTGAAGGGGTAACGCACTTAGGCATGTGCTTAAACACATACACACATAATTAAGTTATAAGAAAATAAATTTGAAATAATTCTATTAATGCAAGCACATACAATTATGATTACTGTAAATATTGGTGAGTACAAGTATTTTTTTTCATAATCAATTAGTTTAATTACTAGATGATATTTTGAGTACAAGCAGGATAACACTACATTAAACGTCATGGAACAAAACTCATGCCTAGAAATAACAGTCGGAAAAGTTTTCGTATTATGTAAGTCATTATCTTAATAATCACGCCCACATGTGTTAAATGTGCTCTTACAAGGCCTTTCCTCTTCGTAAACTTTAACAAGTCATAAAACAATTACATGTACAGCGAAAGGAAAAACAGATATAAAATGTATTGCCTCGTTCCGTAACGAACACTTTTAGAATTGCTACATATAAGCCGTATGCATGTTAATTAATAATGATGACCACCGCGGGATAGATTTGAATCAAAAACTTAGGGTTATTTCTCGGTAAATTCCAACTTAGCCAACCAAGTCAATATGTACTAAGATCGTTCCCATTCTTTAACTTTAAAATCAGCAATCTATTTTATGCCTAGATATTTCAATGTTAAACTTTGTAACAAATATTCAACCAAATGTTGCAAATCACATTTCGGTGAATCATAAAACTGTCTGCCTTCCAAGGGTAATGTCTACTTAGTAACCGTGGTAACCGTATCAGTGCCCAGACTACTGATATACCTTTCAAATTTCATTAGGTGTTCAATCTTGGAATATACTGCTGGACTGATAAAATGAAGGTAATAACAAAATACCGAACACCGAGAAAACAGTAAAAAAATACAATCCACAAATCAAAGTAGGAGAAACCGGCAAAAACAACCAAACACATTGTGACAACGGTAATGGCCCTGCCTTGGTACAGGAAATTCAAAAGATATGATATGTTAACCCAGGTTTTATGGCATGCCAATCAATGGCTTGGAGAAACTATCAATGGCTTGGATAGTCCAACAGATAAATATGTCTACATAATATGAGATAGCATTACAATATGTGGCCTTAGTGTCAGTTTACCGATCAAACGCTGTTTTTTTTAAATTTTGGTCTTGATTTTTAAACAACACACCAAATTTTGATCATTCAGTTACTTGTCATTTTTCCCAAATAATGAGTTTGCGCTTTAATTCTTCTTTTCATGTATTCATTTGAAAAAGGCGACAATTTTAATTCTTTTAGCATGAAAGGATGTCCTGTTCTCATGATGAAGTTAACAAATCTGTACTTCATATTCAACTTCAAATCAGTAAGTTATATGAATGGTTTTGAGATTGGTTTTTTTGACAGTTTTCTTGGTTTTTTTTTTAAATTACCTTTGTTTATAGTAAAACTAATGTATCAACATTCAGAGTAACTATAAGGCTAGTTCATCAACATAAACTGTCGTGTTTGTAGTCATCCTATAGTGCATGTGTCGTTGTCTGAATCATTGTCTACATGAATTGGTATAAAAAATGTCATGTTTGCTGACGGAATATATCACATACATTCGTCTCTATATAAGATATACATCACACACAGACCGAATAAATCAAATACGGCTTTCAATACAAGGTATTCTGTTGGTGTTATTTGTATTACAATGGCATATTGTTATTATTGTAAGCACACCACTGCGTACACTTACAGAACAAAACACAAAATTTCGGTCAAATGGAAGAAGTCTCAATGCACTAAATCAATATTTGTAATTCAATCGTTTGGACCTAAAAAGAAAAATACATAACAAAATACGAAGGTTTTAGTATTGAATTTCTACAGAAGTACGTCATACGTTTATATCACGAGTTTCTTTTAAAATGCATTTAATATATTTTACAAATTGATTATGTAACATGCATCTGCATGGCCAAACCCTCTCAGCTCTCCGATTTCCTAAAGGTTTCCTACATTTTTTATCCCGTTCAGTCTGAAATATAGTTTTCCGATCTTTTTTTTATTTTGAACAGTGTCTTACTGTATTTGCAAGCAATTATCGCTAGGTGTGTGATATGCTCATTACATTTCAGTTTTTGCTTTTCACAACGACTTTTTCATTACTGTTTTGACTTGCTTGATTGTGATGTGACCTTTGTATTGAGTGCCAAGTAATCATCGGGAGCATCTAATTTCTGACGAGTTCTGCTGTGAGAGCTTACGACTCGCTCGCATACAGAAATACAGAGAAATCTTGTTACAATTTATTTTTATAAACACCTGGAAAAAAGTTAAGCACTTTTGAATATTTTTTGTTTTTCGTTTATTGTAAATAAAGTTTGATGATTTTGGTCAGTATTAATTCTTTAATGTATAATTAAAAGGATCTGAGCTTTCATGTGTGACATTTTAATCAAGCGCGTTTTTCTGTTCACATGAAGCCTGTTTCTTTCTTCACGTCCATAATGCACTATTTTTCGAGCAACATATCGGTATTAAAATCCCAGAATTTCTAATTGCCAATTCATTTAATCATTAAAAGGAGGCGGATATCAGAAGCACAGAAATGACAAATCATCGGCAGGCAGTCCACTGTTATTTCTTACAAGGAAATAGGATGTCAGCCTGGCTATCATTATACTGTCATAAGTCGTTCGGTCAGTAAACACGTTGCCACGCAAGATGTCACAGAGATGGCAAATCATCGGCATGCATTCCACTGGTATGTCTTGCAAGGCAATATGAAGTCAGCTTGGCTATCATTATACAGTCATTAGTCGCTTAGTCAAAAACAAAAACGCTGCCACACAAGATGTTAAAAGCCGCCTCCAATCTGGTAGACCATCTGTGACAACCCTACTTGACGATAAGAGCCTTGGTAGATTGGTCAGGGGAAGTCCGTTTGCAGCAAGCACCTGTCTTAAGCAACAATGGTTACCCGGTCGTAATCAGTCAGTCAGAACAGTACGAAATCGAAATCCTGTTCCGTGGCCAGCAAGACGTCCTAATTTCAATCCAATAGAGCATCTATGGGATCATTTGGGTAGGCGGCTACAAGCTCTGGAACCTCCTTGACAGAATTTGCAACATTTAGAAGCTCAATACACCGGGAATGGCGACATATAACGCTTCAACAAATTAGACGCCTTACTGGCAGTTTGCGACGCAGTGGTGCAGCAGTCATTCATGCTAACGGTGGATATACCCGATATTGACCCTTCGACGGCTAATTGTCAATTTGTTGTTTTTGATTGACGTTTTCAAGTGTGATTGGACAATTAAATATCAGTTTGAAGCTTTCGGTGACAATACTTTTAAAAGACGTGACGGAGCAAAGACCGTCCATATTTTGATGAAATGGTATGTAAATAAAATAATGTGTTTTTTTGTAAAATAATGTTTCATTGTGCCCATCATTGCCTATTTTTTGTTTGCTATACAAATTAAAAAAATATAGCAGTCCAATATTAGTCTAAAGGTGTTCGAATATGCATGACTTGAAAAAACTTGGGGTGCTTAACTTTTTCCAAGTGTATATTTTGAACTTACGTCAGCTGAAAAATCTTAATCTTAACTATCTTCTTAGTAGCGTTTCAGCTTCCTTCATTATATTTTCACATCCCTAAACAAAATGTTACTCAACAAATTGCATTACTACACATTTCACAAAACATTTTCATCAATCTGTATGAATACATCTTCTTTTTCTGAATTTTAAATAATGTAAAAAATATACGTAATTTGCACAGCGATTGTTACTATGAATATTATACTGGAAAACTTAAAAAAAACTTGCAGGTTCTGAACTTACATAAAAACTTTGTGTGTATCTATTAAACAAATATTCGGTAAAGTTTCAAAATACGCATAACTTTGCTCCTTGTGACAACCACATGTGTATAATGCTAGCGTATCTAGAATTGTTGTGCTTCAATAATGTAGCTTCATTTTTTTTCTTTTTTTCGCCAAGATAGAAAAGAGCGGGCTACTTATTGTTATTAACAAAACTTGCCTTATACCTATCTTTATAACAGTTTTCAGTTGTTAGCATTTCTTACCAATTATCAATCACTGTTAATTACAGAGAAACACATTCAAGCTGACAGATTAACCATGTAAATTTATACATTTCTTATACTTCCGCTTAGACAAACCTTATTAAACACGTTGAGAATATATATAGAAAGTATTGCACCACCAAATATATATATAATTCAAATTCTTAATGAAAGAGTACAACTTGATTGATCGTGTCATCACTTGCACAGTTTTCACACGTGATCTTCTTATTTTTGTTTCTATAACATGTCCTTTATTGTATGCTGTTTTGTCTCAATCATGTCCGAATATTGATGAAATTTTTCCACCCCACCTGTCGTTGGCAAATTATTTGGGAAAGAGATGAGATGCATGAATGTCCCTCAGGCAAACTGCCCGTCTTGTGGGACACCGCTATTAAACGATTAGCACACTTGTAAGTAAACATCAAATGACGAATTCTGTTAAGAACGTTCCAAGATTTGGAAGACCCAAGTAACGTTTGACCGGAAAGAAAGAGCCTTTGTCTGACTTGTCAGGCAAAATCGTTTATTTTTGCACTGTGTTAAAAGGACAGGGATTGTCTAACCATGTGCTTTAATCAAGTAATGTACTTTACACAATAGTCGCCTAGATGTAGGTTACCATTTAAGATGATCTGTAAAACAGAGACATAGAACAGCACGTTTATAATGGTGCCAAGGTCGTCGTTTATGGAGTTTAGCCTAATGAAGAACGTTACATTGGTCAAATGTTGCGCGTTTTAGAGTTCGATTAAGGCGGCAACCTAACATTACTGTAACGGTTTCGTTTGGTGGTGGTTTAGTAATGTGGCTTAGTTTTTAGTTTAAACATATTTTATTTGAAACAATTTCAAAAGGGAATTGGACACAAGTACAAAGTATTTATGAAGTCCTCTCCCGTTAACAATACAATACAATAATACCAATGAACATGCACATGTAAATACAAGTATGATGATAAGGAGCAAAAAGAAATAAAAATAAAAATAGTTAAGATAAAATCGTGGATCATGCTAAGAATGAGTGTGTGTGTGTGTGTGTGAGGGAGGGTGTGTGTGTGTGTGTGTGTGTGTGTATGTGGGATTTTAACTATATGGGGAATCGTTTCGAGTGCAGGATGAATTCGAATACATGATCAAGTACTTTCAAGTTATCTATTTCGGAAAGATACTTGTCACCTGTTAGAAATAATGACAAGTTTCGTGGTATTTGAGGGGACAAGAACAATAGATTTTCAAATAATGTTCGCCTAATTATCGCATATTGAGGGCATTCGAAAAAGAAGTGAAATAAAATAGAGTTTCTTGGTGATTCCCACATCTGCATGAGGGATCTTGTATAATGCTGAGGTCATAATTAAGGAAGGTGGCGCCACATCTCATTTGTGTTAAGATAATGTTTAACTTTCTCGGCCCATAAGAGTGAAATTGAGAGGAACTGTGCTTTAAATTCTGCTTTTTTAAAGCCTTCTTGAATTTTTAAATAGTAGGTATGTTTCTGATAGCGGGATCTAATTTGTTCCATAATCTGATAGTTGACGGAACAAATGATTCTGTAGTTAACGATAGTCTGCAAAAAGGAATAACAAGATCATCTCTATTTCTTAATGGATAGACTTGGGGGAGTCAGTCTACAGAGAAATGAGGGAGCTAGATTGTTCACCATGGTATACATCATTTGTAATTTGTTACGATCGCGTCTGGCTTTCAGGGTTTCCCATCCTACTTCACAATAGATCTGTTCTTTATTAGTAAAAATGGGCACGCCTGCAACAATTCTGGCTGCTTCTAATTGAACACTTTCGAGTTTGTTTAAATAAACTATGCCACAGTTATCCCAAAGCTCACACGAATACTCTAGTATTGGTCTTGTATAGACAATGTATAGTTTTTCTAAGGTAGATCTTGACAACTTGTATTTTAGCTTACGCAACACATTGACATGCTTCATTGCACTTGTTATCAAGTTTTCTATATGTTTATTCCATTTACCATCGTGATTAAGGGTAACCCTTAAATGCTTATTATAGGTGACATTTGGAATTCTTTGACCATTTAAATCAAAGTTCACATCGGGTGCTTCAATATTTGATATTAATAAGATCTCTGTTTTGTTAGGATTAAAACTCATAAGCCACTTTTTTGACTAAAGGTCTAATTCGTTTAAGTCGTGTTCGATAACGGACTGTATCTGATCATTATTATTAGCAGAAAATCCAAATGATTTATCATCAGCAAACAATCTTGTGAGCGAGGTTAGTTTTTTCGGAAATATCATTTATATATATTATGAATAGCAAAGGTCCCAAAACAGAACCCTGTGGTACCCAAGCTTTAATTCCACAGAGTGGTGATATTGAGTTTTTTATCATAAAATTTTGTTTCCGATCCAAAAGATAGTTAGAGAACCATGATAATAAATCACCGTTTATTCCATATCCTTTCATTTTATGCAACAGACCCTTGTGCCAGACCTTATCAAAGGCTATAGAAAAATCACAGAATACGAAACAGCTAGTTTCGTTATTTTCAAGGCCATTGAGTATGCTATTGTATAGCTCCATAAGTTGGTGCACAGTAAAAAACCCAGGCAGGAAACCTGATTGGTATTCGTATATGAGATTATTACTAGAAAGATGATTAAAAACATGTTTATATACTATAAGTTCCATGACTTTTCCAATACAACTTATAAGTGATATGGGTCTGTAATTAGATGGTAGATCAGCTTCGCCTTTCTTAAGAATAGGTATCACGTTTGCAGTTTTCCAACTTGTATGGAAATTTGCAAGATTAGAGAGATTTATTAAATATTATTTGAAGGGGAACAGCAATTTTTTCAGGATTTATTTTAAGCATTTTATGACTGGCACTTTCGGGTCCTGCTGCTTTATTTGGATCTAAGACTTTTATTATATCAACTATTTCGCTTTGTTTAATAGTTAATATATTAATTGATTTGTCGGTTTTTAATTCGAAGTATGGAAGGTCTTGGTTTTTATTTTTTAAATCTGAAACTGAGCAGAAGTATTTATTGTGCAGTGAGCACTTCAAGTTGTCGTCGTAAACAGTTTCTCCAAGCGTTGGATCATTTATGATATTTTTCAGGGGTGGTATATTATATGTTCTATTGTTTGATTTAATAAGCATTTTCATTAATTTCCAGTATACTTTGGAGTTGGAAATATTTTCTAAAGTAAAGTTATCTAAGTTCTTTTCAAATTGTTGTTTTGCATTCTTCTTCATGTTATTGACTTTATTCCGTTGACATTTGTATATTTCAATATCGCTTTATCTTTTATTTTTGATAGCTTTTTTCCGAATTATATCCCTAGTACGAATTTCTTTTCTCAGTTCGTTATTCATCCAAAGTTTGTCATTTGACCTTATAGTTACTAACTTGGACGGTATACATTCTTCTATAATATAGTTGAATTTCTCATTAAACAACTTGCACATTTCATCAACGTCTTGCAAACTATCAAAAAGACTAACCCAGTCTATTGAATCCACGAGGGTACTAAATTTGTTGTAGTAAATTTTGTCATAGGCCCAAACTTTACGTTTAAAAGGTGGATCTTTGAAGATGGGGCATTCAAAAAACATTAGCTACGCACAGTGATCACGTATTGATCGCGGTACTTGAAGGACGTCCCAAAATTGACAATGTATAGTATTACTAACTATTATAGGGTCAAGAAGAGTTTCGTAATGTTCCGTGACTCGGGTAGCTTTTTTAATGACGCTGTTTAGATCATAGAGATTCATTAGGTCAATAAGCTTGTTGTTATGCGTCACAAATAAGTCAGAGTTCAGATCACCCGTGATTACAATACTTTCATTCATTGGTTTAGCAGTGTCGACTGCATGAGAAAGTCGTGTCCAATAATCATTGTCTGGCCAGTCTGACCTATATGTACAAGACAGTAATAATTTAAGACCATTTCCACGTGCCTCTATCCAGATAGTTTCATCAATATCGTTTTCTAATTGATTTATTCAATAAATAAGTAGATCGCCACCGAAATTGTTACGATCTTTACGAACGAGATTAGAAAATGTATCAAGTTTGAGGATATCATTACTAATGGATGGATCTAAATGGGTTTCTGTTATTGTGACGATGTCAAATTCTTCCGTGAAATTGAGCAAAAAATCTAATTTGTTTCTTATGCTTCTGATGTTTATATTACATATAGACATGGATTTGTCTAACGAACTAGTAAACGATGGACCTGGATTTTGTTCAACGTTGCCTATAAGTAGGATAAAATGCAAAACGAACAATAAAAAAGCAGCATTTGGGTTTTTTACAACACTTTGTAGCACTGATAATTGGACAACGAGAAGTGAACAATATAAGTTTCTAAGTGGAATTGTTTTTAAACTTTCATGGTTAGGTTTAATAACATATTTTATTCGAAGTGATCCCCGAGAAATATTGAACAGACCTATTGCAGCCCTGTACTCCACCAAGTCATTACCATGTGGCTTAGTCCCTTATGAGTGTAAGCTCTCAATTGTTTGCGGTAATATACAATGTAAATATGTACCAACAAAGATCTGGAAACGTGTAGTGACGACTTCACCAGATCGCATTGTGCTCGCTTTATGATAGCTTATTTGCCTGACGAGTTGGTGGACACTTTTCCTTGGCAAGCAAAAATTAACGACTTTAATCCAATTCAGCACATCTAGGACATCATCGGTAGTCGTGTGCGAGAACAAGGGCACCATTACAGACATTAGCAGAACTAGACCAGGTATTGCATCAGAAATTTCAACAATTAACGCAACAGGTAATTCGTTGTTTGGTTTGGTTGCTCGCAAAAGTAGGCGTTTATAGACGCTCATCTTTGTGAAAAAGTTACATTCCCTATTAAAACTTTCTAACAAAAATTGATAATCACAACAGTGCGGACGTTTCTACAACGCCTTGGCTGTTTTTTCAAAGGAATGGGAATCACCTAGAATTGTTTCTAACATGGTATGATATCTTTGTTTTGGATGAAATTTTGTGCAATTTAATTTGAACATTTTAATACTTTTATCAGTATGTACTTAACAATGCACTTGTTTAATATGAATAATTGAATTTTAGCTGCATTTTTATGAAAGGAATTGCACAAAAAACTATTCAGATTACTATTGCAATATTATAAAACAAAAACTGTTTACATCTGACTAAACAATAGCGTATGCTTACAAAATGCATCGATGATTTTGTAATTTCATATAATTTTCTCAAAACCAGATGTTGTAAATTGTCTCATCCTACGGTACTATAAAGTACTCACGTGAAAGTACTACGTCACCTTGATAACTCAGCAAAATAAATCAATCGTTAGTCATGGTATAGATTTACAACATACCATAAATAGTGTTGTTGTTTACTGCCCTTAAAGGAAAGAAGAAAGATTAATGAGCATTTTCACATCATTGAAATGTCATTGTTTTCTTTGTTGCTTATTTCGCCTCGTAAAAGTTTTAGGTAGGTGTTGTTAGGCTGTTTGAATTTCGTTATATTGTACATTTTTAGATTGATAAATTGGATGTTTGCTTTTCGTAACAGTATTTCAGCTATATTCATGACGGGAACAAGTTACAAAACAATAAATCTATTCGGAAATATCGATCAAAAGGAAACAAATTTGAGTGCCACTTGACAATAAAGGGAATTAAAATTTAGTCTTTCATAACGGCTACATCGAGCCTACACTTATCTACATCTACAAATGCGCATTTTATCGTGCAAGGATCGTGGCACTCTCTACTCGCTGTGGTCCGAGGTCAGATTTCCGTATTATGACCTGACAACCCCCCCCAACAAAAAGGCATCCCTTATCCGCCACCTAAAGGTAACGTGTAATACCTACACGGGGTACGTTGATTGATTGATTGATTGATTGATTGATTGATTGATTGATTGATTGATTGATTGATTGATTGATTGATTGATTGATTTGATTGATTGATTGATTGATTGCTTGATCGATCAAAGTCATTTTTCTCATCCCATCGCTGACTTTTACCAACGTTTGGTCGTAATTTTTAAATAATACAGTCCCCGACAATGAATCAATTACATGTATTTTTTCAAAATTATATCCTAACTTGGGTGCCGTTTCATAAAGCGATCGCTAATTAACGTTCTCGTTATCCCATGCAATTTAAATGGGATAACGTGCACGTTAAGCTAGCGATCGCTTTATGAAACGGCACTGAGGTGCGTACCGTGACTAGTTACAATGTTGATTCACAAAATATCTAGGGAGGTCCCAGGGTATAACCCCCCCCGGAAAATTATTAAAAAAATTGTGCAGTTTGTTGCATTTTAGAGATTTCTTTCGATGCCGTATTCAATACTGAAAATGAACAGTTTATTGATTGCGGGGGTAAATTGCAATTTGTTTGTCAAAATCATGTGGATTCCGCCGAGTACTCGCGTATAGGCAGCTACGCCCCTGCTAAGATGCATGAAATGCATTCGATGCTTTCTTGTTTATTTGAATAAAGAGGCGTCGGTGGCCAAGTTGTTAGGTTAGCTAGTCATCTACTATTTGATCACGTGTTATGTCAACAGTGAGATCTCACTTCGGGAATGGAGTACTTGACTCTAAACTTAACTGACAATTATTGCCTGTTTTCAGGTCGGGGTTTTTCTCCGGGTAATTCTGCTTCTGCCACTAATAAAAAATTGATGCCATGATACAGCTGAAAATTGCTAAAGGTGGCGTTAGACACCATTTAAACATGTTTTAAAAAATTGTCATGGATAGATTTCAATCGACGTATCAGAGATCGGAACACAGAAATGACCAAAACAAATGTGTGCATTGAACTTCGATTATTGGCAGATCAGTATGCTATAATAGAATTGATTTGGTAACATTCAAATAATTAAGCAATATTTCAAATTTCCGAGCAGGTTATACAATATAATATGGTTTAAGTCTGTTTACACCGAATAAACCGAGAGGCGCTTTATGAAAGGTGTAAACAGACCCAAGTAGAATTATAAAGTATAACCTGTTAAGAAATTTGAAATATTCCTTATAATTTAATTTGAGCTATTAATGTTGGCAATTTTAATGGTAAAAACATCGATGACGTCATGTGATTATTTCAGTTGTAACGGTGTAATTAAAGGTCATGTGACGAACGAAGTTATATCGGATAATATGCGTTGCTCCATTTGTAGCCTGATAAATGTCAGCCTGCAAAGCTAATAATTTTTTAAATGATTAATCAACCAGAGCTTCTGACAAGTGACAGACCAAAATAATAAACAGACATGACTGAAAACTTATTTAAAAAACACAAACTCTAGTATAAACCCAGAATCAAACCAGAAAATCTAGAAATGTATGTTTCCTGCTTCATTAACGACACCTATCGTAGTTTCTTCTTGTAGATTTAGATATAAAGCCAATGTCTATTTATTAAGCTATACTCTTATACGTATATGAGGGCATTATATATTTGCTTTTGTGATTACAATGCTACTCATATTTGATCATCAAATTTTTACTGCCCAATATAATAGTACGCACAAACGTATACAGTATAAAAGTACATATACCGCTGTTCGAGACTCCAAATCGTAATTTATTTAGTTTTATGAAGCACATGCCACGTTTACTGACTCGTTTTATCACATAAATTCATCTTTATATAAGATATATATCGTACACAGACCGAATAAATCAAATACGGTTTTCAATACAGGGTAGTCACGCGGTACATATTATACCATGTGTATTACAATGGTCTATTGATAATATGGTAAGCACATCACTGCGTACATTCAAATGACAAAGAACAAGTTCTCTTTCAACTTGGTGAGATTTCAATTATCTAAATCACTTATTGAAATTTAATCATTTTGACCTGAAAAGAAAATATACAAATATAAAACATGAATTGTGTAATATTTGAATTTGAATTTCTACAGATGTACGTCATACTTATCTAAATAGATTCGAGTTGAATCTATCTTTCCAACTAAATTCAATATTTATTATATGGATTTTGATTAATAATTATAGTTGAGACATTAACTATTTTACTGAGATATGAGGTAGACAACAAAAATGGACCGTTTTAAAAATTACATTATTAAGTAGGCGATATTTTACTGATTTGAACATTAAAATATTACTGATTCGATACTTGCTTCATCAGTTTGTGTGATTAAAAAAATTTACCAAACGACTTCCGGTCAGTGTCATTTACAATGTATGGGACATATTCCTATTCCAATGGATCAAAAGTCTTGGGAATTTTAGTTCCGTTGTTCTTGACAATATCTTTGGTTTGTGTTTGTGTTAGCATCGGGTTGCCTTACTGGATTACGTTCGGAAGTACAAATTATGGATTGTTCCAAATCTGTAACAGTACAATGTTTACTCAGTGTTTTACATCGACCTCTTATCTTTCTGATAATGCTAATAACAGTAAGTATAATATTATAACCAGTAGGAGTGCCTATACCGTCCCACCTAGTACCCCCACCCCCTCCTTGCTATTTAACCAAGAAAAGATCAAAGTGAAGCGAAATCTAGCTGTAGGTCAGTTTAACTTACTTCGTAAAGTTCCGTTCTGGAACCTCGGTCTTTTTATCCCATCTGAAATTGGCTGGCAGCATGGGTATATGTTTCTAACCCCGTAGGCTTCTTGTATTCTTTTTCCTATACACATTTGAGTTGATTCTGAAGTAATATTATTATCAATACAAAAACCAATTTTATCAAGTGGGATTGCCTGAAAAGTTTAAAACATTCATAGCAGTTAACAACATGCAAGAGATAAAGCATGCTAATTTCGCGACATTTTCTAGTTTATATCGTGACATTATGAAGATTGAAGAATATTATTTCCTGACATTAAGGAGCCACTTCTAAAAGTTTATCTCCTGATATTACAGATAATCTTTGTCTAGTTCAGACAAAGATTATCTCCTGACATTAAGGAACTAGAAGAAAATTATTTCATGATTATTTTCATTAAAGGAAGTAGATAAAGATAATCCGCTGACATTTTGTAGCTAGAGAGCAGATTTATCTCCTGACATTCAGGAGCTAGATAAATAAAATCTCCTGACAATAAGGAGATGATGATTATCTCCTGAAATTCAGGAGCTGATGAAGTTTACCTCCTGACAATAAGGAGCTAGACGAAGATTATCTCCTGACAATAAGGAGCTAGATAAGGATAATCTCCTGACGTTAAGGAGATAAAGATTATCTCCTGACATTCAGGAGCTATATGAAGATGATCACCTGACATTCAGGAGCGAAATGAAGATAATATCCTGACATTAAGGAGATGAAGATTATCTCAGGACATTGCGGAGCTAGACGAAGATTATCTCTTGGCATTCAGGAGCTAGATAAAGAAAATCTCCTGACATTAAATAAGATGAAGATTATTTCCTGACATTACGAAGTTAGATGAAGATTATCGTCTGACATTCAGGAGCTAGACAATCTCCTAACATTAAGGAGAGCAAAATTATCTGCTGGCATTAAGGAGTTGAAGATTGTCTCCTGACAGATAGAGTTAAAAAAACACGATACCTCACAGTGAAGGCTAACAATGTTCTGTCATGGTATCACTGTATAACTATTAACACGATACCTCACAGTGAAGGCTAACAATGTTCTGTCATGGTATCACTGTATAACTATTAACACGATACCTCACAGTGAAGGCTAACAATGTTCTGTCATGGTATCACTGTATAACTATTAACACGATACCTCACAGTGAAGGCTAACAATGTTCTGTCATGGTATCACTGTATAACTATTAACACGATACCTCACAGTGAAGGCTAACAATGTTCTGTCATGGTATCACTGTATAACTATTAACACGATACCTCACAGTGAAGGCTAACAATGTTCTGTCATGGTATCACTGTATAACTATTAACACGATACCTCACAGTGAAGGCTAACAATGTTCTGTCATGGTATCACTGTATAACTATTAACACGATACCTCACAGTCAAGGCCAACAATGTTCTGTCATGGTATCACTGTATAACTATTAACACGATACCTCACAGTGAAGGCTAACAATGTTCTGTCATGGTATCACTGTATAACTATTAACACGATACCTCACAGTGAAGGCTAACAATGTTCTGTCATGGTATCACTGTATAACTATTAACACGATACCTCACAGTGAAGGCTAACAATGTTCTGTCATGGTATCACTGTATAACTATTAACACGATACCTCACAGTCAAGGCCAACAATGTTCTGTCATGGTATCACTGTATAACTATTAACACGATACCTCACAGTGAAGGCTAACAATGTTCTGTCATGGTATCACTGTATAACTATTAACACGATACCTCACAGTCAAGGCTAACAATGTTCTGTCATGGTATCACTGTATAACTATTAACACGATACCTCACAGTGAAGGCTAACAATGTTCTGTCATGGTATCACTGTATAACTATTAACACGATACCTCACAGTGAAGGCTAACAATGTTCTGTCATGGTATCACTGTATAACTATTAACACGATACCTCACAGTGAAGGCTAACAATGTTCTGTCATGGTATCACTGTATAACTATTAACACGATACCTCACAGTGAAGGCTAACAATGTTCTGTCATGGTATCACTGTATAACTATTAACACGATACCTCACAGTCAAGGCCAACAATGTTCTGTCATGGTATCACTGTATAACTATTAACACGATACCTCACAGTGAAGGCTAACAATGTTCTGTCATGGTATCACTGTATAACTATTAACACGATACCTCACAGTGAAGGCTAACAATGTTCTGTCATGGTATCACTGTATAACTATTAACACGATACCTCACAGTGAAGGCTAACAATGTTCTGTCATGGTATCACTGTATAACTATTAACACGATACCTCACAGTGAAGGCTAACAATGTTCTGTCATGGTATCACTGTATAACTATTAACACGATACCTCACAGTGAAGGCTAACAATGTTCTGTCATGGTATCACTGTATAACTATTAAAAACAAAAATTAAATTATGTTTAACCTTCAAATTTAAAAATGCCGTTTTTAATGCGGATTTCCATTCATTTAGACAGTCTCGCTGCGGGCAGGGTGTGCTTGACTCCAATCTTAATTGACAAATATTGCCAGCTTTCCTTCTGAAGTTAGGGTTTTTTTCTAAAGGTTCAATTGTAATATTGTAGTATTATTGTAATAACATCAAGAATATATTTGTGTATATGTTAATACTATGGAAATACATAATAAATAATCACTATTCTCCTATTCTCTATATGTGCATAATTTCTGTTTATTAATTATTCTTATATTCTTTAATTCAATTCGACAGTAATTGAATACACTAAATGCTAGGCAACATTTTTAATATGCAGGATTCGATACAAACGACTTATTCTTTTTTAAAGTAAAGAACTCTGGCTTTTTCTAACTTTTGTGCACTTTTAAAAGTAAATTTGTTTTTGAGGGTTACGTCATAGAATATTATATATGTCGCTTCTATTTGTAGAAAAGTGGCCGAGCTAATCCAAGTAATGTACTTAAACAATTGTCCAAGGTCTGCAACATAATACCGGCTTCCATATTAGCCATGTAGACAGTTTGTCTCCGGCCATAATTATATAAAATCCCCAAAATAACCCACAAAATGGCTGCCAACTATGTGTATTATGTATAACGTAATGGATTTTATTTCGAAATTTAATTATTACATCGCCTTTATAAAGGTTTCTTTCTACGTTTGAAAATCAAATATGCTATATTTACTTTATATTGTTAAAAGTACTTTTTTATCATCTACACGTCCACTTAGGACGTTCTAAAATTGTAAACAATGTCCTATTTCTAATTTCATATGCTGCTGTTTATTAACGCTACTTTCATCAAATTCTCTCCTTTTTTATGACATCAATTTTTAACTTGGGAGAAAGCTACAGCAAATTAATTGGGAAAACCTCCAACCTTAGGCATAAGAAATCGTCAATTAAGGTTGGAGTCGAGCACTTGTTTTAAAGACTTTATCTCACTGTTGACATGCGCGAGATTTTTACTAGGCGACTAACTACCTTAATTACATAGCCACTGTGGCTCCCTTTTTTATATTATTATTATTTTGTTTTGCATAAAGGCAACAGGATTGGACACAAGTTATACTAACTTAAGTCCGCTCCTTACAACATTTACACATGCATGGCAGTAGGCAATACAGCATATAAATGCAATGCTGATTGGTTAATGGGAAAAGAACGAAAGAAAGGAACAAATGTAAAAAAGAAAGACGGACGGCAACAATTATACGCATTAATCCGTTGCCAAACTAGCTGCATGCATGATCGATGTACAGATAAGAAATTTTCTGTACGGTGAACGAAAACTATATGAATAGAATCTTAAACTATAAATTAACTTTAACAATAAATTAACAAATTGTTTTCTGTTTTCACAAACCATCCCAATGTTCTTTCCTGTTAATAAATTGTTTTAAATCCAATATTCATTTTTAAATCATTTTTTTTATTCGTCATTGTTTTTCCTACACTTTTTTCATTGATCGAATGTAATGTGTGAATACAAGTTTCAATAAAATACACGTAGAACGCTTACTCCATATAAATAAAACAAGGCTTGAAAATGAAAATTATTCTTAAATGGGTGCAGTATAAATTATAAAGCTGTTTTAAGGAATTTATAGATGTATGAACTTGTCAACTTACTCATAACCGTTACACAAAGCCCAAAGCCGGGCTCATATAGATCAATTCCTTCAAAGTTGCTTTTATTCCTTTAAAGTAGAAACACGTTTTTTTATCTATTTGCAGGTTTGACGTTTTGGTACACGATGATATCTCTGGCCTGCTTCGGTGCGCTGTTTATGTTAGTTTCAGAGATATGTGTGTTTATATACCCGTGTTATAAAGTCATTCATACACGTAAAATTGTCGTTGGTGTGGTACTGGTGGTTTGTTTAATACTAGGATGTAAGTATATGTACAGATTACTCTAAGTATTTTGTGGTAGAGTGGTTACGGTAGTTCGTCTACTATTGATCACGTGGTCTGTCAACACTGAGGTTGCGGGTTCGAGTCTCATTTTGAACATTTATTATGTAATAAATATATTTTTCACGCACACGATCCTTATATTGCACGATTGACGTTTTAATTACAAGTGATATAACACGGCTGGCTATTTTGGTACACGAAAGAAACCTCCTTTCCAACCAGAATTGTAATCCTGTATATAAAAAGAAACCAACTAGAGAGTAAGCTAAAGTGAAATATTTTCAGATTACTACATTTGTGATATCATATGCATTATTAGACCTAGGTTTAATATTGGTCCAAAGAGCAGATATCAAAAAATGTCATGCAATGGCCTTTTGTCATAAGCTTTAACAAGGGAAAATAAATAAAAGACTTGGATATATCAAAATCTTATTAAGTTCTGGTACCGGAATATATTCACCATTCCTGTGCTCCTGGCCACTTAGATATTCGCAAGTACTCACGGTTTTTCTTTTTGTGCTTAAGTTTTCGTTGACTTAATATATCTAATTAATTGTCAAATACCGATTCATTCTGATTCTGCAGGTCGTCTGCTTCACCGTTCAAAGCCATATTTGTAAACAATTCCGGTAATTTACGATCGCTTAAGGAAAGACGTATTAGTTATTTCCCAATAGACAAAAATAACTCAGAGATACTTATAATGTTTTCCTTAACTAATATGTATATCAATTGCTTGATACTATACAAAAAATTAAAAAAAAATTATTGGAATTTTTTTATCAAATATAATTCTGTTTCTTGTCTGCAGAACATATCCGAAATTTTGAAATTTTACCGCTCATCACATCAGTAATCAGCTCTGCGATCGATATTTTTTTAACTGGGATAATGATTACGTTGACAAAAAACTAAATCTTTTTAATCTTTGCGAACAGTTGAGAATGGTTTGTTTCTGTATATACCATAGGAACTTGAAAGATACAGAAAGTTCAAAGACTTATGACCTTATGTTTCATTGTCTGAACATTTTTATTGTAGACAACTAAGTAGATTATCAAGCAATTAATTGATAGGATATTATCAACCTATATATAATGCTTCTAATTAGAGTATTGACTTTTCCCATTTTTGTACGAACAACAGAAATAAAAAGCACCTTATATTAGCTTATACAGAATATTAAATAAATAAAATAAGTATTTTAAATATCTATACACATTTGTGTATAAACATAAACCTGATTATACTAATTAATCAAAGAACCATTGTAAAGTTTAAAATCGTTTAATTACTCAATTTGCAATAACATAGATGTTTCTTCCGCCTCGACAAAGTGCGTGTGTATGAAAAATAATACTTAACATTGTTTACGAAAAATTGGACCACAATATAGTTTTAAGATGTTAATTACAAATATTGCAACTTTAAAAAAAGAAATTCTAACAACATATTTTCTTTAATTATGTTTATGTTTAACGCAACTTTCAGTAATGCTTCAGTCAAAACATGGCGTCCAGTTTTTATTTGGGGAAGAAGCAGGAGTACCGGAGAAAATCCCGACCTCCAAAGTTTTCGTAAAACTTCCCTCTTATCCAATAAAATGATGCCATAGTAGAAAAGGGTACCAGATATTATCAGTTTGCAAAAAGACAATTCGTTAAATTAATATATGCTGGGCGCCGGTGTAAGAATAAAACAGACGAGGTCTTCTGAACATCATTTTTTTCTAACTTAACTTTTTTTACTCTAATAACGATTCTTCTGTGTATGTTCTACAAAGTCTTATATATTGTCAGTCCCTAAAATTTGCTGAAAATCTGGTAAATATAAATCGCACTCCATACCGTCTCCCCCATTTTTATCACTGATTCAAATAGGCTTTTCGTCCTGAAAATAGGATTTGTCACAAGGACTCTAGTTTTCTAAGTTATAACTATCTTTATCCTTTCTTTATCGCCTATACACGTGCACCTAACAATCTCGCAAATTTTACAAAATCCGGCAAATATAAAATCCCTAACTTTTCACGCCTGTTTAAAACCGGTTTTTTGTTCTAAACTTCAGATTTGCAAAAACGATCTCTAGTTGTGTTTTTTTATGTTTTAATAAAGAGACTTGTATGTCTTTTCTACAAACTCATAGTCTGCCCCGTGACGGGGGCAGATTATGAGTTTGTAGAAAAGACATAAAAGTGTCGTTAATTTTACAGAATGATTCTTAAAATCTGGACCCACCCCCATTTTCATAGTGGTTTAAATTTTAGAATGTACAAATTCGAACTCCAGAAGTTTTCTTGTTCAATGTCTATTTAGCCGGTCCCAGTGCTCGACCCACAGAGCAGCCCAGCTCGTTGGGGGGTTGTCAGGTCATAATACGGAAAGCCTGACCGCGGACCGTAGTGGGTAACGTTTTTGGAGAGTGCCACGCTCCTTGCACGATAAAGACCCCTTTTGAAGATTTCGAAAAAGAGTAGGCTCATTGTGGCCGTTACAAAAGGCTAAATTTTCCGCCCCTACCCAAAACTCCATACTTTTCCAGTGGCAGTCAAAATTTTATTCCCTGTGACCCATCCCACCCATATTTTCCGTTGTTTTGTTTTGTTTTTGTTTTTTTTTTTTTGTTAACGTGTTCCCGTCCTGAATATAGCTGAAATACTGCTCGCTGGACGTAAAGCAGACATCCAATCAATCAATCAATCAATCTATTTAGCCGGTCCTCGTCACACTAAAATTTTAACCCAGATAATGAAAACCACATTGAAATCGTTTATCGATTGATGTTTTGACTACTGCATTATTTGGTTGTAGAACTGGCCTAAGAACTCGACATGCAATTGTGAAAACATATTAAGCTCAATCAACATGTATACTTTTCCAATAAGCAATTATTTTCAATTTTTACATACTTTTTCAGTGGCAGTTAAATGTGTTCACTGTGTTCCATCCCACACCATTTTGCGATTTATTAATTGTTTGTTTACTTATTCTCGTCCTGAATAGCTTAAATACTGCTCACTGGACGTTAAGCAAACATCCAATAAAACAACCAAAAGTCAAATACAGAAAGCTATGAGCAAGTTATACGATTACGAAATCATATGTCAAGCACGAATGAAACCACGTGTTCGATACTGACGGGCATGCGTGAATACGACCAAACAAGCATTTATGTTTATAGTAATGGCTTAATATTTAAAATTATATAATAATCTTTTTGTTGCAGCATTTTTCATTTTAGCAGTAAACGGACTTATGATCGGAGTAGCAGTTCAATCTGCACTTACTAAAACATCGGCAGGACAAGCCATGAACTATGTCGGCTGGACGTTTTATTTGTGTGGAGTTGGTGGGTTGTTGGCACTGATTACGTCAATTATGTTTATTGTCCATCTTTATCTGGCGGTTTACTATTAATACGTTTTTGTCTCATTTGGGGATAAAAACAGCGATAATTCACTTGAACAATATACTATCTTGGAACTCCATCATGAGTCATAGATTTATGACCGGCTGAAGATGAAGATGAAGGCTACAACCAGGATGGATTTATTTTATTAATGAACACCACGCATAAAATAGGTTAAGAATTACTGCTAGACATTTTCTGCAATAAACAGCACACTGTGTTAATATTGTAAGCGCAAACATATGTGTACAAATACATTTAATTGAATTTACTGTTATACACATGATATTTATCGATTGCTCATTTATAATTTATTTTTGTTGCATGTGGCTTCTTGTTGAGTCGTGCTTAACCTCATTCCGAGGAACGTTTTCGTTTCTGCGTGTCGCCTGAAACATTTCTTGTTTTTTTTCTGCAATGTCCGTTTTCTTGGTTATGTATATCTGGCGTTTCATGAGAAAGATATCAGAGAAAGATTTTCCTAGATTTACCGGAGAACTGATTGGCAGTACCATTAGCTGGTGCCCTCTATTGGCCAATAAAATAAATGTCTGTTATTCTGTAATATCCGAAAGCAGTGGAAACAAGTGTGAAACCAACAGTTTATGTTCAGTTGTGTAATGCATGCCCAATTTTCGCTCCAAACTTCGATATTTTATTACAATTTAGAAAGCTAATCACAGTAAAGCTGGTTGTGATGCTATTCATACAAGGTTTATTTGTAAATCTATTCAAAAAAAGATTTTATTGGAAAGGTTACTTCACTTGGTTTGGTTGGAACGAGGTCTTGTTGTAAAGCTTATAACACAATGTCTCGCTGGAAAATAACCGTACAAGGTTTGATTGGAAAACTTATAATACTATGTTCGGTCAAAAAGCTAACCAAATAAGTTTAGGAGGAAAATTAATACTTAAAGATTGGAAAGCTAACCAAGGTTTGACTGAAAAGCTAACCAAGGTTAGACTGGAAAGCTAACCAAGGTTTGACTGAAAAGCTAACCAAGGTTAGACTGGAAAGCTAACCAATGTTAGACTGGAAAGCTAACCAAGGTTTGACTGAAAAGCTAACCAAAGTTTGACTGGAAAGCTAACCAAGGTTTGACTGGAAAGCTAACCAAGGTTTGACTTTGGAAAGATAATAATACAAAGGTTTGGTGTTAAACCTTATTTAATATCTGATTGTTTTGAAAGCTGATAGATATATATAATCAAATATATTATTATCATTTTTAGCGCTTTTGTTTGTTTTTACAATACCCAAGTTTATATTGATAAAACGTCGACAAAGGGATATGACAAACAAATATAATACAAAGTATTTATTTTATATAAGTTTCGAAATTCAAGTATGTTATGAATAGTTCGATATAATATTTACATTTGCTATACAGAAAAGGTATATAAATAAATATTTGCGTTATTCTGTTAATGACCGAATAGTATCCTTGCACTCATGTCTTTGTTTGGAATTCTGTTCTGATTTCCCGACAAATTGTCATATGCAATATTTGAGTACTGCCTCATGTTATTACTAGAGTACGCACCAAAATTGTCTACCCGTAAATTATGCTGTTGCGGATCGAAATGCATTTTATAGTATCGGGGAAAACCAAAAAAATTCCTACATATTTGTAAATATTTCAAAACAGACTAAAATACATATTTTCCCATTTCTAGCCGTTTCAATGGTTCATAAAATACACTTTTAATAAGAATGTACGAAAATTGTACATTTATCTACGTTTATAATACATGAAATGTGTAGGAACTACACCAACAAACTGAATTAAAGTGTTGAATTAATGTAATTTTGTTCATTGCTCACATGTGTTTTCTGGTTGGAAGGACAATTGCGGGGGGGGGGGGGGCGGGGGTAGGAATGAAATTGGTATTTAGACTGTACAAGTTTGGTCTTATTTTGTACTACATGTAATATATGTTGCTATTCATATTTTGTTGATTATAAATAAAAAGTGTTTGTTATTATGAAATAAAGATGTTAAAAACAAATTCCTGCCTGTTGCTTATTCCGTCAAAGCAAAAATAGAGAATTCTTAAAACATATGAACTTAACTTTGGATCCGTTAAAGCATAAATGGAGAATTCCGAGAACATATGAACTAAACTGTGTATCCGTCAAATCAATAACGGAGAATTCCGAGAACACATGAACTCTGTACCCGTTGTACATACTATGGGGTTCTTTGAAGTATGTCTATGGATTCAAATCATTATTATAAATGTTGATGAGATATTGATATTGTTCAAAATCATCTCGAATAACCAACGTAAAAAGACTATGATATATGGTCGAAACAACAGGCATGAAGCGTTAGGAAAACAGAAGTAATGATAACTACGGTTATGTGATCTTTTTCAAGTATATATATATTTATTTTGATAATACCACATTTGTAAACAGAAAATGATATATAATACAAACATTGCAAAACAATAAAAAAGATAAAAACAAAACGTACAAGCATGGCTCCAAGCTTGTGATTGACAATGATATATTTCCAAGCGAAGGTTAGAGGTTCTTAAAGATTAATGTGGCGTCATCTCTACCAAAAACTGGAACCCACGTTTGGCAGAAATATGTCGAAAGTTGCCATAAGACATAAACAAACAAACGAACAAAAAGATTTTATTCTATGTTATGCTGGTTTGAAATACATTTTTAATGGATTTCACAACTATTGTGCACATTAAAATGATCCAGTTCCATCTTTATTTAAATGATTGCCAGGTCTTAATTCTCATCTGGTAATACAACTTCCTGAATGAATGATCTTTAGTATGAACAAGTTAGAAATAATGATTAAGTACAAGTTATAACCAGAGGCTTTCAAGACCCGTATCGATCACCTGATTTATATAGGCAATGAAGATAGCGTTTCCCTGATGTTAAAGTAAGTCCTGTAATTTTTTCCGAATTTTATACTGGCATAAATAACACTATCTTTGCTGAGACCATCCTATGAATCCTGTTGTTTTATTTCAACTGGCTCAATACTTTAAGATAGAATGCCTTTTAAACATTTTTCTATAGGTTACTTTCTTAAATTAATTCCTACACTTGCAGCCATCATGGATTTTTTATCAAATAAGCAAGCAAAAACTTTTAAAAGAACTCCAGATTGATTGATTGATTGATTGATTGATTGATTGATTGATTGATTGATTGATTGATTGATTGATTGATTGATGTAATAAGTTTTTTCTAGCTTCCCCTGAACAAGGTGTCTATATTTCTTAATTGATCAGGTATGCAAGAGTATGCAGCGAGTATTTATGCAAACGCGACATATAAGTTTTACTATAGATGCTACTTCCTTGTCGAAAAATATTATATCTCGTTTGAAAATATGGTTACTATAGGATTAAACACTGGGTTTTAGGAAATTATCGATGTGTAAACACCGGCGACTCACTCACAAACTAAATAAAGTCCGAAGGACTTTAATGTCAAGTTTGTGAGGGAGTCGCCGGAGTTTACACATTGATAATTTCCTAAAACACAGTGTTTAATCCTTGTAATTCTGTGAAATAATCGCTGCGATTTTTAAAACAGCAAAAACAGTTACAGAAACCCATCTAGGCCTCAAAACGTAACTAGGCCGGAAAGCGTAGGGATATGCAAAACATAGTACCAAAGGAATCGCGGTTCTGTAGAATATTGACAAAATGAAACGCTAAATTGTATTTATATTATATTTTGTCTGAAATCTCAATCGATTTAATTGGAAATCATCGGGGCAGAGAAAACATTGCCCCCTCTCCCTGACGATACGCTAGGAGGACGCCTTCTTGTTTACATTGGATACTGAAAGTAGTCCGCTCAGAGGAAATATCGATATATAAATTATCTGAAAAGACGCCATTTAAGTGTTTGATCCAATCAAAGCACTTAATATAAATAAATTACAGCATGAATAGAATTATAGATAGTTTTTTTCCAAATTTTTAATTCCATGTAAAGTGTATGTGCTACGATGATTGTTTGATATACCTAGTAGTATATGATACCTATCCCTTTTCATCAACTAACCAACTCAAATACTACAGTAATGGAAGCCGGAGGTTTGGAATGCCATAAAATCTTATTTAACCCATCATTTCTTTTCAGATGCCTGTACCAAGTCAGGACCATTTCTGCACTTACTATAGTTTTGGTTATTGGTTCTGCCTTTTAACGTCCGAAAATATATGAATATGGTGGGTTTTCAAATCTCCGTCCGCAGACTTATACCTAAAACTATCTAAGCTACCGCCTCGACCCCCTCGTGTTTCACATTAATAAAGGATTACCCGTTTTCCAGTTGCAGGTCAAGGGTTTCTTAGGTTGTCACGAAATTTGGTCAATATAAATTCAGGTTATGCACCTTTTGACATTTGATTGGATCTTCCTATAAGTCGTAAACATCCCAGGAATTATGTAACTTGTCCAATTAATTCATTTGATAGGAATTATATTTCAGTTAAAGGCAGTAAAAGAGAAATGCGATTAAAATAACAAACAAAAGCCTATACTTTATACAAATAAACAGATATCTGTAAATAAGAGCTTAGAAGAAACTTCGAATATAAACAACGGAAATACATGCATTAAAAGTGCATTTGCCGGAAATTTAGCTTTTCCACAGGAAAACAGATGAACCAAAGTAAAACCAAAATTAAGACAGCCATTAAAAAAGTATGAAACATTGGGTTATGACATAGAATTAAGTCGTCCTTTTTGGCGGCTGGAATGACCCTACTGTTTGCTAAATCTCCAAAAGGGGTCTATTATGCTACCAAAATAATTATATGTATACCAGAATCACGGATAAGATTTAACTTACTACTCTGTCATATATAGATGATCTGAATAGCTTCCAATTCGCCAAACAATTAACAATAAAATATATGTTCTTACTTTCCTTCGATATCGTTTTCTGGTTCTCGGTGCCCGAGTGGTTAAAGTAGTTCTATTAATCAAGTGGCCTATCAAAACTGATCCACACTGAGGTTGCAGATTCGAGTCTCACTGCGGACAGGGTGTACCCGACTCCAATCGTAATATGTGGTTATCTCTGAGTACTCCGGCTTTTTCCATCTTTATTGGGGAATGAAGCCGGAGTATACTTGTAGTAAACTACTGTTTAGTTTAAACATATTTTATTTGCTCAAATATGTAAATAGGATAAGACACACGTTAAACAAACTTATGAAGTCTTCTCCAAATATACAATATATTATAAGAAGAAAGTTCGTGGAAAATGCATATACAATTCAATACAATTTATAGAATATCTTATTTGTAAAATAAAATATGTACAAGGAGAAAGAAAGAAGGTATAAGGAAAGAAAAAAATATTACAGATATTATAAAAAATAAAGAATAAGGATGATGTGATGATATGCGCGATTCAAAAACCCTGTGTTAAATGCATTAAACAATATGGAATCTTACTGACCCTTTGATATATTCATATAAATGTTAAAAAACTTGTTCGTTCTGTTCGGTGAACAATAACGGCTTGCCAGATGTTAAAAGTTTTAGATTTATTGGACAGTAATTTGGTAGCCAGGCAAAGGTTATCAGGTAATCTGTCTCTTATATTAGTATATTTAGAACATGCAAAGAAATAATGATGCGTATCTTCACGGCTAGATCCACAACGACAGGATGGATCAGAAATAATATTTACTCTGTCCATCGACCATAGGTAGAAAAAAATGGCAATCCTTGTCAATTAAGATTTGGGTCGTTAACACTTTAGCGCAGTAACACTCGAGCCCGCAATCCAGTGTTGACAATCACGTGATCAATAGTAGGCTTATGGGGTAGGACCACCATAGTTTTTTTTACTCTTCGGCTATATTAAAATTTGATAATTTTGACCTATCCTAGAAAATTTACCTTTGTTTCAGATTAAGTGACACTTCTTTCCCCTATAAAAATGCACTGGCTGGACATTCTGTCAAAATTTCACAATATGTTTCATGGCATATAAAACAAAACGCTCAACCTGAAGTCCATGTGGTCTAAAAATCTACTTTCACTTTCTATTTCAGTCCAAAAATAGTGCTTGTCCCTAATTGACTCTCAACATTTTTATGTTCATTTAAAACCAATAAAACTTTATCCTCAAGTTTCCTAGAATATTCAGCTTTCCAAAAATACCAAATTTATTTTGGTATCATGTGCGGTTCAAATTCTATATGATGCAAGATTGAACCTGTCTGTTGACTAGTACTACTTTTACGTACAACCTCTGTACTGGTTCCCGGTATTTGGTGGTCCTAAACCTTATCTACCATAATCATCTGATCCCATGAGGCGACATCTATCAACCGTCTCTGAGAACATATAACGCTACAGTGTACTTTCCAAAACGTTTTTATTACACTAGTATAACCCTGGCTATTTGTAACTGCAAATAATTATTATATGTTAGATCATGCAAAATTTTTAGACTGTCTTATAAACTTATCGATCTTTGACCTTCTCTTCATAAGAACAACATCTAAGATCTTCAGTATCAATACATCTAGTTTTAGAAATAGACACTTCATTTACAATTAAAGTGCAAAGATGAATAGAATTTTATTTGCAGCTTGGGGGAGTAGATCTTAGATTCCCTATTATGAATTCATTTTCATTACAAGTTATACAAAGGCTATTGACATCAAAAGTGTTAAAGATATTGAATTTTTGCAAATAAAGGAATTTTAAATAATGTTAACAATCAGAAAAATGCAAGACTTCTGAAATTATTCCTTAAAATGACCAGCAAAGGAAGCAGCAAATGCAAAGACATGATAAAAATGGAAAGATAGTCCTGAAAGACATGCATTACAAGAATAGAGTAGCCCTTCATAACTCGTTCTGTTGAGAAGATAACATCCGCGTATAGAAGTTAGTTCAACTGAGAACTATTTAACATATTTCATAAAATAACCACTTTAGGTTTATTTGTCAGTAGTCTCGTCATTTCCCTGGAGAGCTTACACTCTTCAGCGTGGAAGATTTGTTGTCACTCATTAACCTGTTGAGATACACGGCCTGCTATTATACGAAAACATGACGCATAAACTTGTCATTTATTTCTCTACATATAGACCAGATACTTCTTTTAATACTAAAAAGCGTGATTTTTTAATTAAATATATGGTCTATACCATATGTTTGTCTTGTTTTGATACCAGAACATTTCCGGTTTTCTGACACCACATCAAAATTGCTAATAATAACACGTGTTCGTGTCAGAATAACGTCATATATGACGTATATTTCAATTTCAATAACTTTATGAACCCAGCTCGTATCACAGGAAATTATTTGTTTATATACTGAAAGCGTCAGAATGCATTTTAAGCTTTATTTAATTACATAACAATTGCTTCACAAGGTTGCAAAATTGTGTGAATTTAATATACATGCATTCGATTAATTGAATTTTTGTTAGGAATTTTGATCGCGGAATATGAAGTTAAAACGGAGTTAACACAGGGCTATGTGTATATATCAGAAGTCGGGTACTCCAACTTCCGCTCCCAATAAAATCAGTGCGCCATGAAATGGCTGAAGAAAAAAGACAAACCACATTCAAACAAACAAGGGGCCTAGGTGGCCGAGTGGTAAGTAGTTCGTCAACTATTGATCACGTGGTCTGTCAACACTGAGATTGCGGGTTCGATTCTCACTGCAGGCAGCGTGTACTCGACTCCAATCTGAATTGACAAGGTTTATCAGTTTTCAGTTTTCCTAGCGCAGGTCGGGGGTTCTCTCCGGGTACTCCGGCTTCCCCCCCCCCCCCCAATAAAAACTGGACGCCATGAAATAGCTGAAAAATTGCTGAAAGTGGCGTTAAACATCAAACAAACAAACAGATCAAACAAACAAAGAAATTACACATAAAAAATTTTCGGGATTCTGTAGACATTAGCCAGTTTTCCTACTGAAGTACTCTTACCTCTATTCCCAATCAAACCTGGACGCCATCAGACGATGAAAGTGTTATTAAAACTATACAGTCGAACAAATGAACAAACCAGTAATATAATACATAATGTATGGTGGCCTCTGGTGCCGAGTGGTTGAGGTAGTTAGTCCATGCCGAGAAATAACATCCGAAAACCAAGTATTGTGTTAGTCATTATCGTATCAATTACTTTGTTAAATGCGTTCATTCAAGACCTTTCTTTTTCTCAAACTTTCACAACTCATCGGGGAAACGACAGATAGCCTGTGACGTAAGGAACTCTAAAAGGCTTGCTACAGATAAGCTTTATAAATGACCACAGCTGGATAGCGTTGAATCAAAAACTTGAAGTTATTTCTCGGCATGCTTACTCCTCTATAATAAAAGATTTGTTTTCTCATCAACATACCCAAGTAAAACAGTTGCATGATTTGCATGAATTAATGTTTCAGAATGTTTAGGATCATTATTTAAAACCATGTTGTTCTCGGAAAAAATAATGTTTCTTTGACAAAAAGTTTTAAAAAGCATCCTAACGAATTGTTGATATCATTCAGTGAAATAACTGGTGTGATGTTGTACAGCTAAGACTGGGTACCAAACTGCAATATTTAAAGATGTTTCAATTTTGTAGGTAAAGCCAGAATAGAAATATTGCATAAATATGTACATGTAAAAATGTTTCAAACTTTGGTTAGTTGTAGCATAGTGAAAAACCAAGTGAAAGTAAAGTATCATAGACATAAACAAAAAGTGTTTGTTACCAAAATCTCTAACAAATGTAGTTAACATGTCATTACACAATGTTATTCGATTTCATTTTACTACTGTGAATGTTTCATGGGCTCTACCCACAGAGCTATTCAACGCGGATAGCAGAGGCTATAGTGGTAACACGTTAAGAGAATGTCACGTTCCTAAGCGATAAAGATCCCATTTTTATTGTCTTCGAAAAGTAAAATTTCAATGAATGCGCTTTGATAATGTTACCTGTATGTCTGAAATATAAATGTCTTTGTAGTAATATATTGACATAAACTAGTTATCCATAAAATCAATTTTCCTTTATGAGGTGCTTATACTAAATGCTAACCCCCTTGGAAAAATTTGTTTGCTTGCATTTTTTCATTATTCTATATCTTACCTTTTTATTACGAAAATTCAGTAGAAAAAATGTAGATACGATAACCTGTCCATGTTTTATAATATGCCTCTGGTGTTTTAAGTTGTTACAAATCATCCTTGACTTTTGCTACGGGAATTTTACATAATAAGTCAGCCAATTTTGTTTCTAAAAGGACCTTCCGATGTTTACAAATGTTCGTCTGTTTTCTTGACGTTCAATGGTATTCGG
Organism: Limnoperna fortunei; assembly: GCA_944474755.1. Taxonomy (NCBI): domain Eukaryota; kingdom Metazoa; phylum Mollusca; class Bivalvia; order Mytilida; family Modiolidae; genus Limnoperna; species Limnoperna fortunei. The sequence goes on from OX104124.1 coordinate 46,224,933, forward strand.
ACAAACCGCGAGACTTTTCCCGCCTTAACTGCAGACGACATCACCCGAAGGATTTCGATTAGACAACAGTCGATTGTTCCTAAAGTACACTACCGTTCTAATTAAGGTCAAATTTTAGTATGGAAAATCACCCTTTTAAATTTAAAAACTGCCATATTTCAAAACGCTGAATATCTCGAGAAAATAATTATAGATTTTAAAAAGTAGCCTTCTTCTACAAAAGGAGCATAAGTTAAACCCTACGCGGTAAGCAGTTTTCCTTTTTTCACGCAAAAAACCCTCTCCACAATACGTCAACACTAATAGTATAGTTGTCCTGCAAGTAAATTTTTCCTTTTTGGAGATGCGTATCACTGGGTTGTGTGGTTGTGCCCACTTAAGGTTGGGTTATGGGGGAAGGGGGTTCGGTTATGGGGTGGAAAGTGTTTGTTGAAAAGGGGCGTTGGGCAGTGGCATGGAAACGGATGGTTGGGTTACGGGGGAAAGGATTGGGAGAATTGGGTCGGGTTGGATAGGGATAGAAGTGGAAAGGGGATGGACAATGGGAGGGGGGTTGCGTTAGGATAGGAGTGAAAAGGGAGGGTTGGTTTAGGGGTGGAAAGGTTGGCCTGGGCTATGGAAAGATGGTTTGGGATGAGGGTGGAAAGGGTAATTTGGTTGGGGAAGGGGTTAGTTTATGGGGTGGAAAGCGAGGTTTGTATTCTGCATAGACGTTAGATAATACAAGGAGGGTGAAGCGCATAAATGGTTTTTATATATTGACGTACGTAGAAGACATATCAGGGGCGAAGCTGACCCTTGTGCTTTGTGCAAGCAAATTTAATTAGGCGATGGGTCTGGGGACCGCTTTAGGTCCCCAGCGGGTCCACGGGGGCGAAGCCCCCGGTAGCTCCTGTTGCATTTTGGGGTTTTTAAGAGTTTAATCTATACATAAATTAAATGACAAAAACGAACGTTTTTTTTATCTTTTTTATGTATAGCATTATGCTCAACAAATGGATCGCATATAAAACAAAGATCTTTTATCTAATTAAAGATTCTATACACCAGTAATATTTAAGGCTAAGATATTACTGACGAACCAAGGAACCAATGGGCACATGAACTAGGAAATAGAAGTTTGTACCCAAGTTTTGTTTCCACTCTTGGTTCAGCAAGTAAATATAAGAGTCTATCTTTTTCATTTTGAACTCATACTGTAAACAAACTTTTCGACGAATACTAGTATTGAAATAATGTTAATAAAAGGGAACCAGTATACAATATCAAGCTTCCGTCAAGCGCCGATCACATTTCCGGGTGGTTTTTTTTTGACAATCTGATGTGCAAGCAAATGATTTTTTTGATTGTATGGGAGCTACGCGCCTGCATATTTTACGCGATGCGAAGGAGGTCTTTTTGTGGTAGCAGATGTTTATAACAGAGCACATTATTGTTTTACCGAATGCGTATTTCCAATGATAAAATGTAGCTGTATTTTCATTGTATGTCAACGTACAATACCGGCTTTTCTCCAAAGAAGTATATAAGAACCTATACATCTGTGTGGTTTTAACATATAAATTGCGTTATGTCATTTGAGGAAGGGGTTGTGTTATGGGGAGGAAAGGGGGGTTGGGTAATGGGGTGGAAAGGCGGAGAGGGCTAGGATTGAAAGAGGATTGGGATAGGGGAGTCTTAGGTTGGGTTGAGTCGGGATAGGTGTGGAAAGGTTTGAATTCGTGGTGTAACGAACACTTATAGTCTTGATACAGATAGGCCTTATGTATGTTAGTACTCACGACCACAGCTAGATAGCTTTGGATAAAAAAAAACTTTTCAATATTCTCGACAAGTCTTTGACAAGGATTGTCGGTTTTTCTGTGGACGGTTGGGGTATTACGGCTTCCAAGAAAAACTGAAAGTCACGATATAGCAGTAAAAAGTTATTAAAATGGCTTTAACCCCCATTTAAACAAACTATTTATTCATTGATTGATTGATTGATTGGTTGATGTTTAACGTCCAGCCAGCAACTATTTATTCATAATGTATACGGAGAAATGGAGATGGGGTATCAGAGCATCAGAAATTTTTATTTTTGTCAGAATATATATACTTTGCAATCGTCATATGATAGTTCATGCATGTTCTTCGTTCCTTTTAAGTACTACTTGTACAATTAGTGTTTTCCGCGCAGCGATCAAAATTTCAGCTTCGAATGGGATTAGTCAATGGACTGTTACTGTTGATTGCCACATAAAAAGAGGGCATTATGGTCATATCGACAATGAAGCCCAGCAGATTGGCTTCTACAGACAGATCGCTTGCTACACTGGCTCTTCATGTGCAGAGGGCTTGTTAGTTGCCCAACCTTGACCACATCTAAAGGCCTTTATATACTTTCTGAACATTTTACCCAATCACAGACCTGCTAACATGTACTATAGGAGTCAATCACCGAACTACGTACGTATACTAGGAGCCAATAACTGAACGACTTACATATACTAGGAGCCAATCACTGACCAGCTTACATGTCCTGAGCCGTTCTATTTCAATACCTCTTTATAAGAGATAAGAAACGTCTAATGTTTTAAACTATTTAATATAGCTTTAGTGATACAGACGTTTCATGTCTTTTATTCAAACGAATGCAGTTTTCAGCAGTAATAATTTTACCCAGAAATTCAAGCTCTGATATTTCGCACACAATATTACCGAGAATTTCTATCACAGAAAATGTGCAATGTACTCATTTCCCAGAATTCCTAGTACAAACGTTGTGCAATGTACACGGTATAATTACATGCAATCTCCACGCAAAGGATTCTCGGTATCCTACGTCAACCACAATCACCTCTGCCTTACCATTGGTTGACATTGTGAGAGACATCTCTCATGGTGGATAGGCTTCGCGTGCAAACGCAGTAATTGCAATGTAAAACTGTCAAAAGTGTATAAATAGACTATATAAAAATAAAAATGAGCTCGTGTATTATTGTACAAACTTCATTCTTTGTTGACAAGTTACAAGCAGACGACAAATGTAGTCCCGCAGTAAATGGAGGATGAAGTGTGGCAGATGTTATATCTGGGAACCATTATGACAATTGTTCTCTGTCGGAGAGTGAATTACATGTATATGCTATCTTACAGTGATACCGAAACAGTGACATTTTCGAGGTGTGTTCATGGATTGTTGTTTTTAAAAGAAACGACGTTACTGAAATGCTAAAACAAATACATAAATAAACATAATACAAAACGTTATTAACGCGAGACCTCCACCAGAAGTTGAGAGATAGAATGACCAATTCAAAGTGTAAGACATATTGTCGAAATAATAAGTGATCATGACCGCCATTCCACTTAGCATGGCTCCAGCTGAAAAAGGAAAAAAACATGTACAGTGAAATTAAACATTACCGTGGTTGATGTTTTTTTAAATTTTAAGTACATACACCGCTCTGATGATGTAATAAATAGATGCTTAAGACCAATAGTCCAATAATTTAACATGTCAACGACGTTTGTAAGACGAATTCCGTAATGACTATTTAACTCTCTTAATTAAATTTAAAAACTAACATTTTCTTTGAGATAACAACTATTTTATTAATTCAGCCAAAAATACGTAGTTAAGAGAAATTACAAATTAGGAAAATTGTTTGCGACTCATTAATGGTCTGAACCACTGCGCTTTTGTTCGTTTCGAGACGAGATAATTCTTCCTTCTGTACTGATATGAATAGAGCATTAGTACCCTATTAGCATTGACAATCTAAATAGAAATTTAGACCGCAGAACAAGTTCATAGTCAACATCTGATACTTTTGGGTCAAGCATGATGACGTCATACGGAAACCGGTGAAAATGGGTTTTTACCAGAACTTGGCAAAATTGACCGGTTATTATATCGATGTCAAAGTAAGTATGTATTGATCAGCGTTAAAAGTGTCAAATGTATGTATAATTATCACTTTGGCAAAATAGAAAGTAATTTATTTTACGCTAACTACAAAAAGGTCGTCAGTGGGAACAATTGTACTGCAGAAAATGTATTTTCACTCAATGATCGGATAGGATGGTATACTAAGCTTTTTTGCTAAATACTAACTACCGACACATATCACAAGATTTTATCAAAAAGCAATTTCCTACATACAGCGGTAGGAGCCTTTGTGGTCGAGGGTAGTTTGTCCACTATTGATCACGTGTGGCCTGTCAACATTAAGGCTGCTTGTTATAGTCTCATTGCGGGTAGAATGCACTCGACTCCAATCTTAATTGACAATAATTGCCTGTTTCCCTTCCGCATGTCGGTACTCTGGCTTCTTTCGCCAATAAAAACTGGACGCCATGATATAGCTGAAGTGGCGTTAAACAACATTAAAAAAAACAAAAAAAAAACTAGTCAATACATACCTCCAAGCATAATAACAATCGACAACAAAACACCTAAGCTGACTTTTCTGTAATCCACCGTTGTGCAGTGTACATATATACAGTAAAATATGACAGATAACAGGAGCACACAACAACCTGAAATGTTCAGGACTGTAACGATCATCCACGTGTTAGGCGCTGAAATACAAAAAGTCATACAATAAAACAATATATATGCACGTATAACAGTAGTAAATTTGTACCAGTAGCAGGTTACCAGATTGTTTACCCAGTAAATACCCGTATGTTGTGCAATAGTAGTTACAGATGTGCAATTTTTTCTTTGTCAGTTTGAGAAAGTAGTATAACTGTTCTCAGATATGTTTAATAAGAAAAATAGCAAAGAAAACCGACCGAACAACAAGAGCCAAAAGTCAAGGGACAGTTACAAATCCGGGTATAGACAAAACGCAACACAAAAACCAAAAACACAAAAAACAGAAAGAGAGTAACCCGAACCCAATAAAACCATGGGTGCACTCAGGTGCTCCGGACGAGTAAGCAAAGCCTGCCTCTATTTAGACACCCGTCGGGTTACTCATTGTCATGTCTAGGGAAAAGTAAAATCCAGGAATAGGAATCACTACCTATGAAAACCTAGAAAACATGTCAAATCGTATTTGAGACATTGATTTCCCATAACGATCAATTAAGTCATGGTGACGACCATAGAATTTCTGGAGAGATAACATCAACCTAGGTGCAACAAACCCTTGTTTGAGTAGTTTAGCAGTCAACAGCAGGGATCGGTCTAGAAAATCGGAATACCGATCGCAGGATCTAGAATAACGTACAAGTTGTGAAATGTACACACAATACACTGGAGCTGCTGGAATGTCGCTTTCGATGAACGGGAAGTTAACAATTGGAAAGTTGAAGTCATCACGTTTGTCGTAGAGTCTAGTTTGTAGTTTTCCTGAGTCTATTTCTAGAAGTAGGTCTAAGTAAGAGGCTGAGCTTAGTGTATTGGTGGTGTCTTTAATTTCAAGCTCGCTAGGGTAAATTTAATGTGAATAGTCACCAAATTTATCATTGTTGAGGGACAAAACATCATCAATATAGCGGAATGTTAAATTAAAGGTCTTGGCCAGTGTCTTTTCTTTCTTCTTCAGCAGGCCTTCTAGGTATTCAGCCTCATAAGAGTACACAAATTTAGTATTTCACATTTCATGCATTCAAAATGGATTGTCTCGAAATCTTCAAACCAGTAAAACAAAGGAACTATTCACGGATATATATGGCTTATATTTTTCATGTTTAATGAAAGTTTATAATTTCCTATATCTGTGGTAAATGCTGAGCGCATTAGAAAGATATGAAAATCACAGAAATGTTATATATAGTATATAGATCATAAACAAAAAATGTAATACCGTTCTACCTAATATGTCGCCAATACGTGTTTTTTTTACTGTGTATGCTATATACGACATCAATACTAACTAAGTACTATGTTTTTGGCCTTTTGTAACTTTTCTCAAATTCCATTGCTCGATCCATAGCTGCCAAGCGCGTCCCAGGATATTGGAGATCCTCTTGTAAGGATGTCGGGTTATATATAATACAGCAAACCTTCCCGCGAACTAGAGATGGCAATGTGTGTGGAAAGAACCATGCTTTGTTTACGAGAAATGACCCTTTTTTAGATTTTGACAAAAAATAGCTCGTTGTAGCGACTAGACAAAATTCTGTTTCCTTATCAAATACACCAATATTTACCAGTGGCTGTCAAAATCTCGTTACGTTGGTCTATCTCTTTTCCCCATTGATTTTTTGTGTGTTTACATGTTCTCTGCCTAAACATAGCTAAAAGTTTGCAAGCTGGTAAATCACTTGCACTACATCAATTAATCAATCAATCAATCTATTAAAGACCATAGCGACTGTTTAATTTTACAAGACGATCTAACAAGGCTTGCCCATTGGGAACATACCTGGGGCATGGAATTCCATCCACAAAAATGCAACTCAATGTCAGTCACAAGATCACGAACACCATTTCTTCATCAATACCATCTTAAAGGTCACACTCTGGAGTCTGTTGATTCAGCAAAATATCTCGGAATTACAATTTCTAAAGACATGTCATGGAAACACCATATTAATAATATCACTTGTAAAACCAACAAACTCTTAGGATTTTTAAAACGCAACCTTCAAATAAACAATGAACACACTAAAAGCCTAGCCTACAAATCCATCATACGTACTAATTTAGAATATTGCTCAACTGTCTGGTCTCCTCACACCCAAAAATCAATAAATCAAATTGAGCAAGTACAAAGAAGAGCGGCTAGGTATGTAACTGGAAGACACCATAACACCAGTAGCGTAACATCTATGTTAGACCATCTTCAATGGAAAACTTAATTCACGTAGACAAATTCATAGAGCCACCTTGTTGTACAAAATATCTAACAAACTAGTAGCTATAGACCCAGCACAATACATAACTACAAGTCCACCATCAGTTACAAGAAACAGACACAACCTTCAATATCATACTTTCTCCACTACAACAAACTATTTTAAATACAGTTTTTTTCCTTACACATTTGTTCTTTGGAATTCTTTACATGTCAACATTGTCAATGCAAGTACTTTGGATCAGTTTAAATCACTGATCCAAACTCACATTATGTAATTAATATCAGTACAGATCGTTTTTGTATATATGTAAATATTTTCAGTTTTCCATTTGCTTTTTATGTTGATTATTTAAATTAACTAAATGATTTTTGATTTTTTTTTCTAATCTTTTATTTATTTATTTATTTATTTATTTTTCTTCGTTTGCGCGCCTTGGTCTGTTCGCGCCGTTGCCTAGTCATCAGCAATTGATGGATCAACGTATGATGTATATGTAGATGTAGATGTAGAATCAATCAACACGTTGTTCGTTAAACGCCAAGAAACATTTATTGTATTTAATGTTGTGGCAGCTTATTTTACTTTTGCAATGTTCCTAAAGATATATACTATCTGATATAAGGCAATCTAAGAATTCTATTCGGGGCGATCCTTAACTTATCTGCTATATATTTGATCTGAGGAGATCCATGAGTTATGTTAGTAAATGTATACCAGTCATAGTTTACCAGATTGTGTATCCTACATTAAAAAAAGGTAATAACAAAATACAGAACACCAAGGAAACTGTCAAAGAAGACAATCCACAAATCAAAGTCTAAGAAACAAATAATAAGTACAGCAGTGAATACCTATGTTGTGTTATGATTGGATAAATAATAGTTACCTAATATGTACAATTTTTGTCTGTAAGATCCTGCACGAATTAAGTTGTGAATTACTCTCTCTGATTACAAACAGATTTTACTCGTGTTTTTTATTTTGTTTCTTTAAGTCATTTTTGTAGCTTTTTTCCTGTTTATATCTGATTTAGGGATATTTTAAATGTTTTACAAATATGGCGTTTGCTGGTTTTGCAGCCCATAATTATTCATATGTTTGGTATCATTTTAAAGCCCCTTCAATCATAATATAACCCACCCCACAACTCTTTCCAACACCATTTCTAATTAAAAAATGAAATATATTTAAAACTCAAAATACATATTCAGGATGTTCGGCCTTTTGAAACGATTGAGGAGATGTGGATGCCAGACAAGTGCAACGACGACATTCAACGACACCGACGATGACAACTACGACGCAAAGCGACAAATAAAACATTGTAAAACTAATTAAATTAGTATGGCTAAGTATGACCGGACAAATTGCTGTAATGGTACAACAGCTGTTAAAGGTTAACACTTTAGTGAGCGAGTCCGGCAATTATTTCGTCTTTCTTTATTATGAAAATGTGCTTTAAAAGAGCGACGAAGAAAATACATTTCCGATTGTTTTATTTTTTGGACAGTTCTTTGGCTTTAGATTAAACTGCGTTTTTCGGAAGTTTAGAGGTTCTATGTATTTGCATATGGTAAATGTTTACATTTTGGGTTAGTAATTTATAAATTTGGTGAACTCAGAAATATTAGTTCATTAACAAATGTAAATATATTCGGAGTATAATATTTATGTAAGTATGGTACTTACTGCTGGCAGACGCCGAATTAGTAAATGTTGAAATGGAGTCGCAAGTTGAGGTCTTCGTGCAAGATTGAAAAAGTCCAACATTCAAAGTACCGGTGTCAAACCAATATGGCGTCGTAGTTCCAATAACAGACACTAGCATCGATATTGTTAATAGAATTCCAATTAAAAGATTCGTTGCTCTAAGACATCGACTAACATCTTTTGTAGTTTTTTCATGCTTGCCTTCTGTTTGTGCTTTTAACGGTGCTACAGCTGATCGGGGTTTTGGTTTGTGGTACTTTTCATCCAAATCGGAGGCGTATTCCCGGTACGAGGGTGGTTTCGAAAACAGTTCTGGTTCTTTTGTCGGATAGCCGTTCTTTAGAGCAAAGCTGTTGTTATTTTTTAATTTATCAAACGTGTGCATCCATCTTGATTTCCAAATTGTCTCTATCGAACTTTGTCCAACTCTGTTCTTAGTCATTTTTACCATTAAGAGCGATAGTAGAAGAAAACAGTGCACCTTTTCAACTAAAACTTGACATGACACACACTTTCACAACAGATGAATTCAGTCTTATCCTAATTCCTAGGTATGTATTACTGATCATTTCATTGCGATGTCAAATATATTTTGAATCACACATTTTCCATTTAAATTGAAAAGAGATAAATCCGCGACATAGAAATACGTTATACATAATGATGGTTTGTGAATATGAAATAAGTATGAATAGTTAAATCTCAAACAAATATTGCATCGGATATGACGTATGTTTTACTTTTTTGAAAAGACAAACAATTATTTGAAGTGAACGTTCTCAATTGTTGTTACTTGTTATATACATAACACATTCAATTGAACGCTTTCTATTCGGAACAGTCTTATGACTACTTATATTGCCCTTTTCATATTTCCCATCAAATGACGGTTTTTAATGCTTTATAAGCCCGCGATATCAATCAAAACTTATCACTTCATTTACTTCAAATATTAAACGTTTAAATTCAAACTGTTATCAATTTGAATTTGAGTTTTTAAGTCGTATGACATATTGATGATCTTCTGTGATTAGTTTTTAAGTCGGTTATTTGAGTCCAGAACACAAACAATGGCCTCTTTCTGATCCTTTCTGAAAAATCTAACAAGCTTTTTTTATTTCAAACTAAACTCAATAAACAATGTGACTTAGTGTATGGTGATAATTTTTTTTTGCTTATTTGTTGCGCGTGCATTTATATAGCTGCTCTATATAGTGGATCATTTTTATAATGCTATGAAATAATACGCAATTACACGTGTCGTTTAGACCTACTATTCGGAACAAAATAGTTCCACGGGCCTGCGACTAATCCCTTCTTTACCCTTTTAAATTGTTTAATTTAATTAAAATTAAATCGTTCACTTGCTCCCCTTATTTCCACTATCGCCACGATGAAGATCTTAAGTAAATCACGTTCATGTATAAATCGAAAACATCATTGCTCACAAATTTGTATCTACCAAACTACACTGTAAAGCTTATTTTTCATACACAATAAAATCATTTTTGTTATGATAATACTTAAAACGTCTTCAGGACAAAATGTCAACACTTTTATTTACGCAAACCGAGAAATTTCTAATATGAAAGACTTATTTTGTCTACAACTGTTAATCAAATGAACGTTAAATTTCCTTGTGTTATTGAGTAAATTCAATGCTAGTGTATAATTATTTCTTCTCAAATGAGCAATTCTCTACTTTTTTAAATTTATTTTTAATTGTCTCAGTTTAAATAGAAATTTAAAAGACTATTTTAATAGGTTATTTGTTAATGCGAGCTCTTACTCTCAACTTTGAGTAGTAACTGGAGTAGTCACATATACGCAGAGTTCGAACCATTGCAGTACATTAAATTTTAATGCTTTGACCCAGTCACGTGACATACATAAATGCATCAAAATCATCTGGAAATAAATTACAAAAGTTCGTTTCATCATCAAACTCTTTATTTCAGAAAGCATACTTAGTGAAGTTAGTATTTGGTAGTACAATTCAATTTTTAATACAAGAGCTACTGGATACCAAAAATACAAATTTTCGAAAATTGAGGTTTTTATTGAGAATCGATTTTTTTGTTGTTATCATTTGTTCCATTTGTACAACAATTTTAACATTTGCAGCCTATGGCCTCGATGGCCGAGTGGTTAAGGTAGTTCGTCTTCTATTGATCATATGGTCTGTCAACACTGAGGTTGCGTGATCGAGTCTCACTGCGGACAGGGTGTACTCGACTCTAATCTTAATTAACAAGGATTGCCAGATTTCCTACCAAAGGGCAATCTCCAAGAAAATGATTCTGGGTATCCTACGTCAACCACAATCACCTCTGCCATGCCATTGGTTGACATTGTGAGAGATATCTCTCATGGATAATAAGTTTCGCGTACAAACGCAGTAATTTCAATAAATAACTGTATCAAAAGTGTATACAAAGACTGTATAGAAATAAATAAGATCTCGTGAATTTTTTTTTACAAACATCGTTCTATGTTTACAAACGTCACGAGCAGACAACAAATGTAGTCCCGCATTAAATGGAGGATGACGTGTGGCAGAGGTTATATCTGGGAACCAGTTATGTTCTCTGTGCCGGAGAGTGACCAAAGGGTAGGGGGTTTTCTCCGGTACTCTGACTTCCTCTCCCAATTAAAACGACAATGCACGATATAGTTATAAAATTGCCGAAAGTGGCGTTAAACTCCATTCAAAAACACAAACATTTGCAGCATTGTCTTCTTAACACATTGAATTTTCTTGTTTACAAGCAAATATCAGCCTTGCTTTCAGTTAATTTCAAGTGAAATGTAAACGATATATATTTATAGATGAAAAAACTATTTTTACTTGAAATTGTTCACATTTTACTCTCATCTATTGTATCAAAACTAAAAACCAAAAAAACTTTATAAAATCAAATTTAAAGTTCGTACAAATAAAAACCTAATAATTTTTGTAAAATAATTTCGCAAACAATTTACCTGCTTTTGAATCGTTAGTACGAAAATTAATCGATTTCGTTAATACAACTATTTATTCCATAATCAGAGTCGTTGTTGTTTGTACCGGACGTATTTATAAGGTTTAAACGTAATTATTATTGATAAAGAGTTCCTTGTGATTCGTTTCGGGTGTGCAAACAAACTTTTGGGTCATCTAAGATGAAGTCCTGAATATAGCTAAATTATTGCTTGCTGGACGTTAAAGGATAAATTAATCAACTATCTAAATCAATCAATCATCTAAGATGAACGATAGACTTAGTATGACGCAAGTTTTTTGGTTTATTTGAATGGTGTTTAACGCCACTTTCTACAATTTTCAGCTATATCATTGCGTTAAGTTTTTATTGGAGGAGGAAGGCGTAGTGCCTAGAGAAATCCCGGACCTTCGGTAGGAAATATGGCAATTATTTTCAATTAAAATTAGAATCAAGCACACCCTGCTCGCAGTGAGGCTTGAACCCACAATCTCAGTGTTGACAGACCACGTGATCAATACTAGACGAACTACCTTAACCACTCGGCCACAGAGGCCCCCAGTATGACACCAGTTTATAAACCAGTATTGTATGCAATTCACACAAGACCAGCCTTATTCCATAGTTTTGTATTATGTAGTGTCTACAGTCTGGGTCAAGTTCTTGAAACTGTAAATTCTTAACATTATATTTTTAAAAATGCTTTAAATTAAATTTCATCTAAGTTATCAAGGTTATAGAATTTACTATGCTAAACACTCGTTTTGATTTATCAACACTCATCAGTGGCGCTCAAACCCTAATGCGAAATTATGTTAAATATAATCAGAGGGTTTGACTAGACCGTTTTGCACCTTTTCCATGATAACGTGTATTGAAACAGCTGCTTGTGTTATTGCATGAAGTATAAGGAATTTACATTCAGATCAGACAATTATCGATGTATCACATATTTATTGATATGACGAGGATTAGAAAACATTATAAAAGCAAAAGTGGACATCTGTTTAGCCCTTGCATCAAGTAACAATCCATCTGTCATAATAACACGTTAATTAGCTTAATGTAATTCATACCACTAAAAGTCAGTTCAAGGGCATTTATAACAATAGTAGTTGCGTGAAAATGCGTTTCAAAGAACTACCCAATATTTATTAGGGACCGACCATTTATCTTGCAGGGGGGGGGGGGGGGGCTTCGTTTTTTCCAAAAAAAAATATTTTGAAAATGATTTTTGATGAAAAAAATATTTTGGAAGCAGAGGGTAAGAAAAAGAATATTCTGAAGAAGCATATCTGCTATATAAAATAATGCTAATAATGAAAAAAAAATATTTTGTCGCAACGCCCCCCTTTTCAAGTTAAATGGTTCGTCCCTTATGGACTCAACAAGAGTACTTTTAACATGTATAACGTTTTCAGTCTAATGAGTATGCGAATTGAATTGTATTTACCTTTTTAGGACACGATCGAAAAATTATTCTTGTTATATACAGTTTAATCCCATATTTGGGTCATTTATTATCTTTGTTAACATTACTCGGGTGCCGTTTCATAAAGCGATCGTTACCTTAACGTGCACGTTATCCGATTTAAATTGCATGGGATAAAGAGCACGTTAATTAGCGATCGCTTTATGAAACGGCACCCAGGTCCCCTGCTGGTGCAATGTTTTTCATCTCTCGATATTTATCTATACTAAATGTTGACGTATTTTTGTTGTTGTTATTGTTTTTGCATGACAAATGAAAACTACTTACCGCGTATGATACAGCTTACGCTCATTTTGTACATCACAAAATGTGTAAATTGAATTCAACACTTTATTTTCCACAGTAATTTAGCGTTTTTAAATGCGGCGTATTTTTCAATGTGATAGAGCAATTTTCTATAGTAAAGTTTGACCTAAAGTACAACGGAAGTTGTAAAAGAGTCCATTGTCGTCTCTTCGAAATCCTTCATGTAATATCGTCTGCAGTTTAGGCGGGAAAATCTTCGCGGTTTGTCCGAATACCACTGAACGTTACGAAAGCAGACGATCTTTTTGAAAACAACGCGAGGTCCCTGTAGAAACTCAAATGGCTGACTTCCTATGTAAAATGTCAAGGACGATTTGGAACTTGTCAACAACAAAGGCATATATAAAATCTGGACGTGTTATCGTGTAGAAATGTTTCAAATTGGATTTTAACACTACAAAGGTACAATATGGAATAATAAAAAATGCAAGCAAACCACCTAGCGCAGCGGGGTGTAACATTTAGTATAGTTCATTCAAATATCTTGCCGATTATTGAAATCCCGGCACCCAACCCCCAATTCTGCACCAACCCCCAATTCTGCACCAAATCCCAATTCTCCACCAACCCCCAATTCTCCACCAACCCCCAATTCTCGCAAATTGACTTGTTGTAACATGCTATTATTCTGAATTTAGCTGAAATACTGCTCGCTGTTTGTTAAACAGCAATTCATACTGTCAATTAAAAACATTCTGTTTTAGGTTTTGATAATGCGATCGTACTTATTTCATTAGTTTCATTTAAGTAAGTGGAAATAGGATGTTAAACCTTGTAAGTCAAAAAATGTTATTAAATAAACTTACTTATTCAGAATTAAGTTTTGCAATTTAACTGCGTGCGTTGAAGAACGTTATAAATAACAATTTTACTATCGTGCGCCTCGCTTGGACGTTTGTTTATTGTCGTTTTGTAGTCATCTGGTTCAAACTGACAAAGTATTTCCACTAGACAGCTCAAAATGACATTTAAGCTTATCTAACATAAAAGCCAGTGTCCACTTTATTTCTAGCACTTATAGTCAGTCAGCAGTTAACATTTACATTGCGGGGGTTCTCTCCGGGTAATTTGGCTTCCTCCCCAATAAAAACTGGACGCCATGATATAGCTGAAAAATTGCTGAAAGTGGCGTTAAAACATCATTCAAACAAACAAACAAACAGCAACCACAGTGCTTCCAGTAGTATATTAACGCTAATCTGACATAAAATTCAAAATCTTACCAAGTAAAATATCGTTTTTTTTTAAATTAGCCCGAATTATATGTTATACTGCTCTTTCTCGATTTTTTAAGGGTAAAGGGTGTAAACGAATTGCATTAACTCGTGTCCTTACCAACTGCTATGAAGCAAATAAAATTTATCTTAAACTTAAATATGTCAGGTAACACAACTGTAAATAATCATACTTATGTATATTATATCGACTTGGTATTATTACTTCCTGCTTTAGCTTATCTTATGTTCATCATGCTGATTTTTTTTTACAATAGCTTAAATTTCAAATGGGAAACAGCAGTAATCGAATGAGAAACAACGATATCCGTAAAATAATCTAAATCCATTTTTTTTATTTCTTAAACACTTAGAATCATCACACAAAATAGGTGAGTTTAAACCAAGGTTAAACGGAAACCACAATTTCCTGTTACTTCGATTTGATTAAATAAGAGATAAATCTCCCAGAATAGAATTTTGATATTTTTCCGACCACGTATTTGGTTACAAATTTGAAATCCTCATTTGATGTCTATCATTGTCTATTACGCCAGCTTTTTTAGCCTTTAATTAGAGATAGAAAGTTAAAATAAAAAAAACCTCATGCCTTTTCAAATGAATAGGAGAATTTGTTTGATATATTATATGTCTAGACACCATAATTTGAACAATAATTGGAACAACACAGAGCCCCAGTATGAACAGTGACATGATTTAAAGCTTAAAGGTCAAGTTCTTTGTCTATAGGCGATTACCCACATACGTGCAGCAGTGAAGGAAAAAAACGATAAACCACAACATATTTATTACAAATAAAAGTGTTTTTCTGTACAGGAGGAATTTTCAGAGTCAGACTTTCGTCCAATGCATTACCACCATTGACATAAATATACGTTATTTAATGATATCTCTGGCTAGCATGTAACGCATCCACAAATTCATTAGTCCGTTGTAGCATTCTCTCAGATCCATTGCTGGCGGACATATTTGTTCAAGCTGTTTTTGGATGTTTCGCATATTTCTTTTAGTTTGTATTTTCAGTGGAAAGGCATTTTCGTCTGAAATAAAAAATAAGGTCAATGTTAATAATATGAATAGGAAGTGTAATTTTCGTGTCTTAGATTTACGTAGTACTATGGAATTGCAAACAATTAAAAATAACTAACGAAGGGTACAGCTTAATTCTATGTATACCAAAACCACCAGTAATTAGAATCGTAAAATATAGTCTTATCTAAACAACAAAATACATAACTACAATAATAAAATCAAGTAGTAAAAAACTAAAATGTCCACAGTAATGTGGTAACAACTTTTGCATCGTTTGAACTTCCCATTTAGCAGGCTAGCACACGTTTTAGTACGTTCTGTTACAGCCATTTCTTTTTAGTTTATCATGCAGCACGTCCTGTGATGAGTAATAACTTTTAAGTTCATTAATAGCACGGTGTGAGTGCATAACATTTTAATTGATTTAATGTGGAAGTGGCGCCGTGATTTTGCTCCCAAAACTGTTTTCCCCAAAAGCTATAAATCGTATATAGAGAATAGAAACCAATTATACCCCAACACCTCCACCCTACAACGGCCTGATTTTCATAATTATTAGCTGGTTATGTAGTTGTCTATAAGTATCGATGATATAGTACTTAGTATTGAATTAGTTTCACTTAAAAACTTTCATGCTTCTTGATATTGGTCTTTATATTGACAATATACTACTATCAAGCAAACTTGGTCACCCCTCCACCCTCCATTTTATATCATATGTAGCTGGTTATGCAGTAGTTTACGGTTTTTGTATGAAAGTACAAAACATTTGACCTTGTTACACTAAAACTATCCAGCTCCCTGATATTGCTCTTTATAATAACTGTAAATTATGATGCAAACTTTGCCGTCTCACAAACTATTCACATGCCATGGACACCAGCAAAGCTGTGAGTCTGGATAAATTCAAAATATTGCATCTTTTATTAGTCTGATTAGAACCCGGATTTAATATTAACACAACTTACGATAAACGTTAACGTCAAATATCTACAATATAGAAGTTATTTTATGTATAATCGTTTCAATCTATTATTTGTTTTGTGAGTAAGTAATTACTGTATAAGCCTAGGAAATTGAAGAAAGTGTATGCCTAATACCGAGCATTTTCTACCCGTTTTGCGCCGAATGCAATGCATATAATTACAAATAGTAGTATATTATGCTTTCAGTATAATGTTCATCTTGCAATCTTAAACGACGCGTACAAGTCGACATCAGAACGAGTTGTTATGTCCATCGTAGTTTGCAACGACGTAATGTGTCAATAACATAATATAGATAGGTAATTCATGTAATTGTGTTAAATTTGTCGTTACTGCAGATAAACGGTATAATTCATCAATATTAAACGTGTTGTTTACCGATTAGTGCACTTCATTTAAGCATGTCAAGCCAATTACACGACAACTCTTGTTGTTTGCGCAATTAAAAACCATTTTTGGTCATACGGAACACATTGTGCTCGAGTTTTGAACCAAAACAACTATACGACAAAAAATCTGTTGTGGCTTTTTTTAGAATTTTGGAAAAAAATAAATACAATCCTACCTACCTTCCTGAACTGTCGGTCGGGAAAAAATAAATCTTTTTAAAGAAGGGCCTTTGTGTGACTTGGTGATGTTTTATATTGCATTAAAATAAAATAATGGATAACGTTTTAAGCTATGTGAAAAAGCATGAATTCGTGGCGTCAGTAAAACTCCTCGTTCTAAAATTACAGATAAATGGTGTTTTACAACGTCAGTTAAACATATCTTTTTGGAATTGTGAAAGTTGCGCATTTTGCACCATAAAACCTACAAAAATGGTTTTAGAATGACCTTTAGTGTCATAGTACCAATTTGATAGCGAAAGCGACGAAAGTTGTTTCAAAATTATTTTCAAAAAAATTAATCTGATTTGCATCACGAAACAGGATTTGTTGTGGGACATCGAGGTTTTTGCTATATTGTAATAACTGGTGAGTTATATGTCAATTAACACCGCGTTTCAAATTCGATTACACCGATTAAATTTCATTATTTCATATCAACGATGTAACAAGTCATTCCATTGAATAAGTTGCAGTTTGTATTTTTAGCTACAGTTAATATGTTAGGAATAAAATATTCAGCGGGGCTGGATTGACAAACGGGCTGTACTACAACCTTTCGTTACAGCCTACGACTTGATACAGCCCGGGCTGTAACGGTGAACAGCCTGATAATTTTGTCTTGTAAAATATTTAACTTGTTTGTATTATAATGTGTTCAATGAAAAAAGTAATAGTAACTTGTGTGTATGGCCTATCAGCATTACGGACTTCTGAAAGACCCGATACGGACCGTTCATCTTGTTATCTTGTTTATCTCGCCATTGGCTCGGGTTGTAACGGATAAAAGATCTGTATCGTCGTGTCTTTTATAAGTCCGTAATTCTGGATACGGTCCTACACACGAGTTACTATTACGTAGTTTCAAATGTGTATATTATTTCATTTAATAAAACTACAGGCATCGTTTATTTCGTAAATAAATTGTAAGTCATGATTCCAATTTTTTGAAATGATATACGCTACACATAATATAACATGCTTTGCGGTGAGTAAAAGCTTAAATATATGTCTGGTCATGCCGGAGGTTAATATTATTATGTGGAACTAAGGAACAATCGCGGGCAAATATTTTCGTGTGGTATGTATTCAATACGAGGAAGACTTCTATAAAACCATTATCGACTATTAGTTTTGTTAAACAACCGATATTGTTATATCCGAAAATAACTAAAACAAAATCGTATTTTAATTCAATTTCAATTTTAAAAAAATATCTAATGCGCGTGTCCTTAACAAATTTGCGTTATAATTTTACTTTGACGTTTCTCTTTTTAAAGGATAAGTATACAAATTTAGATTTGCAAATAAGCAAAATATTCTTAATGCGTACACTAGACATTGTAATTTGCCTCAGTTAACGAGTGCTGCAACTGAACATTAAACAAAATTGTTGAAACTTAATAAAAGTGGTACCATTTACGTAGAATCCTGCCACTTTTAAACAAGTTTTGTAAATTACCTAATATGTATTTGAATATTCTCTCATTCGTTATGACGTTAAATTAAATGTGCTTTAACATTTGACGACATTTAATTTTTTAAACTTTTTGTTCTTGGCCGATGTTTCTAAAGAAATTAGCAGTAAATTGGACGGATGCATATTAAGATAGCATCAGCAGTCGGAGACAAATATAATAGATAAAATATATATATATATAAAATTGTAAAAACCGTTTTGAAGTTAAGTTGCCATAATCGTTTCTTTGTTTGTTTGAATGATGTTTAGTGCCACTTTTAGCAATTTTTCAGTTATATCGTGGGGTCCAGTTTTTCTTGGAGGAGGAAGCTGAAGTGGCCGGAGAAAACCCCCGACCTTCGATATGAAACCTAGTAATCCTTAACAATTAAGATTGGAGTTGAGAACACCCTGCTCACAATTAGACTCGGACCCGCAACCTCAGTGTTGACCGACGACGTGATAAATAGTAGACAAACTACCTTAACCACTCAACCAAGAGATAAAAATAAGATATTAAACATACATACACAAATTATGTAAACGGTTTTGTGGTTAAGTTGCCAGAATAGTAAATAATAGTACCTTTAATATTTACTGCATGTATCAGGAAATAAAAACTCATTAAAACATTCAGACAGAAATAAGCATGGAAAGTAATTTTGCGGACTGATCGAATTTAACTTCTAACATTACATTAATTAACAAGAACCGGTCTGTCAAATTACAGAGCAACCACAAAATGGATCGATTTCAAATTTCAAATCACTAAAACTGTAATAAAAAATCACGGTTAAATTTAATATAACTCCGTCCCACAATTTCTAGGAAACGTCAAATGATTATAAAAGTATAAAGAAGGTCACGTTGGATTATTCTGATTTAAATAAAAACATATTTATTAAAGTTTTGGGATTAGAAGAATCGTGAATGATTGCAAGAAAATAAAATGGACACCAAATAACAGAGTCACAGTGCAAGAAAACAAAACAAATGATACACAAAAAAATTGCTTAAGGTTTTATATACAGTTAAAGAACAGGACTTAAAGAAGCATATGAATAACACAAGACTGAATAGCAGATATTAGCGACGTTAATTATTTGTGTAAAGAACTTTACTTTTATCCTTTTCTCAGTGCTACTTGATATAATAGTGTAAATTTTTAAATATCGTATAAACTTTTAACATTTAACTTCAGATCAAATATTTAATTTATAAACATATTCATATATGTAGAAAATCATCAAGCAAGCTGTGTTTTGCAGGACGAATACTTTTTCCTTACAGAGATTTATACGCGAACACCAAACAATTTGTTAATTTGTGAATACCCCTAACAACAACAGACACAAGAAAACGGATAACTGAGAAATGTTAAGGAACTTTTGAGTCAACTTTGTGACATACTTTGGCCAAAAGAAATTTTCGAGCGGCATCCCTTAAATTTTTAAGTACTCCGTTAATCACCAAAAACTCACAAACCATAATTCGAAAAACGCCTATAATTCTTTAAATGTTTTCCTTAATGGTCATCCTGTTGTGCCATACTCATGGTCTCATTGTCAAAGTTCAATATTTCGACATAAATCTATAATCTTACCTAAAAGTACATCAACCGTGACTACATACTCCATGGTCTAATACCTCAACTAGAAATAGCTACAGAAAGTTTAAAAATAACCCTACAATCTTGCTATAAAAAATCAACCATGACTACATACTTCAAATTTTTCTACTTCATACAGAAACAGATACAGAATATTTTGGCATAACATCAACCAATATAGTTCCAATATACAAGTTGACAGATTACGTTAAACACATCCAGGAATCAATATGGGCGAGATTTCTGTACATTTAAATTTCCAATGTGTGTTATCCTTTGTGCAGAAATATACAAGAGCCAAATGACTTATTGATATAAAATAAAAGTGGTTAATTTAAAAAAATGCGGAAAAAAAATTAAAAGTAGAAAATTTGACAGAACTAAGCCAACATAAAGTTCGTAATCGACGAAAGAAAAACAATTAAAAGAACTGTTGTATCTTTTGGTATTTTAAACCATGTTTATAGAATTGCACATCAGAAATAACAGTTTTTTTTTGGTACTCTGCAGTTGGAAAATAGAACAATTATTAATTACTTGGATAAAATACTCGGCTTAAAACCCAACATTATTATTCGAACATGTTGATTGTATCGATGGTTCCATCAATTGTATAACGCATACATTATCTTGTTGTTTTCGCGTAGGAAAACAGGAAACCGTCCCTTGCTGTTTGAGAAAGAGTAGAAAGAAACGTCTTTCTGAATATCAAGACGACTCTATATAGTACAGAGTATGTCGTATGTGAACCAGCAATATGGTGTGTACTTTAATTCTTCTTAATGTTACTGTATTTTTTACAGACAAGCGGGAAGTTCATTTAAACACTGGCATAAACTAGTGTAGCGCAAATAACAAGTGAGAGAATGTATTAATTTCTTGCCAAGTTAATTAACTTGTATATTTGACATATAGGTCATTTCATTCATAGTCATTTTATTCTTTCCAATGTCTATCTTGCACAAGTCTAGCTCTTTGGGGCTGTCAAACTAACATTTTAGACATTAAATTAGCCAAGAAACACCAAACAACTATCAATCAAATCTGGTAGTACCACGGGATAAACAACAATAAAACAACAATAAAACACAGGATAAAGGAAATGAATCTCATGAAAAGTAAGCAGTTTCGGCACTAGTCATGTCGTTTGAGATACATTTAACACGCATTTGTCTGTAAGTAATTAACGTCTTTTATAAATTTCTTGAATGAAGACAACAACCTTTGAGCAACCAACTCCCTGAATTGTTCTCAATATTCGCCATCGTAACTAATTTTTTAAAACTCGTCCGTCATTATTTTGCCAAGTAAAAAAATGAAACATACCTTTACTATAAATGTTCAATCCATCCTCAGATCCCTTAGTAGAATTTTGCATCTTCGTACTAAGATTATATTGTTGTCCGTTATTTCTAGAGAATTGTTCATCCCTGGATGTATTTGTATGTTTATGCTCTATGTTTTTTGATTCTACAAAAACCATTAAAAGTAAGAAAATTATTTGAATTGACTGATATGTACATGTTCGGCACATTATCATGAAAGTACTATTAGTATATCCTCTCTATATTCAGAAGTTTCCACGAAATTTATACGAACCTGCAATGGTGTGAAATAATGATTGACATTAAAGGTGATACTTTCGCCTACAAGTATTTTGAGATTGACTTATGATTGGTAGGATTTTGTTAGATAAGTTGTTTGTTCTTATACTAAGAGATCGGTGTTAGTAGACTAATTCTATCAATTGTTAATTAGAAACTTTTATAGTAGTTTTTATATTATTTGATGTTAAAAGACACACAATATACTGAGCGATCCCTTTTCAATACATCAGTTGAAGGGTATACCCATGTGAGTTTTTTAATAAAGATTTTAAGCCACACATTAATTGCGCGGTTTAGAGTTGCCAGGGTAATAAATATGTATATTGTGAAAAAATTGTCCTTTTTAAGACATGTATATATATTTATATTGCAATTTATAGCGTAATATATAGAAAATACTTTCCTAATATAGTTAATGTCTGTGATATTAAATGTGAATTAAATGAAGCATTTGTTTCTAAGTAAACGCAGTGGACATTAAATGAATTTAATATGAGTTTAATTTCAAATTGTCTCGTGAAAGTCGCTGTTTATTTATATATATGAAATTATTAAATTGACATTTTAGAGAGAAGCATCCTGGTTGCTTGAGGTATGTTTATTGTTACTTGATCCTGTTCTAATGATATGGCTGTTCTTAATGTGTGTTTACCAGATATGATATATTTATAGATTATTTACGTTTTTTGAAACGAGATGCGTTTTCTCGTCCATATCTCATCGAAGGGCGACAGCCCTGAGATGAGATGACGAGAAAATGCATCGAGTTTCATAAAACGTAAATAATCTGTTTATCGCTGTTTTATAACATTGTGACGTCACAATGTTTATTTAACGACGTCTTGACAGCGAGCTGAGATGGGCCTATCTCACGCTAGTAGAGTGAGATGGAAAAATATCGCACACAAAGATCAAATGAAAATACTGCAAAATAGCGATAATAAGCGAATATATACTCGAGTGGAAACAAATCACGCAGTCCAAAACACCAATACAAATTTATTTAACGGAACTCTGAACAAAAAACACAGAAGGCAGCAAGATTAGCTATAACAACATTGTGATTTAACACAGGTGCTCCAGAAGAGTAAGCTATTCTTGCCTGTTCGGTAGGTCTACGACAAACCCATGTATGTACTCATATGAGAGGCACATATCACGTATTTGTCTGAAGTACAAGACGTCGACCAAATCCGTCAATGCAGATAACAATTTTTTGGGCAATAGAACCTGAGTTTGCAGTTTCTGCTTTTATCGAAAAGCTCGCTCAAGAAATTCGTGGTGGTATTTCCCACACGTTACTGAGTAATGTATTAGCTGAGCAACGTAAATTCCATATGCTGAAGCGGATGTAACGTTGCTGCACATAAATAAAAATTTGAGAATTGGAAATTTGAAGTCATCACGTTTGTATAAGAGTTTAGTAGAGGAAAACCTTCTTGACTGATGCGATATAAATATAAACCCAAACATGAAGCGGACTTTGTTTTTAGCTTTGGGCTCGCTGTTGTGACAAAATGTCTTAGAATTTTACATACATCCAATCAAATGGTATCTAAATTTTCCTCTCATGTTTTTTTTCAGTGAGACAACATTCATTCAGTTATGCCTATTTTGACTTTAATTAAGTACCAGTATGGGAATAGTGGTGTGCAATGTTAAAAAAATAATGATCTTATGTACGATTGTTTTGAATGAATCCGCACGTTTGGCGTCATATTCGTTTTTAAGCAAAAGTACGAAAGGGACATGGTCTTTTGTTTGTTATAATTGATTATATCAAATTACTTATTTGTAATATCAAATTAGTTATTTGTTATATCAAATTACTTATTTGTTATATCAAATTACTTATTTGTTATATCAAATTACTTATTTGTTATATCAAATTAGTTATTTGTTCAATTCAAATTGCTAAATGGTTATATCAAATTACTAATTGGCTTTATCAAATTATTAATTGGTTATATCAAATTGCTAACTTGTTATGTGAAATTACTAATGTGTTATATCAAAGCATTTACTATAAATATCAGGTTGACCCATGCGTAATTTATTTGGTAAAATGGTCGATCATACTTGATTAGGTGCTTGAAAAGATGCACGATATTAAAATCTCTAAGCGAAATAACCAGAGAAAAAAAAGCCGACAAACTCGAATTAATTTCGGTGCTTCGCACCATTTAAAAATCTTATAAAAATTCTACTTTTTCTATGTACACACTGGTATTTTTTTATGTACTTGTATGATACAAATATATTCTTTAGTGCAATTAAATAATATATTTATGGGTGTATTTTTTCTTCGACTAATGTATGAATGGGGTAGGTTACAAATTTCTGGGCCGCACACTCGTACCTCTTTTCAGACCAAGTAACCCCCCCCCCCCTCATGACTAGTGGTTTAATTGGTTTAACCCCAGGGTTTAACTCGATCAAAGTTTATTTTTCTGTCATGCTTTTTCTGAACGATTTACGCATGGGTCTATCTGATATTTCTGGTATTTATCGTATATTCCTTTAATATAACAAATTAGTATTTTGATAAAGTAAACAATTATATAGTAATGTTGTGTTTAGCATTCACTATGCCAAAATAGTGGCCAGGGTTGAAGACATAGTGCACGACCCGAAGGGAAGTGCACTATGTCTGCAACCCTGGGTGCCGTTTCATAAAGCGATCGTTAGCTTAACGTGCACGTTATCCCATTTAAATTGCATAGGATAACGAGCACGTTAATTAGCGATTGCTTTATGAAACGGCACCCAGGCCACTATTTTGGCATAGCGAATGCTAAACACAACATTATCATAATTATTATACTGACTGTCTTGACTAGGAAAATTATAACAAGAAGAAAAAAGGGCATTAATGGAACATTAAAAATTTAAATGATTCCCCGCCACGTTGTGAAGTAAAGTATTCCTTTCCAAACCAGGGTGCCGTTTCATAAATTGATCGTTAGCTTAACGTGCACGTTATCCCATTTAAATTGCATGGGATAACGAGCACGGTAATTAGCGATCGCTTTATGAAACGGCACCCTGGACATTTTCAGGCTTTCATTGCCGCTTTGTTTTGTTTTTTTTTTTTGCAGACGTTATACGTTGATCAGCTTCTTCCGTTGACTAGGATAAAAATACCTTATTTAAAGCGCAGCAGTGATCAATCAATGATTACAAGTTAAACCCGCCCATTCGCGTGAATTACAATTGATTGACGTCCAAATCAATAGTTTTCTTAAGCAGGTGGAGAAACTATGAGGGCATAGTGCACGGAGCAAAATTCGTTTAGAAAAAGTAAAATATTTCTATTAAAGGACATTCTGACAGAAAGTATAATAATTGGGTATAACCATTTAATAATTTGATATACCCAATTAATAATTTGATATAACCATTAATAATTTGAAATAACCAATTAATAATTTGATATAACCATTAATAATTTGATATACCCAATTAATAATTTGATATAACCATTAATAATTTGATATAACTCATTAATAATTTGATATAACCAATTAATAATTTGATATAACTAATTAATAATTTGATATAACCAATTAATAATTTGATATAACCAATTAATAATTTGCTATAACCAATTAATAATTTGATAGACCATGTCCGTAAAACGCTTCCATACAAAACACAACAGATGGAATCATCTGCTTATAAATGTCTTCTAATTAATTAGGAGACAACAAATAAATTTATTATTCTTTAGTTGATTTTGAGAGGCCTTGGATGCCTAGTGGTACAGAATCACCTACTACTGATCACGTGCTTGTCAACACTGAGCTTGGTTAATAGTTTGAGTCATACTGCATACAGGGTGTGATCTACTCTAAACCTAACTGCCAGGAGTTGCCATTTATTTTCTAAAGAATCTATGTAACGCTTACTTCTGCTTTTAACCAGTAACAACTGGACTCGATGGAAAAGCTGAAAAATTGCTGCAAACAAACAAAAGAAACAGCAATTAAGTCATCACGTCATGCTCTCGTACAAATATAGGTTAACTAATGTATTTAAAACAAATTAGTTGTGAGGCGTAAATTTGTCTACACACATCACAACAATTTAGATACGAATTTCTAATACATTATGTTTTTTTTAATTGTGTCTCCGTATTTTAGAGACGTAAAGAATTATGTGTTTAACTACTCGACAAATAGCATTCGTTGACAATAAACGAAAAAGACATCTATTAAGAGCATTAAAATAACCTGGCTAACTTCTTGTCTGCCAAAGCCAGTGTGAGACAGCAAACAATTAATTATACGAATTATATAAACACCATACGATTCCAACAAATTATGTACTTTAATGATTAAAATGCCCCCGCAAGAATTCTTCTGAATTCCAAAATCTGTCAATTTAAGTAACGTGAAAAGCATCTTGTTTAATAAAATCGGAAGCAATGATTAAAGCTTTGTAGAGAATAATTTACTTCCTCCTTTGATTCACCAATTAAATATATATTTTTAGCTTCATTTGCGCTGGTCCCTATCCTCCTTATCATTGATCATATCCCCATGTAGCATTTGCCATCGTTAAATATTTCTTAAAATTAATTTAAATTGTAAGAACGAGATTTCCCATGCTATGAACAATGTCTGTTCCTTTTGCAGGCGATTCACGTCTTTCTTTATGAACAAGAGATAATAAAATCTGTTTTAGTTACAGCATCCGCATACTTACAAGTAGCAATTATTTTTTTTTCAAACAAAAGAATTATGTGTCATTTTAGTTTTATGTATGTATTTGTGAGCTTCTATGAAACTATTTAAGGAATTCATCGATGAATATTTCTCCGTTCGTCTTATTGTGCACAATGCTTTATCTGTTAAACTTGATATGATATTTTGTTTAACAACAACAGGTAAACATTAAAGAAAATAAAAAAATAGACAAAACAAAGAGGAACAACTGGAACTCAATTTCTGTACAGTAAACACAACATATGATTGGAAAATATTTACACTAAAAATCCAAAAATCGTAGTATATTCAAGGCAAGTGCACCTGGGGAATTGTGCCTGCAGATTCATATTAAAACCTTTTTTCTGTACCTTATTTACAAATAATCCAATAAATATTTTATACAAATAAACGCATCTACGATCCCCCATTTAAGAGCTGAAAACGTACTGACGACCGTACACATAATAATTAACATTTAAATGGACAAATTTAATCGCCAGTGTTTGGCAGAAATTTCCTATCTCAGTGTCTGGACATGCCTTCTGTATGCTCAGATAGTCGATCCTAATTCGCGATAGCAATAAGTGAAACGTCGGTCTCAACTTATTCAATTTTACGTACAATTAAATTAAATTGTAAAAAATTGACTGTAAATAAACCTTTTAAAATTAATTAATTCTTCCATTAACAGATAACTGGTCTTTCATTGTGTGAATTGGTTAGATCTCTTTGGAATCTGCAATACCTAAATATGACGAGAGCAAGTGGAACAAATTGCCGTGTGTGGTATTAGAAAACGGTTGAAATGTGTTCTTCCGGTAAAATTTGTGGTTTCCCCTCAGCTTGTGCAAACTTTAACATGTTATACTATTTTTAAGCTGGTAATAAGGTAAATATTTTCTTGAAATAAAGACAACTATAAAACAGTTGTGGTTTCTAGGTTGCTACTTACGTACGAATAAACTGATCACTAAATATTTGAAACTGTTTTAAACGACATAAGATCACAGCAAGTACGTATAGTACCAATTTAACCACTTTTATTACATACTCTGAAATGCTGAAATACATGTGATGATGTGACGTGTGTGAATAAACAGTCTTTCAACGCTGAAGTCAGAGTTGTGTCTGTTGCTCTTCGGTACAAAAATCTCTGCAAAGCTTATGCTGAATGTGGTTTATTTTGTAAGCCGACTTTAAATTAAAAATTACCTACTAACATATATAACGAAATCAATCAACATTCTTGTGATCACAACATCATGAGCCCTGATGGTTTATAAAATAATATCACACAGCCAACCGAAAACGGCAATGAAAGTGCATTGAGTATAATGAACAATAGACAGAAATATATCACATATATCAGGAATGTGGAACAGAAGGTGATATTTCAACATTAAAAAAAAAACAGAACATACATCGAAAATTTAAAGAGATCACTTTTACCGTAGTAACTCCAAAATCGACAAAGGACGAATTTCGCAGTAATGTGGTTATCAGATGCGACTGAAATTAAGTAAATAATATCGTGTACAACTCTTATTTCAATTGACAAACCCTAAATTAAAGACAATCGAAATAAAAGCATCCATAAAAATAAAGCAGGCGTGATAGAGAGCGAATAAGATAACTGAAAGTAATAGAGGAGAAATGAAACTTACGAAATTCGACAGATTCTAAACCATGATATTCCACGAATGCAGAGATTAATCAATGCGAATTCCCAAAATGTTATATTCATTTTTGGATGCAATAAAAGTGACTTATGTGGACCTCTGTGAAATCTAATCAAATACTCAAGAGTGAGAAAAGCATACATCATGCAATTCCAATAAAGGAAATATGAATGGAAATACGGTTCTTTAATGTACGAAGTTGAAATACATAGATCATCTATGATAATCATTATTAACTTATATGAATTTTGCACATATTGATATCGTAAAAGTTGCTTAAAAACGATGTGTTGGAAACCTTGTTCTGTTTCTCTGCAGTGAATACCGAGACCATACTGGAAGAGTTCCAAATGCTCCCACATATCTGTCTATCGAGTCCCCATTTGATGGATAGGGAGGAACATCTCGGTGGGGATTTTCAGATCATAAAACAAAAAGTCTGGTCGCAGTCCATAATGGGTTTCGCGTTTGGAGTGTTTTACGCTACTTGTACGTATTTGTAGATGTCGATAAATGTAGTCTCGCTGTAGCTGTTACAAAAAGCCGCATTCTACATACCTACTGAACACTATAATTCGTGAAGTGGCAATCACATTTTGTAACTTTAAAGCATATCCCATTTATTGAATTGTCACAATGACTGGTAACTTTATTTCGTCCTAAATATACATGAAATACTGCTAGTTTGACATTAAGCGAAATAGCATTCAATCAATCATCAATCCGTAGTCACTTTCTATCTAGTGCGAATCACATTTCAAACCGTTTAGTACTATGATTAAATTAATTTAACAACCTGTGGTCTTGGCCTTGTGTTGTATTGGTTCACTAGACACTAAGGCAAATCATTCACTGTTTTGGAGTAGTAATACTGGTTAACCGAAGATGCGGATGTTTGCGTAAATGGATATTTTAAGTGTGATGTAAAAATGTACCTGGTAGCATTTTAAACATTATTTTTACATGTAAGACTCTAAATGAACATCTCAATAGGTGTTAATACAATTGTGTGAGCTTGGTTTGAGGTGAAATGATAGGTAAATTCAACGAATGAGATTTGTCTACATATACATATTTCAAGCAAATGCAGGCGTTTGTAGAATGCATGGTGGCCAGACAAGCTTACTGGTTTGTGGAATAAATTATGCAACAAGAAGAATAATGCTTATCAGTAGTGGTCATAACATTGTTATATATTTGAGGAACGGAACAATAACTTTTTCAGATGTAGAAGACATACATAAGCAGTAAGATAAAATAGATATTCTGCAGAAAAGAATTTATAGAATAGTGCTTGGACAAGGAGAATTATAAGTTTCACAATGAGTGAGAATAGTATATCGTTTTATATCATCTCGAATTAATTGATTCCAACAAAAATAATAAATGAACATATGGCGAGTTTATTAGTTGCGGTGTAATAACGACAGATGATATCAAGCGATATACAATTCTCACGAATTTTGAAACCTAATTCTCTTATGATGAAGCCTTAAATGTAATTTGAGTGAAAAAAATTTAAGCGCGGTCAAGAGGGCATTTTTGAAAGAGGGGTTCTTGAAACACGGAGTAATTATATGCAAGATTAAATTCCAGACTATAACTGTTCATATAACTCAGCGCATCATTAAAAATAGAACACAAATGGAATGAATACAAGAATAGAATACAAGTTTATTGGCCAATTATTGGCCCTCGAGGGGCAAATACAGCACAACATGTATGATTATTACAGTACATAAATAACATAGATTATAAATTTCAATAGCAAACAAATATTAATCGTAGAGAATTAGAAAAATTGGGGCATCATAGCTATTAATGAACCTTAAATAGAACATGGCTTAACTTATGTTACATTTCTGCAGAAAGCAACTCAACTGGTCAACAATTTCAGAATTTTCACAACTAAAACACCACAAAATTTTGTCAGATGCAGAAAAATTTCAAAGTTTATGTTATACTGTTTCACAATATTAAAAAATAAATTTCTTTTGGCATCAAATTTAGGACACTCTGAGAAATAATGAACTTCGTCTTCAACCTTTTTTAGGTCACATTTATCACATATTCTAAGATCTAATGGGGTCATAGGTTTAGTTTATCTACCCAGTTATGTTTCTTTCCTGCAGAAAGCAGCTCAACTGGTCAACAATTTTAGAATTTTCACAACTAAAACACCAGACAATTTTGTCAGATGCAGAAAGGTTTTCAAAGTTAATGTTATATTAAAAAGTAAATTTCTTTTGGCATCAAATTTAGGACACTCTGAGAAATAATGAACTTCGTCTTCAAC
Organism: Limnoperna fortunei; assembly: GCA_944474755.1. Classification (NCBI taxonomy): domain Eukaryota; kingdom Metazoa; phylum Mollusca; class Bivalvia; order Mytilida; family Modiolidae; genus Limnoperna; species Limnoperna fortunei. The sequence continues at coordinate 46,255,440 of OX104124.1, forward strand.
CCTTTTTAGGTCGCATTTATCACATATTCTAAGATTTAATAAGGGTCATAGATTTAGTATATCTACCCAGTTCAACTTTAAGTTGATGATTACATACTCTAAATTTAGCAAAACACTTTCTTTTATCAAACTTTTTAATTATATCCAAAAATTGTTCATAACCAAAGTTACATTTGATTTTGAAATACTTTCTAAGTTTACTTTCTTCAGCAATGAGTTTTTCTCTATGCTGGTACCATAAATTTCTGTATAAATCTTTTACGTGCTCGCCAATTGAATATTTAACATAATTTTTGTTCAAGGCCATTGAGCTACTCTCCACAGGAATATTTGAAATGTTGACAAGGAGACTAACGAACCATACCAGGTGTCTACTCCATTGTTATGCATTAATTTCATTTCAGTAAATGCATCATTTAACAATTCAGTAGGTGAATTATTCAACCTGTGCCAGCACTTCAATACAGATGTAACACAGTCAAATATTATTGCATACTGACCAAATTCTGACATTACAGAAAAGTTTGAAGCTTTTTTACTGACACCAAGTAATTATTTCAAAAAAATTATTTAGATTTTTTCGCAAGGGAAGACGCCAGTAAGTCTCGTAAAATCACATAACGAATCACTATTAAACGATTTAGGTAGATAGCATCCCCAGATTTCAGAGCTATAATTAAGAATAGCCTTAATTGTATGGTTTAATATATGTAAAGAAGACTTGATGCTTGGTCCAAGGGACAACAGATCCGCCTTGAGTTTATATAATGCTTTAGTTGCTTTATTAAATAAATCATGCTTTGCCTCGGTAAAAGAGCCTGATATAGAGAATAAAATTCCAAGATATTTGTACTTCCGAATACTTTCTATAGAGTTGCATCTGAAAGTAAATTGATCATTTAATAAGTCTGCCTGGCTTATTGAAAAAATAAGCACTTTAGTTTTTGAAGTATTGACATCAATACACCAATCATCACAAAATTTTTTAAATAAATTTAAACTATTTTGAAGACCAGAGGCTAATTTCTATAACAGAACAACAGCGTCAGCGTATAGAAGGCAGTTGATTTTATGATTATTAAGATATACATGATCTAAAGAGGACTCATATATTTTGGAAGGTCATTAATAAAAATTTTAAAAGATTTGGACTCAGGACATCACCTTGACGGACTCCAATACTTAAGGCAAAGGACTCTTGTCCCACTTTCACAGAAAGCAATGATTTAGAATACATATTTTTCAATAAACTATTAAACAGGCCACCTATTCCATTTTGCAATATTTTAATGTATATTGCATCATGGAGAACTGTATCAAATGCCTTTCTAAAGTCCACAAAACAGGCATATAGTTTTTTATTTGAATTGCTATATTTTCCTATTACAGTTTTTAATACAAACATATGATTAGAAAGCCTTGGTTTGTTGGTAAAGCCAATTTGAAAAGGTGAAATCAGTTTATGCTGTCCCAGAAATTTATCAAGCCTGTTGTTGAAAATGGAGTTAAACAATTGCCTAAACAACCAGTTATTGCTATTCCCCTATAATTTTCAGGATTACGGCGGTCATCTGATTTGAAGATAGGGCTACGGTAACCTGCAGACCAATTATTGGGATAAAATCCAGATAAAAGTATAGTGTTAAATAACTTTTTGATACAAGGTAGTAGATGACTTTCTCCAGATTTTACAAAATTATTTTTTATCTATTGCAGACCACCAGATATATTATTCTTAAGTTTTTTATGCCTGACTTAATTTCAGAATATGTGATGGAGAAGTCTAGGTCAGTGAAGGACTTATAGTCCTTCTCATAATCATTGAGTAATGTTTTTAATGCTTTCATTCTATTTACATGTCTATCTGGTATTTTATTTAAACTTTCAAAATGTGTTTTGAAATCTGACGGTGCTACAGGAATATTAGCATCATTTTTATCTGTAAGAGAATTGATTAAAGACCAATAAGCTTTTTGGATTATTGGATTCTAACTCATCTAGCTGCTTTATTATGTTATTACTATTATTTTTGGCCTTGAATTTTCGATTTATTATAAATTCTGTAGTGTCTGTAGTAACTATTTTTAAGTTCCATATTAAAAGGGTTTTGAGGCATTAATTTGGCCTTATACCTTAATTGGGATTTTATTTATATTTAATGAAGACATGAGTCGGCGTATCTTTTGCTTTGACGTCAGTAGAGACAATGTCTGGTCAATGACCGATTCTTATATCACGTCTCTCCACTGGTATTATTAAAGTGATTTAGATAATGTACACGTTGTCTGTATTGAGGTTAAAGTTGTAGGTAAATATACGGACATCATAGACTCACCTGAATCTTTCGAAATAGATTTGTGAACTTCCTTGTATGCACGTGACAACCACGCGTTCCAGGTATAACAGTAGTAAATGTGTACATCAAGTACAGTTATTGTACTAAATACTTTGTTGAGTTATGATTTGGTCAATATTGGTTACATGTGTACAATTTTTCAGACACAGTCGGTATATTTTCGAATTATGACCTTTGAATTAAAAGACGCTTACCCAAGGTAACGTACTGTTATTGAAGACAAGCTTGCATTCCGATTGGACAAAAATAGTAAAAAATTCTGCGTTCGAACAATCAACTATGGTATACTCTGAAAAGCATCTCTATTTGCATTTCTCAATTATTTTTTAGCAGACTGGTGTTTTAAATCAATTGGTAGTCGTAATTAAACTTTAGAGAATGACTTTTATGTCAAAGAATGCCATTCAGAACTGATAAACAATAATTACAATATAAAACCTATACGTCGTGTAATTTTGCGCATTTCGTCTAGTTAGAATTATATTTGCTTAATTGACCGTCGTAAACCATCCTCACGCCAGTGATTTATTTACACCATATTTTCTTGACCGCCTGACACACGCACCCTCCATCATGAAATTATTGTCATACAAATGATCCTACAATTGTCACAACACCAAATAACTAGTACGAGACACAGTGGTTCGATACCACATTTTATATTTGCTATACACACACATAGCCCATAGAGTTAAGAGTAAAATTCACTGATGGTTTTTGGAATAGCATACACATTACCGGTTTCAATTCACATTAGCATTGAATTGACATCTTTTGTTCGTGTTAATGCAATTCTAATTAAAATATTTTTTTAGTAGTTCCCATTTTAAAAGATAGTCAAATTAATAAATAGCAAACTTTAATAAATACATGTGAATGATTATTTCTTGATGCATGTAAGAACATATTTGCTTATGAAATTTATTTAAAAAATAGGTGTTGTTTTAAAATTTAAAATGTTAACTAAATTGTTAATATATACGGTACATCGCTAGAAAAAACTACAACTCAGACAGATACATAGAAAGGTATATATTTGTTTTATTTACCGTTGCGGTTTTAACTTCTGAAATAGCTGTTCTTTTTGGGATATTTAAATATGTTTACGGTAAGCTCTATGATTTTTAAAGCCATTAATGCCTATCTTCTTTCGTTGCGTCCGTCGTCATTCACGTGCAGACATGAGATGGAGCTCTAATTGCAAAGTCTCTTTTTTATAATACCCTATTGTTTAATAACATGTTTAAAAAAAATCCATGATTATTACATCAATGTAGCAAACTTCTTATATCCTTATCTTGATTACATTTCGCAGCACGTTAATTGTTTACCTCCCCCACACACAGTAATGAAGGTGGAAAAGGTGGTTCGTCTACTATTGATCACGTGGTATGTCAACACTAAGATTGCGGGTTCGATTCTCACTGCAGGCAGGTTGTAATCGACCCCAATCTTAATTGACAAGGATTGCCAGTTTTCCTACCGCAGGTCGGTGGTTCTATCCGGGTACTCCGGCTTCCTCCTCCAATAAAAACTGGACGCCATGATATAGCTGAAAATTGCTGAAAGTGGCGTTAAACACCATCAAACAAACAAAACAAACAAACACATTAATGAAAGAAAACGTTAATGTTTCTTGCCTCTTTCTTTCGGTTTAATTTTTAAAAAAAGTTTTCGTCTTATTCTTGTTTGTTCAGTTTCCGTTCTACTTTACACATTTACATCTCAAAGATATAAATGCGTCGACTATCTTTTTTAAAGATAGTACTTGTTTGTCTTTAAGCTCCTGCATAAATTGAGTTTTAAAAAGTGGTAAATTTTTTTCAGATCTTGCAAGATAAAATTTTGGTAATTTTTTAAACAATACAGTAATTTTAAATTCACTGCTTAAGAAAGTGCATGTAAAAGTGGGAGCGTCTCAAAATGTCCTTACTAGCGAAGAAAGGAATTGGTCACGGATATGGTATATATTTTTTTAATGTTGAATGAAAGTTTATTAATTTGCTAGCACAGAAATGTTAGTACTTTCGACAATATCCAAAACCATTTACTACCGTTCTACCTCCAATATCCATAGCTGTTGCTGTAGAAATATGAAATCTGTTACGGATCAGATGTATGCAGCAATTTAGTGGCCTTGACGTAACACGGATACTGGTATGATCACCTCCCTGTAACTCGGAAACGGGTCAATTTCAGAACTTTTTCAGCTATATAATGGCGTCCAGTCTTTATTGGAGGAGGAAGCCGGAGTACCTGAAGAAAACACCCGAACTTCGGTAGGAAAACTGGGAATCCTTGTCAAGTAAGGTTAGACGCGAGCGCACCTAGACAGCAGTGAGACTAGATTCCACATCTCAGTGTTTACAGACCACGTGATCAATAGTAGGCGAACTTAGGTGCTGCAGAGATTTTAAATATGGCTGTGAAAGTGAAGTTACCTCGCTTGTCATATTGTTAGAATTTACCCAACAATTATTGTGAATGTTAAGAATTGATATTTTTCATTTTCCAAACTATATGCATGTCCTTGTCAAATATGCAATACCACGTTGTTTTGTTGTATTGTTGAAATTAACACCGACCGTTGCCAGAATGGAAGGATTTCGCACCATTTTAACCTAGATCTTCTTGGTGCCTTGAGTCGCCTGCCCCCCCCCCCCCCCCCTCGGCTGCCGTAAAGCCCACCACCTACTGGTCACATTTCCGACCGTACTACTGTTTTTCAAGGTGCTACGCCTATGATTAATAAGACTGTGGTTGAATTTGGGTGTTAAGCTATCTGTGCTATTTCACTAAACAATTTGTAAGTTTTCTCAAAGAAAATATGGGGGACCTCGTTGTCCAAGTGGTCAAGGTAGTTCGTCTACTCTTGATCACGTGGTCTGTCAACACTGAAGTTGAGGTTTCGTGTCTCAATGCGGGGCAGGGTGTGATCAACTCCAATCTTAATTGACAATGATTGTCAGTTTTCCTTCTGAGGTCGGGTGTTCTCTCCGAGTACTCCGGCTTCTTCCCCAATACAAAACTCGACGCCATGATATAGCTGAACAATTGTTGAAAGTGGCGTTAAACATCATTGAAACAATCAAACAAAACAAAGAAAATATGTTAACTTCCATCATACTACTTTCAGTTCTTGAACGCCGTTTTAAACGGATTTATCGATATATTAATAAGGGATCGGCCTGAAGTAATATTTTGTTGATTTTTATGTAGAAATGTAATATCATTAACCACCTTCGGATTGAATAGAAATGAACATATAACTAAGTTTGAACTGAAATTTGTAACATTTATTTTCTAAAATGACACGAAATATTTTAAAGTTTAACATATCATTTATTTCAATTCATCTAAAAATAAGCCATAGCTTTTGAACTACATCTTACTTGAACTTTCATCGCCTTTTTGGCTCAAGGATATACTAAGTCTTGTCCTTTATAACTGAAAAAGGGAAGCATCTGTTTTAATCACTTTTTTCTAATTAATGGGCGAGGCATTGTTTAAATTAAGACACCCGCGTTTTTTTTTAAAACACATCACTTTTAATGTCACTTGATTTCCGGACATCGGTTGAATGTGTGTGACATATCTATATTTTTAGTTAATTGAAAAAAAATTATCATCAGGTTGTTCATGAAATGAAATATTAATTTAATCAAAAGTTCTAAATTGTCCGTTAATTGTTCAAAGGCAGAGTTACAGATCGATCTTGTACAAATCGTCTATTCAATATAGATCTTGTGAACAAAGCCAATGCAGACAAACAGGTCAAATACAGAAAACAAGGCATAGATAGAAAAAACAATGCCAATACAGAAATTTTACTACCGGTAATCTACTTATAAATTTTAAATTTAAAAATAAAGCACTCGCTAGCGTTGTGTAGATTTATTATTAGAACATTTTACATTTTTCTTCGCTTCACCAAAAAGTTTTAAAACGTTGCAGACCGGAAATGAAACTTATTTATAATGTTGGGGTCAAAGTGTACGTACAATGGCGCTTTATAGGACAGAACATGTAGGAAGAATTAATAAAAAATTTAATGTCATCATTGACAAATAGATATGGTTAAGGCAGTTATCAATGAAAAATTTACATATTGAGGAATATGCAAGCGTCATTCTATGTGCCTGTATAAACTGAATACTCGTGTTGGATTCCAAATAACAATTTTTGAGCTGACTACTTTTACATTATGAAAATGAACTCTCCATTTATAGAGACAACACAAAACTATTGCTATAGATTTATGTTCAAAAACAGATAATTTCCCTGATCTTAGTCGTCAAAATAATTTATGTAATAAAAATACATAAGCTAGACATTGGCAAATCCATGAAGATTTTTTATCTGACAGCATGGTGTGAAAAAAAACTGTCCAAATGCTACGATGAAAAATTCAGAAGATAGGTAAAAATTAGGTCAAACTTTAGATAAGAAAAACAAACTTGATATAATAATAGTGTACAGCTTAAGAGTAGCCTGAACAAATTTAGAATGTCTGCACATCGATGTTAGTGGCGTAGTAACGTAGTATACGGAGCGAACATAACAGCTGATTTTAATCAGATTGGTCTGCACACACCTGCAAACAAAAATAGGTAGACACCAGGGTATATCTCCACACTTAAGGCCCAGTAGTGTAACTCGGGCGAGGCAGAGGATGAAAAAAGGCTCAGTAGAACGACACTGGCGAGGTAGAGGATGAAAAAAGGCTCAGTAATGTGACTCAGGCGAGGTAGAGGATGAAATAAGGCTCGGTAGTGTGACTCAGGCGAGGTAGAGGATGAAATAAGGCTCAGTAGTGTGACTCAGGCGAGGTAGAGAATGAAAAAAGGCTCAGTAGTGTGACTCAGGCGAAGTAGAGGATGGAATAAGGCTCGGTAGTGTTACTCGGGCGAAGCAGAGGATGACATAAGGCTCAGTAATGTGACTCAGGCGAGGTAGAGGATGAAATAAGGCTCAGTAGTGTGACTCAGGCGAGGTAGAGGATGAAATATGGCTCGGTAGTGTGACTCAGGCGAGGTAGAGGATGAAATAAGGCTCAGTAGTGTGACTCGGGCGAGGTAGAGGATGAAATAAGGCTCGGTAGTGTGACTCAGGCGAGGTAGAAGATGAAATAAGGCTCGGTAGTGTGACTCAGGCGAGGTAGAAGATGAAATAAGGCTCAGTAGTGTGACTCAGGCGAGGTAGAGGATGAAATAAGGCTCTGTGGTGTGACTCAGGCGAGTTAGAGGATGAAATAAGGCTCAGTAGAGCGACACTGGCGAGGTAGAGGATGAAATAAGACTCAGTAGTGTGACTCGGGCGAGGTAGAGGATGAAATAAGGCTCAGTAGTGTGACTCAGGCGAGGTTGAAGATGAAATTAGGCTAAGTAGTGTGACTCAGGCGAGGTAGAAGATGAAATAAGGCTCGGTAGTGTGACTCAGGCGGGGTAGAGGGTTCGGGCTATTTTTATTGAACGATATAAGCATTGGATATGTTAATATTGTAAAAAATTATCTATATAAATCTATCAAATGCCCAATTAAAATTTCTTGTCAAAATTTGAGGAGGTAAACAACGGTGATTTCCCAAAGATGAAGTTCTAAAAGAAAACATACACATAATGAATAATTATTTTATGTCCTAAGCATTTTAGTATAGTGAGTTGACTGAAATTGTGTAAATGTGATGGTAGCCAGACAACTCGGCCCGGAACATCTCAGCCCTATATTCGAGACAAGTCGGCCCAGTTGATACGACAACATTGACAAGTTTGCCCGATAGAAGAAAATTAACATTTTGGGTCCGGGTCTCTATAATTTTAAAATCTATATTATCAAACACCTGTATGCACTTATCAGAAGGCAGTCCGAGAAGACCAGAAGATCCATAGTAAATTTCATGGGTCAGTGGCTTAAACGTAACTTGGTAAGTAGGATCTGTAAAAGTATAATTTATAGGTCGGGGCTGTTAATTAATCAAATAAGGTGGACCCTTAAACTGTAAGTAGTATGGGTCCGGACCTATTAAATTTAGAAGAAAGTCGAACCTATAAACTGTAAATTTAATGGGTCTGGGGCTCTTAATAGTAAAAACAGGAAAACTGCTTGGAGCTTTCGATGACACCATGAATGGAAACATTTAAACATTATACAGTTTCAGAGCTGTAACAAATAAGGGTTTGATACATTTTTTAAATGAGTGTGATAAAGGTTTATATCCCAAGGAACGGTAATCCTATACATAGCTGCAAAATATTAATTATAAACGAATTTCTTATCACAGAAAGAGAAAATTAAACCATATCATTAAAATCACCCACGAGGCTTTAAAATTGTGTACAGGTAACTAAAAAAAATATGTCCGTTTAACATTGATCAGGTTTAACCACAGGTCCAGCAGTGTCAAAAAAAATACTAAAGAACAAATATATTGCACATATAAAGACATAATTAACTAATTAAAATGATCACTAATTAAAATTAGAAATTTTAAATTGTAAACTTTTTTTTATCTATACATGCATATAAAGACATAATTAAAAAATTCTCTTTAGATAATTAAGCTTTGACTTATCCCCACTCTTTTTCTTTAGATTTCAAGCTTGCAGTAATTCACTATAAAAGGTCAATTGTCATGTATAAATATGAACATTTTTTCTATACATTGTATATTATTCAAACTTTATATACATGTACTGTGTTATATATAAACCTTACATCATGTTCACTAACAATTTATCTACATGTACTATGTTATATATAAATCTTACATCATACTCATTAACAATTTATTCTACCTATTTTAAATTTGAAGAGAATAAATATTATTATCAAACTTCACGAAAAATAGGAAAGTCAGATCTTTAAAATTTGTGACTCTTTTATTTGGTTCTTTTGAATAAGATGGTTAATTGTAATGAAACAAAATCACAAAAAATTAAGAATATCAACTTGGAGCATTAATGGTTATATAAGTAAATGTTTTAACAAGTTTTTAGACCCAACATTTAAAGAAAAAGTTACTCAAAATGATATATTTTGTCTACAAGAAACCCACTGTGATCTGGGGAACTGTCTAGAATTAATAGAATTTTCCAATCCTGTTCATTTAATAAGACCAATTTCAAGTAATGGGAAAAGATATGGAGGTTTATCAATTTATATTAAAAATACCATAAGGAAAGGGATAAAATTCCTACCAAATACAACTAGTGATTATATCTGGTTAAAGTTAGACAAATCTTTTTTTGGACTTCCAGACCATATTTTTATATGTTTTGTATACAACTCACCAGCAAATTCAACTTACACTAAGAAACTTAGTTATGATGTCCTTGAACTCATTGAAAATGATATTACTAAACATTCTGAAAGTGGAAAGATAATTTTAGCAGGAGATATAAATGCAAGAACTTCTTCCGAATATGATTTTATTATCCAAGATTCTGATAAACATATCCCAATATTTGAAAATTATAGATATGATATAAATCTATTACCCAGGCAAAGCAAAGATAAGACCTTAACTCCAAGGGGTAGACAATTAATTAATATATGCATGTCATCTTCACTTCGTATAATAAATGGAAGAACATTTGGGGATCTAATTGGTGCATTCACATGTTTTGAACCTCTAGGAAATAGTGTTGTAGACTACTTCATTGCCTCAGAGGAACTTCTACCATATTTTACTTATTTTCTAGTTCACAATTTATCACCTGATTTATCAGATCACTGTCAAATATCTTGTATGCTAAAATGTAATTATACAGAAAAAGAAATTAACTATAACTTAAGTCCAATGCCTGAAAAATTTATACGGGATAAAAGTTCAATCACTCAATTTCAAGATGCCATGAACTCAAATTCTGTGAAAATTCTTATAAAAGACTTCGAAAATAAAGATTATAATCAAGTTACGATCAATAACGCAGCTGACGATGTTAACAATATATTCTTAACTGCAGCAAATATGTCCCTTAAGAAGAAAAAATATAAAAGTATTGATAAAAGAAAACCAAAACAAAGCCAAGATTGGCAAGATAAAGAAATATACCAATTAAAAAGACAATTGTATCAAAAGTACATTTTATTGCAAAAAGACAATAATAATCCATTTATTCGAGGCTCATTCTTTAAAGCTTTAAAAAAACTACAGGAAAATTAGACGCTCAAAAATAAGAAAATTTAAGCAAGAAATTCTGGACAAGTTAGATAATTTACAAGAACAAGATCCCAAATCATACTGGAAATTGTTAGAAAATCTGAAAAATGATTCAAATAATTATATAAAACCTGAAAGTAATGTTAACCCAAGTGAATGGAAGGAGCATTTTGAAAGTTTGAATACCATCAAATATCAAAATCAAGATTTAAACCAAATGGGTCAGAAACTTGAGGAACTAGAAAAGGATACCACCTTTAATGAACTTGATTATTTGATAACATCTGACGAAATACTTAAAGCAATAAAAACCTTAAAAAATAATAAGGCTTGTGGCTTCAGCGGAATATCTAATGAAATGATCAAATGTAGTCAAATTATAAATATCAAACTATTTAAAAAAACTCTTCAATCTTGTATTTTCATATAGTACCTATCCCAAATCTTGGGGTAAGACATTTATAGCACCCATTCATAAAACAGGACCACACAATGATCCCTCTAATTATAGAGGAATAACAATTGCTGATAATATTGGAAAACTATTTAACCAAATACTTAATGATAGACTTACAAAATTTCTATCATCAAAAAACATAATTAAAAATGAACAAATTGGTTTTAGGAAAGATCGTAGAACAACGGACCATATGTTTATATTAAACACTTTCATACAAAAATATGTTAAAAATGAATCAAAACGTCTTTATGCATGTTTTGTAGATTTTAAACGTGCTTTTGATTCAGTATCACATCTACATCTTTTCTATAAACTTAAAAATACTGGAATAGGTACCAAATTTTACAATATTATAAAAAACCTGTATTGTAACTCCCAAACTTGTGTAAAAATTGGAAATCAGAGAACAGTCTTTTTCAACTCTGAAGTAGGAGTTAAACAAGGTGACAACTTAAGTCCTAATTTATTTAATATTTATCTGAATGATTTACCATCCTATTTTGATAGTACATGTGACCCGGTCTCTCTACACAATAGCTCTTTGAATATTCTTATGTATGCAGATGACGTTGTTCTATTGTCAACCTCAGAACAGGGACTACAAAACTGTGTCAACAAACTCTCTAATTTCACAAAAGACTGGAAAATGACAGTTAATATTAAAAAGACAAAAGTACTAGTTTTTAATAAATCTGGAAGAGTACAAAACATAAAGATAAAACTTGAAGACAAAGATATAGAGTCAGTAAAACAATATACATATTTAGGAGTCAATTTTATGGCAATCGGTAGCTTCAAAAACGCAAAACATGAATTATACAATAAAGGTTTTAAAGCATTTTTTAAACTAAGGAGAACATTCACAACCGAATTGCCTAAACCTAAAACATTAATGCATATTTTCAGTCATACTATAAGACCAATTCTTTTATATGGTTCAGAAATTTGAGGCTATATCCCATATAATAAAACCAAAGATATAGCATCATATACTAATAAAGAGATTGATAGGCTTATCTTAGAGAAAATACATACTAAATTTTGTAAATATGCACTTTGCATTAAAAACAAAGCCTCTAATACAGCCAGCAGAGGAGAATTAGGATCACTTCCAATTTTATATTATATATACATTAATATGATAAAATATTGGTGTCATTTAGTTACAGATATTGAAGAAACAAATACTATACTAAAGGAAGCCTTTCTACTCTCAACATCAATGAATAAAAACAACCATGAATCCTGGGTAGGCTGCATACAAAAATTTTTCAAATACCTGGATTTAGAATATATCTTTACTAATGTGAGTAAATATAAGACAAATTTTATAGTAAATAAGGTGAACGAAAACTTAATAGTAGTATTTAAAAACCAGTCGTTAAATAACATAAATAGCATCCAGGGAACAAGTAAAAATTCATCCGGGAATAAACTAAGAACATACAAAAAATTTAAAAATAGTTTTACATTCGAAAGTTATTTACATATAGGCTCAAAATCTAATCGCCAAATCATTACTAAATTCAGAGTTAGTGCACATGATCTTGAAATTGAGAAGGGAAGATATATAGGTGTTAAGGCAGAAAATAGAATATGTAAACTATGTGAAACAGAAGTCGAGGATGAATTCCATTTTCTTTTAAAATGTCCATCTTTAACAAATATAAGAGAAATTTATATACAAAAATTCAATAATAACTTTAAAAACCTAGCTCAATTATCAGATGAAAATAAATTCATATGGTTTCTTTCCTCTGAGGACAAACTAGTAGCTGACATCCTTGCTAATATGTTACACTCTCTATTTGAAGAAAGAAAAAATATATTAAATAGCAAAGCAGAGTCACCCCCACAAGGTAAAAATAAACAGAAAAAATGTAATAATAACAATAGAAACAATAAATAATAAATAGTTAACCCATGATGAAATTTATCAGATATATTCCCAGTTCACAGCGGGAACCTCTTGTTTGTCACTCTAGTATTGTATTTAATTATTTTTTGGTCTATGCATCATCATATGTATTCCTAATCATAATAATTATTTCTTAATTGTACTATTAATTTTGTTTTCATAATTCATGTGATTTTGATTCGCTCAAAGTGGGCACCTTGATTGGTACTAATAAACTTTGTTGTTGTTGTTGTTATTGCTAAATCTTTAAAGATGCAAGTGTAATTGGTAATGATAAAGTAAATTGGTAGCGTTTATATTAAAAGAAAAGTAGTCTATACGGGAGTTTACAGTGGAATTATGTTACGTTACACCCCGGACCTATAATTATAGATTGTTTGCTTGTTTGGTGGTGTTTAACGCCACTTTCAGCAATTTTTCAGCTTATATCATGACGTCCAGTTTTTATTGTTGGAGGAGAAAACCCCCGACCTGTACGAAAACTGGGTCCGAATTCGCCCGGACCCATAATGTTAACATATTTGGTCCGCTTTTGATCTATTTTTGTCTATAATTATAAGGGCCTCGGTGGCCGAGAGGTCAAGGTAGTTCTTCTACTATTGATCACTCTGTCAAGACTGAGATTGCGCCGGGTTCGATTCTTACCGCATTCAGGGTGTACTCGACTCCAATCTTAATTGACAAGGATTCCTAGTAATTATACGACACCAGAAATTATGTATTAAATTTAAAATTAATAAACTCATTCCAACTGATAGTTTGAATATTTGAACAGAAATAGTAAGTTTTCACAAAATGCTAATTACAATCTTTATAATTATTTAATTGGATAACTGTTTGAATTAGTGAAAAATTCAATAATATAATAAAAGTTAATTAAGTGTTAAGTAAATTAAACAAATCAAATCAAATATAGTTAATAACAATTAAATTCACGTGATTAAATTATGATCAATTATTAAACACTGATTAGCTTGCATGTCATACGGCCGTAGATCAAAAAACTTTTAATGACTGCAAATGAGCTTGTGTGATTTTAGATGAGAAGTAGTTTAAGAAAATCGCCCTATCAAAATGAAAAACCACCGCATTTGACGGTGTGTTCACGTTTCTCCAACTTTTGATAATTAACTATAACAACATCCAATTAGGGGTGGGGATTAGGGGGCCATCAAAAGGATTGCTAAGATTTTTACCTGTAAAGTATGTAGGAAAAAATACGTTTTTAAGTAGCATAAGAGAATGTGAATATAATTTAAGAATATATTGATGTTAATAACAACTCTGTTAAAATATTTTCATTTCAAAATATAATTTTTATGATCTGCGTAAAGAGCATAAGTTCGACCGGTAAGCAGCGGGCTTGTTCAAATCTCTGTCAGCAGATTAGTACCCCAACTTTCCGTTATCACAGCTGCACTCAAAATGGAATTGGAATCCGCAAAATTCTGTTATAAACCAGACTCGTTTATTTATTAACAAACACCTGCATGCACGACCATCAGCATGGTAATTTTTTGTTACAATTTAGTTAAAGAGATTTAAAATAGTAAGAATTAATAATTGAAATAGTGTCTAACGACGTTTATTTATTATTTCAATATTAAGTCTTAACCCCTCCGTAGTTGTTCCACCGGCTAGCTTTAATCCTATACGTCCTACACGTCCCCGATAAGAATGAAAATATGTAACAACTTGAATACTTAACGCACATTTTATGGTTCATTACATGACTGTTGAGCACCCTAACCTTGCATGTAACGTAACGTCTAGTTCTTAAATTTGTTGGTGACGTCACAAAAATGTCAATTTTAAGGCCTGTTTTCATCCTGTTTTATTATTCTCAAACATTAACCTGTTTTTTTGTTTCAACGTTTTTTTCTTTTTTTTCTTAACCAATTTGTTATTTGTTTAAAGAATTCTTTAACCGTGATCGAAAGCACGTTTTAGCCCCCATTCAAGATGGCGACACCACAGGGCCTTTGTAACTTCATTCTAAGTAGCAGAATCAATTTATATGTTTTTTTATTGTAGTGAAACATGTTTTAGTTTGACTCTTAACCAGGTTATTGGTTAAAAATAACCTCCAACGTGTTTAAACAAAATAAAACACGCCTATAAATACGTTTCAGAGATTGAAAAAAATTTTTTTTTGTTATTAAAAAAATAAATTAATAAATAAACATGTTTATTTTATTGGTGTCAAAATAAGTTTTTAAATTAATTTTAGTGCTCTTCTCAATATATCTTCAGATAGCTACCATCTGAAATGAGTTTGTTCATGAATCACATGACTTTTTTTACATACACACGCCCATAACTATATATAGCTCACATCTGCAGTTCTTGTTAACAGGATTAATTACATGTACATATCCTAACACTAAGCAGTATTGGTATGATATGAACAATTATTAAGTATAAATACTTGTACATACTACAAACCCAACGATTATGCGGTAGACTACCAGAATGTCGGGGACTATCCACTGTCTACAGAATTCAGGCAGGGTTGGCATATATGTTTCAAAAATAAAAACAACTTTTTCACATAAAAATATTGTGATGTTCATTCAGGCAGTACATAGCCTATTTCACTTTAAGTAGAAACTTATACTATGAACCTAATACTGTGTTTAAATCAATTAATTCCTATTATCTTTTGAATAATCACAATAGATTGTATTTCTAAAATAGACTGCATGGATGTTCACATATTTTTTTAAAATACATCCTTAGACATTTTGTTAGTTATTCAGCCAGTTACAAATTAGATTTACATATAGGCAAAGGGGGGTAACTCAAATTCACTGCACTACTGTAAAGTTTAAAATTGACCTACATTTCCATTACTTTGTACATAAATAGAGTAAACATGAAACAAAATCAGGAACCTATAAAATACTAGTCACAGGCAAAATTAACAGATTTTTGAAAAACATCATGTTATTTTAGATCACCAGAAAAAACACAGATTGTGTGCCAAGAATTAATATATTTTATTTATTTTTTAACATCATGTTATTTTAGGTCACAAGGAAAACAAAGATTGTCTCTTGTCTGTTATTTGGTCCAATATTTTTCTGTTTAACTGTTCTGGGCGACAGTACATTACATTCTGGTAGAAGAAGAAATTTTATAATGTTTATACTAATCTACAGCTGATTATAAGTATAAAATGACCATAAACATGTACTGATAGTATTACATCAGATCTAAATATAAGTTTGAACAATGTAGGTGTACTTAGCCTTATATGTAAATTTTCAATTTTAAAGTTCCAGTCTTGTGTTATTTTCCTCTAAGTAGATGATGGGGTCTCGGTGGCCAAGTGGTTAAGGTAGTTCATCTACTATTGATCTCTTGGTCTGTCAACATTGAGGTTGCTGGTTTGGGTGTCACTGCGGTCAGGGTGTGCTCAACTCCAATCTTAATTGACAAGAATTTCCATGTTTCCTACTGAAGCTGGGGTGTTTTCTACAGTTATCCCGTCTTCCTCCCAGAATAAAAACTGGATGTATGATATAGCTAAAAAAATTGCTGAAAGTGGTGTTAAACATTCAAACAAACAAAAACAATCTCAGTAGAAATGGATAAATATTTTACTGAACAGAATTTAACTCTAGACTAGAGATTCGAACTGGATAAGCTATTTTAGTAATTATATGTAGTTACATTGTACATGAATTTGTTGAATTCAACCCAAAACACCCCTACCAAAATGCCACCACCAAAACACAAAGTTATTTAAATTAAGATAAAAGAAAAAACTATGTCAAATTTAATACTTTTATTGACGATAATGGGATGTCTCATATGTATATAAGTTTCAATCATGATTATGGATTTTGATTTAAATACTTTGATTTAATCCATCCAAAAATGCCTTAAAGATTCCCCCCTCCCCAAGTTTTATTGCCCATGGTATGGAGTGTTCCCCGGGTCCTCCGGCTTCCTCCTCCAATAAAAATGCATGCAATGATATAGCTGAAAAATTACAAAAATTAGTAAGCCCATTTAAGCTTATGTCTAAGGGGCAATAACTCAAACAGTGTAATTTTACATATTGTTATTTGAATAAACTGCTAGGACTATAATGTTACAATGTATAGAATTGTATTGTTTATTTAAGTAAACAGACACTTTATTTGGCATACAGTAGTTGATAAACATGTATTTGCCTATTCAGCAATAAAAAAAGTCGATTAAAACTTGTCTGCATGTAATTTACCTAGTTGTTGAGACTTTGTCATACCGGTATATACAATAACTCATTTTTTTTTTAAATTTGATTTAGTGTTATAATTTGGCATGATAATAAGTTCCTTGTTTATCATATTTGAAGCATTTAGGTTGGACTATCCTTGAACTTTTAAAATGAAATGTATATTCGGTATTTTTTCCACTGTTTAAAAATGTTTGACATTTATGTGTACTCCAATTTTAATTCACTGATGATTGCATTTCTCCCACTGCAGGTCGTGAGTTTTCTCTGGGTATTTGGGCTTCCTCCCACATTAAAAACTGGTCCCCATGATATAGCTGAAAAATTGCTGGAAGTGGCCTTAAACACCATTCAAACAAACAATATGTTGTACATTATATTTCCCACCAAAAATGTCCCATGAAACCATGATTCAGTAATATAATCAATATGACATGAATCATTATGTTCCGTTCAAATACATAAACTCGGCTAGAAGTAAGTACCAGTAATATTTGTATAGAAATTACCCCAAAAAGTATTTATATAGAAATCACCTCTAAGGCTATTTGTATTGTAATCACCCCTTATGCAGAGCCCTTGGAAACTACAACCCAGCTTGGGTAAGCAATTTTAATGTAATTGTATATTGTCCCTGTTGTTTGCTATATATTTAAATATTAGTACATTGTCAGAAAATATATAGTTTATTTGTACGAGCCTTAGAAACGGATAGAAATGCGAGGCTCTGCCGAGCATTTCTCTCCTGTTTTGTTGCTAGTTCAAATAAACTTTATATTTTCTTACAATGTACGAATATTGTTTTTATTCTGCAACCAGAAAATACATTTAATATTAATAGAAAACATGAAAAAAGTGCACTTTTAGCTGATTTTTTACTTGAAATTTTCCCCTCATATTCGAGTGATATCCAAATATGGTATTCCACAGCATGCCGTAAACCAGAACAGAATACTAAATATCGTTAGA
This sequence comes from Limnoperna fortunei, assembly GCA_944474755.1. NCBI lineage: Eukaryota > Metazoa > Mollusca > Bivalvia > Mytilida > Modiolidae > Limnoperna > Limnoperna fortunei. The sequence goes on from OX104124.1 coordinate 46,273,529, forward strand.
AGTAAGGACAAGGGTACCAGGAGTGACATCATTATTTACAAATAAAGCTTTGCTTTATTCGTAGGGTCGTATTTGTATAGTTGAAGCGGTAGTTGCAGAATAAATACTGTTACATGTAAGGCCATAACAGTTGATGGATTACTTCAGACTATGGCTGGTTTAATTTATGTGTTTGAATTTATATGTAGGCACTTGCATACTTGTTGAAAAGGTAGCCAAGTCATTAAGGTAGTTCGTCTACTATTGATCACGTGGTCTGTCAACACTGAGGTTGCCGTTCGAGTCTCACTGCAGGCAAGGTGTACTGGATTCCAATCTTAATTGACAAGGATTGCCAATTTTCCTACTGAAGGTTCCGGTTTCCTCTGGGTACTCTGACTTCCTCCCCCAATAAAAACTGGACACCATGATATAGCTGAAAAATTGCTGAAGGTAGCATTAAACATCATTCAAACAATCAAAAATAACAACTTGTGGACAATATATATATATATATATAATATACATCTAACAAGCCAACAAGTGTTTGTAAAATTACAGAGTTAAGTCTGTTCAAAAATTATTTTTATTCAATTCTCTTAAATCACCATAGAGATATAATGTCCCTAGTTCACCCTGTTCATGTATTTACATTAATGTAAATCCACATGTGTGTTATAGGTTTTTCTTATTTGCTAGTGTTAGCTATTTTGCAGTAACATATGTAAAGTATGTTATTCAATAATGTTCATTTCACCTGTAATGACATAAACAATTATTTCATCAACAATAAGTACATGTACATGAAATTGATTACTTTTTTCAGATTATGAAATTACTTAAGCATCAGAACAGCTAAAAATGTGGCCATGCAATTAATTAGTGTGTGCTTTAACTGATCAAAGATGTAAATTACATTTACATGTAACAAAGCAAGGGTTGTAAAGAAATGTGATTTTCACAACATTAAAGGTAAGAAATTTAACATATTACAATTAATTACATGTATATTTAATAGATATGACAGTTTTTCAGTTCATTATTGTCATCAGTTATAAATTTACAAAAGTGCATTTATTGGCAATGCATTTGTTGTCATGACTACCCCTTTCAGTTAAGATCATATTTGCGAAAAACCTGTAAAATTTACCCCACAAAAATGGTTTATTGTGTAAATTGAATGTAAAACGTCATTATTATTGAATAAAAAACCGTTGGTCGTGTGGAAGAAAAGATTTTTTATTGAAATATTCAGCACTGAATGACATAGACAAACTATCTAACCTCCAACTTTGTGTTTATTTAAAGCGCAATTTTCCAGGCTTTTATAAATATCCTTTTACATATCTAACATTTTCAATCTTTTCAGATCCCTAACATCCAATCAGACGCCTTCAAGTATTTTCTATTGTATACTATCTTGGGGTAAAAAATGTAACAAATAATAAGACTATTGTAACGATAAATCATAGTAGTATTTACCTCCCTTGGAATATATTTGAGCTATTTTTAACTTGACAGTCATTTTAATAACTCTCACTAGGTTACCATTAAGATAAGAAAGACAAAGAAATATTATATTCCTCATCCTCCCAAAAACCTATGCTCTTTGTTACAAAATTGTTACAAAATGTAATTCTACCTCCCCCCTATCCCCTTCCCATCTACACCATGGGAGATACAGGTGGTAATTTGTTGTTCAGGATTTGGTTTCAGTAATGTTAGTCACTAGTGTAATATTTTCTGCACTCCAGCTCATATATTTTAGTCATGCTTAGCATGCTTAGTGAATGAGAGTTTAATTAAATGGTTTCAATAATTCTTAGTCTGTTTTCTGGGTACGAATTGAATATATCTATGAAACACTATATCATGAATAAGGAGCATTGTATTTAAGCTTAAACTAAATAAACTGTGTCCTTTAAAGCTAATTACAGGTATGCAAGAAGTAGGTGTCATTTAAGAAAATAACTGACAGAATTTGTATAAAAACATCTGGATGAACAATAAGACATATATTGTGTTTACATTTAATTTTATACAATTATGGCAGCTCAGTGCATGCCATATCATGCTTTATGGAACACTTAAAGGAGATTTCGGCCAAGGTTGATTTTCCTTGCAAGTGTACCCTATAATATAGTGTCATTTAATGGATGTTTTCTTATTTAACCTGTATAATGTCCAAAGGAAGCCGTAGCTGTAGGCTGACGCAATGCAGAGGTACAATTCCCCTATGTTATCTGTTATCTGGAAGTTTTGACTTCAGTTTTCCAAATTAAATCCATCTGGTGAAGTTCAAATCATAAATTAATGTAATGAAACATGTAAATTATAAGAAGTGACATTCCTGTATTGGACCTCTCTTTTCTGTATTGAACCTGTTTTTTCTGTATTGGCCCTGAAAAGTGTTTTACTGCTTTGTTCTTTTTGTATTGGTCTTGTATTTTCTGTATTGGGCTTGTTCCCAATATTCATATAATATGGACGGTTTCAGAATGTATTTAACTCATTTGTTTAATTAAAACTGAGTTATCACCCTTTATATCAAGTAGTTCTTCGTACATAACTCATTAATTATAGCTAGTAGAGGCATGGGGTCTTCACCAAAGACACTTATGACAGTTGACCTTAAAAATGTTCACAGCATCTAGGTCATGTCATGTTTGCTATTTTCTTGGAGTTGTAGTTCTCAATTTTTTAATAATTAAATTAAGACTGTGTTATCAATATTTTATAGGAGTTATCTTTCTTAGATGCCAATCTCTAGCACATAATACAAAACAATTAAACAAAAAATATATATCGCTAAGTCATGATGTATCTGAGTGTAAAGTTTATTGTTACACCATTCTCAATGATTAAAGCATGTTGTGTCCTCATTTTTACCCTTTTTTCTTTGTTAAATGTTTCATAAATATTTTTTATAAATTTGTATAAATTTAGACATGACATAAAGTTTCAGCGTCATGAGATGAGGGGGTCTGTCAAAGCTCAATGCTTATTTTTCATCCCAATTACAAAGGTACAAAGGTATATCAAGCCATCTGTACAAGGACTAATCTTGTTATCAGTGACATCTAATACCTTTACAAGGAAATAATTTTCTAAATTCCAATCTATGCTTGAACTATAAAGAGAGACTATTATGCGATAGGTACAAGTCATCTCATCCCATGCCATTCCCTGTAATCACGATATATGTATAAATATGAAACTGGTTTCAGACACCTCATTGACCTTTTGACCTATTCATAATATCAGTCAATTTTTCTCAATCATATATATGCAAAGAAGTTACAGTTTACTTATTACGACGAGGAAGTACAAACATAATAAGTTCGTGTGAAGTCCATCTGTTCAGATTATTTTGTTAACATATAGCATGTTATTTTAGCAAAGGGCATAATGTCGTTCTTTATTCTATAATTTTATAGTACAGTTTTTTATGCCGCCACAACGACCAGTCGGGGGTTAAGTTTTACTCATGTCCGTCTGTCTGTCCATGCGTATGTAGGTACGAATTTCCATCAAGCTTTTCTCAGAAACCATACATGAGAACAATTTGAAATTTGGCAGGGTGGTTCAGTATCACAAGTTGTATGTCCTAATCGACTTTCTGACCTGTCAGACAACTACTTCCTGTTTGGGACTTTATTTAGCAGGGGCATATGTGTCCCATGGACACTTTCTTCGATTTTTTTTAACTAAAATAATGTTTGAACAAAATTAGTCAATAAGAAAATAATAAACCCAGCTCTTTAAAACGTGTTTATCAATAACATTCCTCGTTTAAAATTGTACATTGTATGATCTAAAATCAAACTATTTGTTTACTACAGAATAATACTAATCTGACTGGTGTAGTTATTTTTGTTTCTGTATGATACTGTAAAAAGCTAATTTTCGAAATGCTGTAAATCAGTAAGAATAACATATTATTAATAACCTGCTAAAAAGAGAACAAAATCTTTTTATTCATGAAATTCAACATAAAAATAAATTGCAATTCATAAATTTTTAGAATCAGATGAATTGAAGGTTAAATGAAATCATGTGGTTAGCAACACCAACATATGTTGACCTCATTGCCCAAGTGGTTAATGTAACTAGACATCTACTTTTGATCACTTGGTGTGTCAATTGGGGATATGCAGGTTCAAGTCTGATTGCAGACAGGGTGTCCTCGACTCCAATTTTAATTAAGAAGGATTGCAAGTTTTCCTACCTAGGTGCCAGGGTTTTCTTTGGGTACTCCACAGCTTCCTCCCACAGTCAAAAATGAAAACTGTGATATTGCTGAAAAAGTGCTGGAAGTAGCATTAAACACCATTCAAACAAACAAAGCAACAGCAACACAAAAATGTCAGGGATGTTGCTTGATACTCAAGGTAAATGTCAGTACACAAAAAAATGTCAGGCATGTTGCTCCATACTCAACATAGATGTCAGTACACAAAAAATGTCAGGGATGTTGCTCCATACTCAAGGTTAATGTATATACACAATAAAATGTCAGGGATGTTGCTCCATACTCAACATAGATGTCAGTACACAAAAAAAGTCAGGGATGTTGCTCCATACTCAACATAGATGTCAGTACACAGTAAAATGTCAGGGATGTTGTTCCATACTTAAGGTCACAGTCAATACACAATAATGTCAGGGATGTTGCTCCATACTCAAGGTCAATTGTTTATACTCGATAAAATGTCAGGGATGTTGCTCCATACTCAAGGTCAATGTCTATACACAATAAAATGTCAGGGATATCGATGTTGCCCCATACTCAAGGTCAATGTATATACACAATAAAATGTCAGGGATGTTGCCCCATACTCAAGGTCAATGTATATACACAATAAAATGTCAGGGATGTTGCTCCATACTCAAGGTCAATGTCTATACACAATAAAATGTCAGGGATGTTGCCCCATACTCAAGGTCAATGTATATACACAATAAAATGTCAGGGATGTTGCCCCATACTCAAGGTCAATGTATATACACAATAAAATGTCAGGGATGTTGCTCCATACTCAAGGTCAATTTATATACACAAAAAAATGTCAGGGATGTTGCTCCATACTTAAGGTCACAGTCAATACACAATAAAATGTCAGGGATGTTGCTCCATACTCAAGGTCAATTGTGTATACACAATAAAATGTCAGGGATGTTGCTCCATACTCAACATAGATGTCAGTACACAATAAAATGTCAGGGATGTTGCTCCATACTCAAGGTCAATGTCTATACACAATAAAATGTCAGGGATGTTGCTCCATACTCAAGGTCAATGTCTTTACTCAAAAAATGTCACGGATGTTGCTCCATACTGAAGATCAAATTCTATACACAATAAAATGTCAGGGATTTTGCTCCATACTCAAGGTCAGTGTCACGTTTTGGATTTTCATACTAGTATTTGCTTCATATTGCTTCTCCTTGAAAACCTTACAAAATAGACAGAGAGTAAGATCTGCCTGCATGTATTTTAGTTTTAGTGACATTTCATGTAGGTACCTCTCTCTAGCAAATATGACAGAAAATACAAGGAGTATGTATCACAAAGTAAAAAGACAACAGCAAAGAATTTGGACCATTGTTTGTATTAAGATAATGAAATGATTTTATTCTTAAAAGTTTGAAATCATTACAACAAATTGTTCGAGACATATCACATGTTGATTGCTTTTTAATATTATGACTTTGTACCTTCATCACATATAATAAAATGTTAAATTGAAGTGGAAAGACTTTTCAAGTGTTCACGAGAAAAGTTAATCTTTAATTTCATATAAATTTATTTTTAATCCATCCTTCTATGTTAAGACTTTTGAATGTTAATTTGGATATTATCAGTTTATTAATTTGTTGGTTCATTGGGAGCCGGTTTGATTTGTATGACCTAGTTTGAACCGTTGAAGCTTACACATTTTTTTTGTTATTAATAGATTATTTATCAAAAAATATTAAAAATACTTTAGTAATAGCAGATAATAAAAATTGAAAAATTTGAATAAAATGTGTTATTATTGTGCATGTTATATGGTACAAAGAATGGTATGTGCATCTATATGTGAATATTTGTATGGTATTGTATTTTATTTAGATAGCTTAAATTCGATTGGCTGAAGGCTATAATCATGTGACATTTGGCAGGATTTCATCATGGTAAAATACCAGTTACATCTGGTTAAGCGACACTCATGTTAACCAGCATGATACGTAAAAATACCAGTTTAAACCAGCTTGGCAATGATATCAGATATTTTCCATCAGCAAGCTATCCAGCGGAGATTATATCTCCCAGAACACGGTGTAGAATGGTAACGGACTTATCGCGTTTTTTTCTGCAGTACCGGACTATTCGGGTTAAGCAACGGACTGTTCGTGAAAGTTGATGTAAATAGAAACAGTAGGTCACTTATTTTGTCTTATTTCTTTGCGATTTTTTAAAAATATTAATAGAATGTTTATGTCACGGAACGATAGAACTATTTATCTGTCTGCACAAGTTAACACTTAAAGAATATGATTAGTATATAATTTGAAATCGTTTAAAAGAACTCGATACCCGGTGTAGTTTGTTTATGAATATGTGACATGAGAATATATAACGAGCTAATTGTCCTCATTTAGCATATAATTTTTTGTTATTTTCTCTTTAATGCCATCAATGTTAATCACACAAAGGATAAATATATTTATATTTGTTCAAATCTGGAAGAAATTATCGATTTTCATGGAAGGCCATTGCACCGGACTTTTGTCGTGTGTGGCACCGGACTTTCGGCGTCGGCTGCTGTGTTGAATGGATCTATGTTGAGAGCTAGTTTTTAGAAAGTGAAAAGAAATTGGCATAAAAGCGCTATACACTATGTTTAAATAAATATTTTGCCTCTGTTTTTTTACAAGTATTTCTTTAGACAGTTGTATATTGCGAGTATAAAATGTATAGGCACTCGGATTTATTTAAAATTTATTTGCAAATGCAGGACTATAAAATTACGGACTTGACATGCAAATGAAACAAAAATCGTTCAATATACTTATCATAGAAACAAATAAGAATTATTCTGACATACATGGGGAATGGGAGGGGGTCCCATCCCGCACTCTCGTAAAAATAAATACCAGATCCCGGTTTCCCGGTGAAATACGTACTGGATAAAAAGAAACGTAAAAATCCCGAATTCCCGAAGTTTTATTGGTTAAATCCCGAATTCCCGGTGAATAAATAAGCCTTTCCCGCTGTTCCGTAAAAAGTTATACCGACCCTCATACATTGATCTATGCTTGCAGCATTTTTTTCTTCAATTGGAAATGTCCCAGTTCAAGTTGCCCTGAACATGTTTGATGCACTAATAAGGCCAATTTTATCAATGTTGATATTTGCATGATGGATCAATATATTTCATTCTTTAATGCTGGGACTAGTATAACTTGATTTATAGGTTCCTGTTTAATGCAAAGAAACGTAGTAGAAATAACAATGTTGTCATTGATCCATTTAAACTTCATAGATAAAACTCCTTTTGAAAAAATACATTTTGTCATTCTGCAAGTACATACTAGGGTAAAGAAGACTGCCTCAAACCTAGCTTCCCGTTTAGAGCTTGGTAGGGTCCCTATAGAAAAATACCTAAAAACTCAATCTATATTATATTTTGCTAGGCTGAGTACATGTGAAATTAACCCTTTGATAAAAGAAAGTTTTGAACTAAATAATTTTTTTAGATTTTGAGAATATATACTCTTGGGTAACTTATATAAAAGATGTAATTGACGACATAGATCTTAACTTTGATGGACTTAACTTGGACACAACTTATAAAAATGTTAAAGTAATAAAACCATATATTTAAGATGAGTTGTTAAAGTTTTATATGAACATGTATGCTGACAAAGTTTCAAATTTAAAAGATCAAAATAAAATCTTTCTATATAAATTTTTGAAAAACAACTTAGGAAAAGAATTTTATTCGTCCGATTCGAACTATGAAAATCGCAAATTCATCTCAAAATTTCGAATAGCCGACCACAGTCTTGTATGGAAGGGGATATCCGCCAAAAATATGTTCGTTTGTTCTTTGTTAATTGGTAGACTTGCAGTTCCTTACATGTTCAGTTATTTCTTTGTCAATTGTAAATTCTTCAATTGTTTATTTGAGAAATGCAATTTCCAGCTTGGTAGCCTGTATTAACCACACGTTTTTATTTGTTTCATGTCGATATTATATTGTTTCAGCAGTTATGATCAGTTATTAATTCGTTCTTTGTATATTTCTCAAATATTTCACTTTCATAGCTAGTTTACTTTTATCTTTTTGTAGCTATTTTACTTATTTGTCAAAATCGCTACGCTTACAAAGTACGCATTAACATTGTACAAATTAAGAATGTACGCATTAACATTCTACAAATTAAGAATGAACATGTTACTCATGAGTGATTTTTTACCGGAAGAGAATGAAATTTGCGGGTTGGTCTCAAAACATGACGAAGAAAACCAGGACGGGACATTTTCTATATAAATGGTCATAACTTTTGAAGTAATAAAGATTATTAAAGTAAAATTATTAAAGTAAAAATTATAAGCTGTAAAATGACATATAGCTTTAAAAAAAATAATGAGTTTAAAGGCAAAAATTCTTGACATGACGGGATTTTGTTGCATGAAAAATTGACCGAAATTGATGATAAATATTTTACATAAAAACTATTGTCTGTCAAGAAATGTTTATATATTATTCAAGCTTAGGTCATACAAATTCTAAAAATATAAAGTTTGATAAATTTTGAAAAAGGTAAAATAAAAAAATCTTGAAATGACCGGATTTCGTTCTGATGACACACTGACATTTTTTTCTAGATTGAGGCCTTCGGGACAGTCTATAGTACAGACTGTCCCTGAGGCCTTGTACCTTTTAAAAAATACATGTCTGTCAACAAATTTTTACTTTCTGCTAAAGTTGAGATCACGAAGTTTACAAAAACATAAAGTTTGAAATTTAGTATCCGTAAAGTGAAAAAAATCTCGACAGGACGGGTTTTCGTTCGATGTGAAAGAGGCCATATTTGTAGACGACAGGCTTAAGCATTAAACAATGAATTTTCATTTTATAAATTCGGATTATTTCATACATGTATATATATCCTAATACCTAATAAAACCAATAAAATGAACTTTGGAAGTGAACCCAATTTATGAGAAATTATTAGAACAATAGAACAAGATATACAGGCTAAAAACCGTACTGTTTTTTTTTTGAAATTTTAATTCCAAAAAATATCTTATCGCATTTATTTACATTATAATCAAGTATCAAATAAATTCATAAAATGAAGCATTGAAAAACTGATTTGAAAGATAATATACTCACTCATAAAAGAAACGCAACATACAAAAAATGGGAATTTTACTTCATATATTATTTTAACAATTTATCATATAAATAATTGATACATAAATGTAAAAATTGGCACACTTCTTGTTCATGAGTTCTTGTAGTTCTTGTACCATGGAATATAACATTTTGTCTCATATTGGCAATAAATCACGCAAAAATGTCAGTATCTGTTGTGCCCACCATTTGCTTGTAACACAGCCCTTACTCTTCTTGGCATGGATTCAATTAAACTTTGAGTACGAACACGCGGTATCCTTTGCCACTCATACTAAAGTGCCTGCTCTAATTGTTGCAGATTTTGCGGCGGTGGTTGTCGTTGGCGCACGCGCGATCCAGTTCATCCCACAGATGTTCAATTGGGTTAAGAACCGGTAAAAAATCTACTGTTACACGTGCTGTATGTGGTCGGGCATTGTCGTGTTGAAAAATTTCTCTTTAATGAATGCGACCGTATAATTTCGTCTCTAAAACCTAACAGCGTTAAGATTGCCTTGGATATGTATCAGCTGTGTGTTCCTGGCGTAAGAGATAGCGGCCCACATCAAAACACTGCCTCCGCCAAAATTGTCTCTTTCTACAACACAGTTATGCGCAAAACGTTCATTTCGAAGCATGTACACTCGTATGCGACCATCTCGCTTTTCAAGCTGAAAACGTGACTCATCGCTTAACCACACTCTTCTCCAGTTCTGTAAATTCCATACACGAACGGTAGTACACCATCTAACCTTACTCGGCGGTGTTGGCGTCTCAGTGTTGCTCCGACGTAAGGTCTTTTTGCCCGCAATCGATGAGAGCGTTACCGATTGCGTACTGTCTGTGGTGATATACGGCGTAACCTCGGGACGTTTACAGCTGTTTCTGTTGCAGTAATAGTCCTGTTCCGTAGATCTAATAATCTGATGTAACGATCCTGCGCCCGAGTTGTAAGACGCGGACGCCCTGGTAGTCGGTCTGTCGTAGTACCAAGCTGCTGGTAGCGTCTCCAAAGGCGTGAAATTGTGCAACGATGAACATTGTACGTTCTGGCAACAGCATTCTGTGATTCCCCGGCCTCGATTCGACCGATAGCGATATTCCAGGTAGCAGCGTCTAACCTTTGCATAGCGTCACCTCATCATAATTTTATTTTTCTAATGCAGTCAAGAAAAGAAATAGCGGGGTTTTATACCGATTGTCTGAGTTAAAAAAAATTCCGATGATTTGCACGTGAAAGTCGACCCTGTTTTAAGCAATTCGTAATTCATAGTGTGTTCCAGATTTCGACCACAGTCGTTCACGGTAGATGAACTAAATGCTTTCCCTTGGAAACCTTTAATTAAGGTTCAATTATGATGTTGTGTATATATATTTGAATATTTATAGGTTATTTGTCCGCAAAAAACGATTTGAAAAAATTTATCCGATGTTGCGTTTCTTTTTTGAGTGAGTATATAAATTAATTAATCTAATTACTGGTGAGTACCGTTAACGATTGTTGTTTTAACAAATTACAATTAAGTGTTCGATCGATCTATTGCTGATATGACAGATTATAAAGTTGTCAAATTCCCCGTCCAGTTTTCAGACCAAATGGCTGGTTTACATATTAAATTTGAAGAAAAATACATGAGGGAGCATTTAATATCTTGTTTAGAGAAGGATGAATTCAGGTTGTTTCCGAAATCAGTTTGTGACAAAAAAGGTAGAGTGAAATCTAAGAATTCGGTTGTCGAAATGAATTGTGAATGTGGTTTGGCTGATGGAGTTGAAGATCTGGTAGGTCGTGACTGGAAAAAGGGAATAAAATCTTGTTTGGAAACAAAAACTTAAATTGGTTCTACTCAAAACATAATTAACATTCATTAATCAATTATACTGTTCAAGTCTCTACGAATTGTTATATAAGCATTGTAAATACTTTTGATAATTAATTAACTGTGCTTGTTGTGTTGCATCCTCCCAAGTCAGGGGTTATGAGTCATAACCCTTGACTTGCGAGGATGGTTGTGTGGTTGATTCTTGTTATATTATTAAATAAAGTATATCATGTCTATAACTTCTTTGTCAATCTATATATGCAAAACTTTATTTGTTTGTTATTGTACCGACTTTATATAAAACTTGTGTCTTGTCTTGTCTATATACATTTTACACCAACATTTTATATTCTTCATTAACAATAAAACATTACTTTTTTCAAAACTATTATGAACGCATATATTCGTCATCCAACATAATTACACTTATAAATTTGGACCCCACCATGGAATGAATACCCGTCCTGTAAATATTTCCTTTCTTACATCATATATTACAAATCTTTATGTTATTCCATACCTTATGATCTTATTTTTAACAAAAAGTAAACATTATTTGACAGACATATTTTTTTAAGGATACGTAGACTCAATCTTAAAATTACAAAAAATTATCAACTTTTTATATTTATAGAATCTGTATGATCTGAGCTTCAATAATATATAAACATTTCTTGACAGACAATAGTTTTTATGTAAAATATTTATCATCAATTTCGGTCAATTTTTCATGCAACAAAATCCCGTCATGTCAAGAATTTTTGCCTTTAAACTCATTATTTTTTTTAAAGCTATATGTCATTTTACAGCTTATAATTTTTACTTTAATAATTTTACTTTAATAATCTTTATTACTTCAAAAGTTATGACCATTTATATAGAAAATGTCCCGTCCTGGTTTTCTTCGTCATGTTTTGAGACCAACCCGCAAATTTCATTCTCTTCCGGTAAAAAATCACTCATGAGTAACATATTCATTCTTAATTTGTAGAATGTTAATGCGTACATTCTTAATTTGTACAATGTTAATGCGTACTTTGTAAGCGTAGCGATTTTGACAAATAAGTAAAATAGCTACAAAAAGATAAAAGTAAACTAGCTATGAAAGTGAAATATTTGAGAAATATACAAAGAACGAATTAATAACTGATCATAACTGCTGAAACAATATAATATCGACATGAAACAAATAAAAACGTGTGGTTAATACAGGCTACCAAGCTGGAAATTGCATTTCTCAAATAAACAATTGAAGAATTTACAATTGACAAAGAAATAACTGAACATGTAAGGAACTGCAAGTCTACCAATTAACAAAGAACAAACGAACATATTTTTGGCGGATATCCCCTTCCATAGTCTTGAAATAGAACGTGGAAGATATAAAAAAAAGTCCCCGGTGAACAACGTCTTTGCTCCTTCTATAATCTAAATGAAGTGGACGATGAGGTTCACTTCTTTTTAAAATGTGATCACAATAAACTGTTTCGGTCTAATCTCTTATATGACTTCAATATCTCTAATGTTAATCCATATCTCGATTCGCTTAAAGCTATTTTAAGCCCGGAAAATTTTCGACAAATTCAGAGTCTTTCATTAAACTGTCTCTGGAATATTTTGTCGATTTTTTCGATTGCAATTTAGTTGTTTGTTACTTCTGTTATATGTCACTGATCAATGTAGTATTGATTTATATGACAATAAAGATAATAATAATTATATAAGAAGTCATCTATTTAAAATGAATTTCAGGAATAGGCCCTACGTAATACATTTGTCTTAATCATTCAAAAATATTACCACGAGAAATGTCATCATATTTTCTTTTTTCATATTCTTTGGCTTATTTAACAATACAAGTTTTTTCTTCTTTTTGCTCTGAAAAATATAATTGAGCACAATATGTCTGTGGCTAAGTACCGCTATTAGTCCGGTGCCCGAAATTTCCACAATATCCATCGCACACAAAAAGTCCGTTGCTTCACATTTTAATTTTAGTGACATATCAGTATTATTGTTCAATTTTAATTGCTAGAGCTTTGTTGAATGTATTTTTAACTCATAACAGGACATCTCTGAACATAAAAAGTCATTGTTTATATCAATTTGACGATGAATGATAGAAATTCATGTTTGCTTGTTCATGTTGTTTCCCGATTTTTCGATTTGTTTTTAACTTTGTGAAATAACCACGAGGTACATCGACGTAACATTTTTGTAGGAGTTATCATAGATCAAATACGTATTCCGTAAGTATGGTTTTTAATCAAACTTACCCTTTCTTGTTATCATTTGAACTCATTTTTCTGAGTTACTTCATGTTTATTGGCATGAACAGTCCGTTGCTTAACCCGAATAGTCCGGTACAGCAGAAAAAAACGCGATAAGTCCGTTACCATTCTACACCGTGCAGAAGTATATAACTGGCTTGTATACTGGTTATAATTGGATACTTATGTTGATGTGATGTTGGTATTTTTTTTAAATCAACACAAAGCTTATATATTACTCTTCTATGTCATGGTCGTTTGTTTATTATCATCTTAAGTTTCCTAAGTAAACTGATTATATCAGCTGGGCTGAATAACAAATTCAGAAGACATAATTAGTACGTATATTGTGATCTGAAAAGTATTACGGGGACTAGATGTCAGCAAGCATTTCTGTTGTCACTTAAATCGTCATACTTCTAGAAATAGACAACTTTACCAGTTCATGTATTATGGAAAAATTTTATGACGATGATATATGTATATACTTTAATTAAAAGTACATGTATTGAGAATAAATTGAACCTGATACATGTATTGGGACTGATCTGCACAAGGCATTTTTTTGTAGTCACTTAAATCTTCATATTTTAGTGATTAAAAGAACTTGCAGAGTACATGTATTAAGTATGCTTAGTGTATTTAAATACCTGATACTTGTATCAGAGACAAGATGGGTGCAAGCATTTCTTTGTAGTCACTTACGGTATTCAGACTACAATTGACCACATGATATATTTGGTGTCCTGGATGTCTATTGCTTTATAATGGACCAGACCTCGGTAATGTTGACAAACATCGGAAATACTAATTGAGTAACTACCCTTTTTTGCTCAATACTTTCAACATTGACTCAAAGTAAAACAATAATATATTAAATCTGTAAAATTTATTATCAACACATTGATTTAATAAAGCTGTATTTCTTGGTCAACAATAAAATTAATCGATAACTATAATTATGAGTAGGATACCTAGATGTTGTGACCTGATGCATGTATTTGGGACTAGATCTAGACAAGCGTTTGTATTTATCAAGATTACCGGGAATTCACAAATTTGTTTATTTGTAAAATACATCCCATATTATATCATTTTGCATGGTAACTGTTGACAAGAAAAAATTTTGATACAGTCCTTGAACCCATACTAAATAATTTGTATGGCTAGTATGAGTCAGCATTATCCAGTTATTTTGTTACCCATTAACTTTAGCTTATTTGAATTCATGTCAGTTCATCGGATTAAAAAGGTGACTAGTTTACGCAGCGGATTACAATAAATTATTATTCGGAAATTTACATGTACTTTATGAAAAAAAAGTTTTTTCCTAAATTGTTTCTATGTCGAAGATTTCTTGCATCGTTCATGGTTTGTTACAATACTGTTGGTAAACATGGCAATTTTGGTTATAAGCCTAAAAGATTTGTATTAAATTTCTTGTTTAAATCATTTGTAGTAGTTATTCAACGAATTTCTCTTATTTTGTAGATTTTGGAGAAATCTAATAATTTTATAAATATTTACTAGGAAAGTCACTTTTGTTAGCCTTTTTTCTCTGCTTTTATGATTTGACATTAATTTTGCTTCGTGACATGTCATAAAAACATTTTGTACCAATGACCAGTTATATGTGCTTTTGCAGTTCGTCCTTGCACACAATGGACCCTTTTTTTATCTAGAGAGTTATCTCCCCTTGGGAAGAAAGACATTGATTCATGTAAAAATGTAGCAGTGAAAGTTGTGTGGGTGTTGGGGGGTGGGGGTGTTCATGGTTGGGTGGCCACCACCCCAATGTGTTTGTTGCAACATCATTCATTTTATACTAGTATTACACAAAGAATTTTGACAACTCCTTATAGGAGTTATTTCCTTTCTTTTTGAAGGCCAGAAGTGATAGGGACTTGAGGTCAGTATTGGTCATAATTGACCTTGACCTTGAAGAAGATCACAGGTCAAGGGTCAAGGTCAAATTCTAAGTTATTACATTGTATTGTGTGCAGATCTTCTCCTTGCCCATAGTAGATACATAAATAAAAGATAGAATGAAATGTAGATCTTTTTAAATGTGTTATTGTGACTGACATACCTCCATACCTATATAGTAAAACAAAAACAACACAAGGTCACCACTAGAAGGGACATTTGCTGAGAAATTGTGACAATATGGCTATCCATATTCTGTAGTAAAACTAATACAACACGCTGTGATCACTACAATGGTTATTTGCTGAGATGTTGTGACAACATGGCAGTCTATATTCTGTAGTAAAACTAATACAACACGCTGTGATCACTACAATGGTTATTTGCTGAGATGTTGTGACAACATGGCAGTCTATATTCTGTAGTAAAACTAATACAACACGCTGTGATCACTACAATGGTTATTTGCTGAGATGTTGTGACAACATGGCAGTCTATATTCTGTAGTAAAACTAATACAACACGCTGTGATCACTACAATGGTTATTTGCTGAGATGTTGTTGCTGAGATGTTGTGACCAATCTCTCTGTTATTTTGTAAGAGTTATCTTCCTTGGATCAATAAAATGTATTGTACATACACAAAGTGATATCTTAGTTACTGTAACAGATATTAACATAGGATCTTCACAATTTATTTGTAATTATTGCCCTTAGCCCTTGGCCCCCCCAAAAAGGTCACAAGGTCACATAATATAGACATACTCAAGTTCAATTACTTCTTCTGCAAAAAATGTGTTGAAATTATTTTTGACTAAAATATATTGTTATATTGGTTGATTGATTGATTGGATGTTTGCTTTACGTCCAGCGAGCAGTATTTCAGCTATATTCAGGACGGGAACAAGTTAACAAACAATAAATCAACGGAAAATGGGGGTGGGATGGGTCACAGGGAATACAATTTTGACTGCCACTGGAAAAGTATGGAGTTTTGGATAGGGGCGGAGAATTTAGCCTTTTGTAGCGGCTACAATGAGCCTACTCTTTTTCTAAATCTACAAAAGGGGTCTTTATCGTGCAAGGAGCATTACCCACTACGGTCCACGGTCAGGCTTTACGCGGGCTGCTCTGTGGGTCGAGCACTGGGAACCCTCCCAGTATTGTCCCAGTTGTTATTTTGGTTGTGATTTATAGAGGACACATTGAGCACAGTTGAAATTCTGCAGATCAAACTAGGATTGCTAATATACTATTGATTTATCAAACTGTTTTTGAACTCTATCATTTTGTCCTGTATGACTTGTACAATAATCGGGGGATTCCGTGGTTTTAACTCCTGTTAGGCTATTTCTGAAAAGCTTGTGTAAATGTCCCTGTGTAAATAGATATTATATAACATAAATTGACATTAAAATTCGAAATATTGACTGTCCGTAGCGGATTAATTTTGAACTTTGGAAAAAATGTGCGTTAATGTGCGGGATTCAGTAGTAAATCTGAAATTGTGTTTGTTTGTTTGATTGGTGTTTAATATTACTTTCAGCAATTTTTCAGCTACATCATGGCGTCCAGTTTTTATTGGGGAAGGGAGCCGGAGTTCCCAGAGAAAACCCCTGACCGTCTGTAGGTAAACTGACAATCCGTCAATTAAGAATGACACCCTGCCTGCAGTGAGACTCCCACCTGCAACCTCAGTGTTGACAGATCATGTGATCAATAGTAGACTACCATAACCACCTGGCCACCGAGGCCACAAATATGAAATACAAATGATGTTGAACAGATTAATTTACGGAAATTGTAAAATATTTAAACTACTGATAACAGGAACTGTTCCCTTTCTAGTTTGATTTGTTAGAGTTATGAGTTCATTAATACACAGTATGTGTATTAGGCTAGAATCTAAGTGTAAATAAATGTGATGAGTAGTTAAATATTTATCATGCAATATTAAAGGACAGAGGGAAAAAAAAGCATAGCATTTTACATAGATTCATTCAAAAGAAATGAAAACTTAAAAATAGGGCTGTATTTCTCCATTCTTGACCCCACATGGTTTAATATTAAAGGTCAATATTGAAAACATTTTGTAATCCACGTATGTTGGTCATGACCAATCCAAGGGAAATAACTCCATGTAACTTGAATCTGTATTCAGCTTTACAAATTTACAAAATCATATTAACAAGTGCTTTGAATTGAAAGCAAAACGTTTCAAATTCATAAGATTTAACAAAAAAGTTGTTTAAAATGTTTTTGTAATTTGACTACATATTGTCATGTTACATATATAGTGTAATATAGTACCATATAAATCATTTTGTTTTTAAAAAAAACGTTTTATTAAAGGGATGCCATCATTATGCTATCAGATTGGTTTTAAGGTGAAGACCTTGATAGGCTTTAGCTCTCTGATTGTTTTAAAGGGAAGACCTTGATAGGCTTTAGCTCTCAGATTGGTTTAAAGTGAAGACCTTGATAGGCTTTTGCTCTCAGATTGGTTAAAGGTGAAGACCTTGATAGGCTTTTGCTCTCAGATTGGTTTAAAGGGAAGACCTTTATAGGCTTTTGCTCTCAGATTGGTTTAAAGGGAAGACCTTGATAGGCTTTTCCTCTCAGATTGGTTTAAAGGTGAAGACCTTGATATGCTTTTGCTGTCGGATTGGTTTAAAGGAAAGACCTTGATAGGCTTTAGCTCTCAGATTGGTTTAAAGGGAAGACCTTGATAGGCTTTTGCTCTCAGATTGGTTTAAAGGGAAGACCTTGATGGGCTTTTCCTCTCAGATTGGTTTAAAGGTGAAGACCTTGATATGCTTTTGCTGTCGGATTGGTTTAAAGGAAAGACCTTGATAGGCTTTAGCTCTCAGATTGGTTTAAAGGGAAGACCTTGATAGGCTTTTGCTCTCAGATTGGTTTTAAGGTGAAGACCTTGATAGGCTTTAGCTCTCAGATTGGTTTTAAGGTGAAGACCTTGATAGGCTTTTGCTCTCACATTGTTTTTAAGGTGAAGACCTTGATAGGCTTTTGATCTCACATTGGTTTAAAGGGAAGACCTTGATAGGCTTTTGCTCTCAGATTGGTTTAAAGAGAAGACCTTGATAGGCTTTTGATCTCACATTGGTTTAAAGGGAAGACCTTGATAGGCTTTTGATCTCACATTGGTTTAAAGGGAAGACCTTGATAGGCTTTAGCTCTCAGATTGGTTTTAAGGTGAAGACCTTGATAGGCTTTTGCTCTCAGATTGGTTTAAAGGGAAGACCTTGATAGGCATTTGCTCTCAGATTGGTTTAAAGGGAAGACCTTGATAGGCTTTAGCTCTTAGATTGGTTTAAAGGGAAGACCTTGATAGGCTTTTGCTCTCAGATTGGTTTAAAGGGAAGACCTTGATAGGCTTTAGCTCTCAGATTGGTTTAAAGGGAAGACCTTGATAGGCTTAAGACCTCAGATTGGTTTAAAGGGAAGACCTTGATAGGCTTTTGCTCTCAGATTGGTTTAAAGGGAAGACCTTGATAGGCTTTAGCTCTCAGATTGGTTTAAAGGGAAGACCTTGATAGGCTTTAGCTCTCAGATTGGTTTTAAGGTGAAGACCTTGATAGGCTTTTGCTGTCAGATTGGTTTAAAGGGAAGGCCTTGATAGGCTTTTGCTGTCAGATTGGTTTAAAGGGAAGACCTTGATAGGCTTTTGCTCAAAGATTGGTTTAAAGGGAAGACATTGATAGGCTTTTGCTCTCAGATTGGTTTTAAGGTGAAGACCTTGATAGGCTTTAGCTCTCAGATTGGTTTAAAGGGAAGACCTTGATAGGCTTTTGCTCTCAGATTGGTTTAAAGGTGAAGACCTTGATAGGCTTTAGCTCTCAGATTGGTTTAAAGGGAAGACCTTGATAGGCTTTTGCTCTCAGATTGGTTTAAAGGGAAGACCTTGATAGGCTTTAATTAGTTCTCAGATTGGTTTAAAGGGAAAACCTTGATAGGCTTTATCTCTCAGATTGGTTTAAAGGGAAGACCTTGATAGACTTTTGCCTTTGATTAAAGGGAAGACATCAATATGCTGTCACCTTTGATTAAAGGAAGACATCAAAATTCTATCAGATTGGTTTAAAGGGAAGAAGTCAGTAGGCTCTTGCCTCAATTAAATGGAAGGTTTAAAGGGAAAAGTCGAAAAAAGGAGGACATTAAAATGCTATCAGATTGGCTTACAGGGAAGACATTAATATGTTAAATAGGTGTAATTAAAGGGAAGATACCTTCGGTTTAAGGGAAGATATCAAAATGCAATCGGATTGGTTTCAAAAGAAGACATCAATATGCTGTCAACTTTAATTAAAGGGAAGACATGAAAATGCTATCAGATTGGTTTAAAGGGAAGACTTCAATAGGTGTTTGCTTTCGATTAAAGAGAAGACATCAAAATGTTGTCACCTTTTATTAAAGGAAAGACTTCAAAATGCAATTAAATAGGTTTTAATGGAAGAAGTCATGATCAGTTTCAGGAAAAAATAAAATATTTGTCAAAAACCACCGCTGTTATCTAGAAATTGAGACTTATCTATACTTAAACAACAAGCTGATATATATGTTTATTTTTACTTAATGCTTTCACATTTTAAAGCTTTTCAATTTAGGCAAAAAAAAAGCTGAATCGGACAACATTATATTTGAAGAAATAAAATCCAAAATATCCTCACCTATTTCATATGATTTTATATGCCATAAGAGCGGAACCAGTACTAGTTGCAGACACTAGAATTAGCCTTGTTATATACCTTGTACACAGTGTTCTTATGCTATACATTATACTATGCTTAAGTGTTTTTATGCCCCCGCGACGATATGTTGGGGGGCATTAAGTTTTACTCATGTCCGTCCGTCCGTCCGTCTGTTCGTCCGTCCGTCCGTAAGTCCGTACGAATTTCCGTCAAGCTTTTCTCAGAAACCATACATGAGAACAATTTGAAATTTGACAGGGTGGTTCAGTATCACAAGTTGTACGTCCTAAGCGACTTTCAGACCTGTCAGAGGACTACTTCCTGTTTGGGACTTCATTGTTGTGGACACTACAATTTATGTTTTAAATACAAACGTATTTTTATATATATAGTTTATCAATATTATATGTCTTTATCATAAATATTCCCTGAAGTCTATTTTGACCATTACCGAAAAATTTAGTTTAACATCCCACACCAATAATAGTTCCAGATCTAGTGTTATGCAATAAACAGATGGGTTAAAACACTTCACTGATCACGAATACGTCATCTATATTGAATTTTAAAAACAATAAAAAGTTATAAGTGGTTTCATGAAAAATAACATATAAACTGAATAGCTGAACACTACATGAACCTACAAATTACCAATTATAACTTTATCAAGTAATATATCATACAGTTAATATTATTCTCTTTTCGAATCTTAACGAGAATTTTACGTTTCATAATTAGTGAGTATTGTATATCGCTTCATATCATCTCGAGTTATTTAATTTCAACAAAATAATAAACAAGCCTATGGATTGTTAAAATTAAGTAACGCAAGATGATATCAAGTGATATACAATTCTCAAGATTTGTGAAACCTATTTCTCTTATGATAAAACAAAAAATGTAATTTCCGTGGCTCATTTTTGTTGTGTGGAAATGGAGCGTCATAGAAACATGGAGTAATATGCATGTAAGATGCAATTCCAACCTATAACAATACAACAAAGCATTGACTAAGCATTAAAAAAAGAACACATATGGAATGACAAAATTTGTCAAATTCAAAATAATATAATAAACGACGATGTCCATTTATAAAAGAAATTTTTTTGTATCAGGAACGTTCTTTCACTCCTATGAAGTGAAGTCATGGTGTATTGTTTCATCAGGGACTGATTTCTCAATGCATTTTTCATATCTCTTGTTCATAATACATCGCTGCCCATTGTATACGACATTTTACAAGTTGCATGAGAAATAGATAAATAGGACCATCATAAAAGAATGTTTACTATTATACAAACTGCTAAAAGTGGCATGTAACAAACAAGCACTAAACAAAGTAATAATAAAGTCAATCAATTAGATCATTCGGTTTATTGTTTCATTTGGCAAACCAGATTTGCAGACAAATTACTATCAAATTATAATTTATGGAACATGTTGCCCAAAGAATCTTTGTACAAAACAAAATATAAGTCAAGTAGTGTTTGCTATATGTGCAGTTGTTTGCTTCTATCTAGTATACAGGTATATAAATTGTAAACATCTGTTGGAAACAGACCAGAGTATATTAGAGTTTGATTTCACCCAAGTTTCCTATTCTTTAGATATAACTGAACTGTTAAAATAAGAAGCTATAAATAAGATATATGATATATGGTATATGTTTATAAATATCTCTGTTGTTGATAGTATTGTATCCTCTGTATATATTGTGGTAAACTTGGGTGACTGTCGAAAGACTACACCAAGACAGTTTAATGTCATTGTTTATTCTTGATATTTCCACAACTTCACTGATTCACCTCAGTTCGCAGTTTGGGTGATATGTATATATTTTTAAAAAATTTTTCATGAAGATGAAGTGGGAGGTTTAGCATGCCATAAAACCTGGTTTAACCCACCATTTCTTTTGAAATGTCTGTACCAGGTCAGAACCATTGCTGTTGTTACTATATGTTTGGTTGTTGGTTCTTGAGTTTGCCGGTTTCTCAGACTTTGATTTGTGGATTTTCTTTTTTGACAGTTTCCTCGGTGTTATGTATTTTTGTTATTACCTTCATTTCTAACTTCATGAAACTTGGTACACAGTCACAACATAATGGGATATATTCACTCGCAAAATTCTGTAGGGCTGTGCCGAATATTTCATGCTTGAGTGAACTTAGAACAAAGGGGTTTGTTTATACCAACATGTACCAAGTGGGACATCAGTGATGCTGAGAAAAATTTTCTGTTTTATTTATAAACACTTTTTATGTTGTATTTTTTTATTTGAAAACATCAGACTCCTGGCACTTGTTTGGTCAATGATTTACTACATGTACATGTAGACTTAAAAAACCTGGTAGAATTATTTTATTTATGGTAAAATTAAAGTAGGGTGTATTGTTTGTTCATATATTTTCTTGGTCATGCCTTTTTCTTAAATTACTGTAAATTTGGGACTGAGTTATCCCCCCTTTCTGATAGTTTTTGTTGTACATTAATATACAATTAATGACTTTTTATGAGGTTGACATGAAGATTTATCAACCTGAAGAAGTGAAATATTCACCGAAGCCAACGGCTGAGGTGAATATCACTTCTGAGGTTGATAAATCTCATGTCAACCTGATATGAAAAGTCAACAATTGTTTTATTAAATGACTCAAGACCTGTGAATAATTTCATGATATTTCTCCATATCCTTTCAGATGTTTTGATAATTTTCCAAGGCAAATTAAATCTCACCAGATATTGGACTTTAAAACATGTTAAAGTAAACAAGATAAATAATTTTCAACAATTTTTCAACAAATTTAATTTAAAATTTAACTGTGAAGTCTTTTCCGTGAATTATATCTATTCCGGAAGGCTGGTTACTTAAATAACGATTAATTCCATGTCGGAGGCTTGTCAAACTTGATTTCTTATACAGTTCTCCATTTTCGGTACGGACTTCTGAGTAGAATTTTTTCAAAATAGCATCGATTTGTTCATTTGGCAGGTCCTCGAAATCTTCGTCGTAATTTTTTTTCACGTAAATAACTTTTAAATGTCCTAATGCTAGAATCCGTGGCTCTCTTAGTATTTTTGGCATCTTTCTCTGTCAAAATCTTATTTAATTGTTCCTCATTGATAGTTGCAAATCGAGATTTCTGTCCTGCCGGCTCCATCGCAGCCACTTCTGCCATTTGCAAACGTTTCTAATGACCCGAACTTAATTTGTAAGAACGCATTTGATTGGACGAAATAAAAATAACGTCCAATCAAAAGCTACGTTTTATTTTAGTGTCTCTGTGTTTTCCCTTGATCTATTTTTGGGTACACGGTGCCAGTGATATGACATTTGTCCACCTCTCGCGCAAATTTGCGCGGTAGACATGAGGTTTGATCGGGAACATCGGCAAAGGATCTAAACCAATGAAAATGCTCAAATTTTCTAGTCATTTAATAAATTAAATTGTCACTCATGACTCAGGTTAATAACAAAATTATGACATTTAAGTTATATATTCAAATTTATCACTATAGATGAAAAACTTTATCGATGAATCTTTTGCAGACTCTTTCTTTGTCACATAGAGCCATTATTATGAACCATATACTAAACATTTTGATCAGAATCATATTTAAGGTTACTAAAAAAAAACCCTCGACTTTGTCATTGTTTGGCTTCGGTAAAGGGCGTTGGGGGCATTATTGTCTTGTTTTATCTACTTCTTCTACAATTTTGAACCCAGAACTCTTAAACTTAACAGGAAGATTGCAAAGGTTATGCAGTGCTCAGTGTTTTAAGATTGTTTCAAATTTGCTATACATGGGAACTTTTCTTTTTTCAGAAAATAATCAGAAGATGTATCTATTTTGGGTAAGTAACTCCTCCTACAGTTTTCAACCTAAATCTCCAAAACTTCACAGAAAAATTGCACATGCTTTGAAGTCATGCACCTACTTATATGGAATTGTTCTGTGATTTTTGAAGTAAATTGTTCCAGACTTGGTAAATTCATACATTTTTTAAATAATATGTGCTGAAGACAGTACCTACTTTGTGTAATCAACTCCTCCTACTGTTTTGACCCAGATGTTTTGAAATTAGGTGTGGGGGTATCAATTTTCTAGTTTTATATTATATTGTGGCCATTTGTGGGAAGTTTTTTCCCACTGATGGTATTGTCAGTATTTATTCTGTTGTTTGCTTTGGTATAGTTATCATTACCCTTGAGAGATATAAATCTGTCTGTTTTTCCTTTGTGTTAAATTGTGTTTTATGGTAAAGCAGTTGTGGTATTTTATTTTTAAGGATTGCCAGTTTTCCCACCGACGGTCGGGGGTTTTCTCCGGGTACTACAGCTTCCTGGACGCCATGATATAGCTGAAAAATTACTAAAAGTGATGTTAACACCATTCAAACAATCTTATTGTTCTTAAAGACTTTAAAGCTACACTGTATTTACTGCTTTTATATGTATTTAAGGGTAACAAGACTTCCTACCTGTCTAGTTATGTTATAGGGAGATAACCCTAACAGAACCTGAGGTGAGTGAGTTTAAGTGCATTGCCTAGTTATATTAAAGGGAATTAACTCTTACATAAACTGTGCTGTTGAGTTTCAGTGCATTTAAGGATAATCATTACTTTATCAACTGGGATCATGCTGGGAGGAATCATCAGGTGGCGGACAGGTGAGGCCATATTGTTGTTGAATCCTCAGGTGGCAGACAGGTGAGGCCATATTGTTGTTGAATCCTCAGGTGGCAGACAGATGGTGAGGCCATATTGTTGTTGAATCCTCACGTGGCAGACAGGTGAAGCCATATTGTTGTTGAATCCTCAGGTGGCAGATGGGTGAGGCCATATTGTTGTGGAATCCTCAGGTGGCAGACAGGTGAGGCCATATTGTTGTGGAATCCTCAGGAAGCAGACAGGTGATGCCATATTGTTGTGGAATCCTCAGGTGGCAGACGGGTGAGGCCATATTGTTGTGAAATCCTCAGGTGGCAGACAGGTGAGGCCATATTGTTGTGGAATCCGCAGGTGGCAGACAGGTGTGGCCATATTGTTGTGGAATCCTCAGGTGGCAGACGGGTGAGGCCATATTGTTGTGAAATCCTCAGGTGGCAGACAGGTGAGGCCATATTGTTGTGGAATCCTCAGGTGGCAGACAGGTGTGGCCATATTGTTGTTGAATCCTAAGGTGGCAGACGGGTGAGGCCATATTGTTGTTGAATCCTAAGGTGGCAGTAAGCTGAGGCCATATTATTGTGGAATCCTCAGGTGGCAGACGGGTGAGGCCATATTGTTGTGGAATCCTCAGGTGGCAGACGGGTGAGGCCATATTGTTGTTGAATCCACAAGTGGCAGACAGGTGAGGCCATATTGTTGTGGAATCTTCAGGTGGCAGACAGGTGAGGCCATATTGTTGTTGAATCCTCTGGTGGCAGAAAGGTGAGGCCATATTGTTGTTGAATCCTAAGGTGGCAGTAAGGTGAGGCCATATTGTTGTGGAATTGTGAGGTCATAATATGGAATGCCTAGACACATAGTAAGTGACCTGCTGGTGAGTAATTGGCAACTTGTATGATAAAGAACCCTTTGTATATTTTAAAAAAAAGATACTACAGAAAGTTGAATTCTCTTTCCTTAATTCACCATACCATTTTAATGGTAGTAAAACTTTGCTTCCTGTTAGTCTCTCTGCTTTGCCATTTTGCTGTATATTTGCTAAGGAATGATAAGGATAACTAATTCCATGTTTACTTAGTTACCATAAATTAACAGAATTTTGCCAAAAAAATGTAGAACGAATAATCGTGCCTCGCTTTTTTTCTGGCGAGGTTAATCCGACAGATAAAAAAGTCAACTTCGGATTATAACGGCAGTAAAATTTCGGTCTAAAAAATGTCACTCATTCAAATTGAGTAATAAATCAAAAATACTCTGGAGAGTACAAAGTACTGTCTACCAAATGTTACAGAGCTGATTCTAAGTGAAATTTTATTAGATAGTCCTTTACAAAGAATGTGCTCACTGCTGTAGAACTTTATTTAATATTAATACCTGCTGTGAAAATTTTTGTTAAATGAATCTGTGGTCTACACATACAGTATTTTTTTTATAGCAAGCTAAAATTAAGACAATTGTGCATGCCATTTTTATGTCAGATTATTTCTTATGACTATCATATTGTCTAAGGGATCATTTCTTTTGATGGTACAAAAAATATAAAAAACAAAAGGTATTCTGATATATCTGCCTAATAGCCAAGCTTGAAATATAACATGCTTACAAATATTTATTTAAGCTTCTTTGAAGCATAACCACATTATCTGACACAACTGGACAGTACATAGAATATAACACTGTACAACAGATGTCAACATGTTTTAAACACTGTGTGTTGTATTAACATTATCACACATACAGAATTGTATTATAAGTCAGTTCTGTTTTGTTCTTTCTTTACTTGCTTTTTTATTGGATATAGCTATTATATTGCTCACTGGGGCTGGACATTCAATAAATCAGTCGATGCTACCTGTGTACCGGCGTCTGTGGTTAAGGTAGTTCCTCATCTACTATTAATCATGTGCATGTCAACACTGAGTTTGCTGGTTGTAGTCTCAGTGCAGACAAGGTGTGCTTGACTCTGTCATTAATTGACAAGGATTGCCAGTTTTAGTACCAAAGGTCTGGGGTTTTCTCCTGTTTACCCAGTTTTCTCCACCAATAAAACATGATATAGCTGAAAATTGCTGAAATTGGTGTTAAACACAACACAAACAATCTCACCTGTGTAGCTATCTTAAAGGGAGATAATTCAAAATAAATTAGTGCATTGAAAGAGTATAACATTCTTTTATCTACCAGCACATGTATCGTATCTGTTTGGTGTTTTTAAAATCTAAGGAAAAACTTAGGTAATTAATTTGTTAGGCTCAGAATGGTGATATACTTCTAACAGGCCAAGCAATTAAGTGTCTGTAAGGTTAAACATGAATAGTTTTATTAAAGGGAGATAAATCTGAATGGAGCTGTGCTCATATCCATCTTATATGTCTAGTTTTATAAAGAGGATTGGGGTGGGGATTCTAAATCTATAAAAAAAATAGGTCAAGCATGATTTATCTATTGTACCTGTATAGGATGAGCTGAGCTTAATGGCCCTTCTAGTTTATCAAAGGGAGATAATCTAAAGAAATTGAACTGTTGCCTGCATTGAAGGACCAGCATGACTATATATCTGACTAGTATCTATCTAGTTTTATTTAAGAGAGAAAAATTTAATTGTTATTATGCAATGTTTGATTGTGTTTTTTCCATTCAAAATTTGAAACTTATGGTAATGAGGTCGTGCAATTAGTACAAGTTCACACATTAAAATTTTTAATGTATGTAGATAATTTATTATATGTTTTCCCAAGACAAAACTAACGACTTGTGAACATTTTTACAACAATAATTACAAAACCAATAGTTCAGACTGATTTGCTGAAGAGCTTTGATTAATTCCATCAGATTGATAAGAGATGACATTTTTAAGTAATTAAAATAAGGCAAACAAATTGATAGGAGAAATTCTAGATGAAAAACTTCCCAAAGTTTCAATATTGTGTTACACAATGGATGTAACGTTTCTGATTGGACAAGTGAACTATTTCAAGGCATCAATTACATGATTTATGTCGTCTGTTGTTTGTTGTTAATGCAAGTAGAGTTATTATATCCTGTGAATGTCTAATTGTAGCTGGTTAAGACTTGTTTTTATTGCTGTTGCAATGTAATTAAGGAGACTTGTATTTGAAGATTTTCTTCAACAATATGCAGTTGGATGGTCGTTACAATTAGCTGTTTACAGGCTATACTAGTGCGTGGTCTGTGGTTGCACTGTTTTTGGCATTGCTAACACTACCCAATTAAGTCTTTCAAAACAATTCAAGCCTTCAAAAATCTGTACCTAAGAAGTAACAGAATCCACAGTATGTTTGTAACATATATTTTTATCTTGCCTACACAGAATGTCGCTGAAGGGGATTTATATGGGCTTCTGTTGGCAGAGTTGACACTTGACATTTTGCTTTATATTTTGTAGGTTCATAGGTCAACCCAATTTGATCCAGTGGTAGCTTATGGTGAGTTCTCTACAGTCCCACACCTATCAACTGACCTTGACCTCAATTTTAAAGTTAAAATGTTAAAGGTTATTGGATTGAGTCAGTATTTGGATTATAGGGTGCTGATGAAGGTACATTGCAGTCTGGTAGATGTCACCTGACATTGATTTCTATTTCAAAGCTTTTGATATGAAGATGGCTTTACTGATACTTAGTACACAACATGATGAGATTTTTTCACTGGCAAAATTCTGCAGTGCTGTGCAGAATTTTACAGGGATTTATATGGGCTTCTGTTGGCAGAGTTGACACTTGACATTTTGCTTTATATTTTGTAGGTTCATAGGTCAACCCAATTTGATCCAGTGGTAGCTTATGGTGAGTTCTCTACAGTCCCACACCTATCAACTGACCTTGACCTCAATTTTAAAGTTAAAATGTTAAAGGTTATTGGATTGAGTCAGTATTTGGATTATAGGGTGCTGATGAAGGTACATTGCAGTCTGGTAGATGTCACCTGACATTGATTTCTATTTCAAAGCTTTTGATATGAAGATGGCTTTACTGATACTTAGTACACAACATGATGAGATTTTTTCACTGGCAAAATTCTGCAGTGCTGTGCCAAATATTTCATGCTTGACTGATTTCGAAAAAAGGAGGGCATTTACAAATTATAATATGTGCATTTGTGGGACATCATTATCACTGAAACACATTTTCTTGTTTGATCTTGATTTACAGATTGTCAAAATTAGGTTACATGTATATTGACGTCCAAAATAAATCAAAACTAGATTTTTTTTGTTT
This sequence comes from Limnoperna fortunei, assembly GCA_944474755.1. Classification (NCBI taxonomy): domain Eukaryota; kingdom Metazoa; phylum Mollusca; class Bivalvia; order Mytilida; family Modiolidae; genus Limnoperna; species Limnoperna fortunei. Next base: position 46,302,537 of record OX104124.1, read on the forward strand.
TATACCTTTCTTTGCAGAAATTGCTTTCTTTCCTTGTGCATATAAACATGTTTATAGAAGAATGGCAATTCGACATGTATTTGGTTATAAAATGGTTCGCTTCTATGTTTTAATATTAACATCTGTTGGGGAGAGACAATTATTCATATGGAGATTTTATTTCAGTTGTATAGTTTTTCTTTTTTATTTGTTAAAGCAAAATTAACTAGTGCTGACTGTGCTGGGGATGCCCAACACAAAATGTCTCCCAAACACATATTTGAGGTCGCCATATGCTATTGTATATATATATACCAAATTTCGTGCAAATCGGTTAACTTTTTGAAATTTTTTCCAATTTTCAGTGGCGGCCATTTTGAAAATGTCGGCCATATTGAACATTTTTTTTTACACCAATCAAGTCCATTCATGCTATTCAATATATATATACCAAGTTTCGTGCAAATCGGTTAACTTTTTCAAATTTTTCCAATTTTCGGTGGCGGCCATATTGAAATTTTTTTTTACCTATCAAGTCCACTCTGACTTTGTCAAAATAAGTCCAAATTTCGTCGAAATCCATCCAGTAGTTCCCGAGATAATTTTTCGGTACCCTAATGTGATGGCGGCCATTTGAAAATGGCGGCCATCTTGAAATTTCCGAATAGCTTGTGCACACCTTCAATAACCTATCTACCATAATACAAAGTTTCGTACAAATCGGTTCAGGCGTTTCCGAGAAAAGTACTGGGACAAGTTCATGAAACGGAGAAATAAGAAAAAAAAATTAGTGCTGACTGTGTTGGGGATGCCCAACACAAAATGTCTCCCAAACGAACACAGATTTGAGGTCGCCTTATGCTATTCTATATATACACCAAGTTTCGTGCAAATCGGTTAAATTTTTCAAATTTTTTCAATTTTCGGTCGCGGCCATTTTGAAAATGGCGACCATATTGAATTTTTTTTTACACCTATCAAGTCCACTCATGCTATTCTATATATATACCAAGTTTCGTGCAAATCGGTTAACTTTTTCAAATTTTTCCAATTTTCGGTGGCGGCCATCTTGAAAATGGAAATAGATTTGAGGTCGCCTTATGCAATTCTATATATATATACCAAGTTTCGTGCAAATCGGTTAACTTTTTCAAATTTTTCCAATTTTCGGTGGGGGGACCATTTTGAAAATGGCGGCCACTTTGAAATATTTTTTGATAGATTTGAGGTTGCCTTATGCTATTATATATATATATATATATATATATATATATATATATATATATATATATATATATACATGTATATATAAACGTCTAAAGAGTCTACCAACCAGTAAAGCTTATTAAGTATCGGATCGACAAACATGACGATACAGCATAAACAAAAAACAATATACAAGTCTAGAAGATTATGCAACGATACAAATGACGGTGTTTCTTGTCAAAAATTTAGACAAGAAACACCGTCATTTGTATCGTGGTTGGTAGACTCTTTAGACGTTTATATAATATTTTGAACTACCTGTATTGTGTTTTTACACGATCCCAGTGGACTTATATCATTCCATCACCGAATGAAAAAATACTTGAAGCATTTAGAGTTAAACGCCACTGATGAGTCTTAAGTAGACGAAACGCGCGTCTGGCGTAAGGAATTTGTCACCTTGGTAATTTTGATTACATCTTGTTGGAATATTTGAGGAAAGCCAAGTGACAGCACGGCACGTCCGCGGCTGGCGGACTTGAAAAGCAACTATTTTGGGTTAAGTTGGAAATGAGAAAGTTTAAGATTAATATGTTATGACTTGTTTAAGTCATTTATTTATATTGACATTCAATGACTAAGGCCATTCGTTGGACAGTCTTTGTCTAAATTTTTGACAAGAAACACCGTCATTTGTATCGTTGCATAATCTTCTAGACTTGTGTGTATATATATATATATATAATATAAAGTTTCGTGCAAATCGGTTAACTTTTTCAAATTTTTCCAATTTTCGGTGGCGGCCATTTTGAAAATGGCGGCCGTATTGAAAATTTTTTTTACACATATCAAGTCCACTCATGCTATTCTCTCTCTCTCTCTATATATATATACCAAGTTTCGGGTAAATCGGTTAACTTTTTCAAATTTTTACAATTTTCGGTGGCGGCTATTTTGAAAATGGCGGCCTTCTTGACAATTTTTTTGATAGATTTGAGGTCGCCTGATGCTATTATATATATATATCCCAAGTTTCGTGTAAATCGGTTAATTTTTTCAAATTTTTCCAATTTTCGGTGGCGGCCATTTTGAAATTTTTTTGATAGATTTGAGGTCGCCTTATGCAATTCTATATATATATATATATATATATATATATATATATATATATATATATATATATATATATATATAAAGTTTCGTGCAAATCAGTTAATTTTTTCAAATTTTTCAAATTTTCGGTGGCGGCCATTTTGAAAATAGCGGCCATATTGAAATTTTTTTTTCACCTATCAAGTCCACTCTGATTTTGTCAAAATAAGTCCATATTGAAAATTTTTTGTGTTGGGCATCCCCAACAGTCAGCACTAGTTATTATTATTATGTCTCCCAAACGAAGTTTGGAGACATTGTTTTTACTCTCAGTGGATAGCTGAAAATTGCTGAAATTGGCATTAAACAACATAAAAAAAAATTTCTTGGTTGGTACAAAAATCAGAAAAATGGACAAATGGAAATATTAGAACAAATACTGTTAGGTTGGATTAAAAAATTCAACTGAAAATAATTGATAGATGTTGTTTTTTATTTTGCTGTGGGTTACTTTTTATTGTTAAATATTTTTCAAATGAGTTAATATTTTATGTATTTTGGGTTTTTTTTCAGATGGCGGTGAACAGATAAAGACCATATCATACGTAATTTTGAATCCAACACCTCACAGAAGACTTAAAAATGATGACATTGTGTAAGTGTTATATACCAATTATGTTTTATTGCTTAAAAATCAAAAACTGAAAATGATGACACAGCATAACTATTGCATAAACAGTGTCATGTCTGAAAATGTCAAAATGGTGAGGTTGTGTAACCATTGAATAAAGTGCCATGTTTAAAAATGTAAAATACATGACATTGTGAAACCATTCAATACGAAGTGACATGTTTTAAAATGTCAAAATGGTGGCATTGTGTTAGGATTGATTAAAAGATGTTTGAAAATGCCAAATTGTGTATGAATTGAATACAAAGTGGCGTGTTCAAAAATGTCAAATTATTAACATTATTTAAACATTGAATACAAAGTGTCATTTTAAAATATGTGATGTTGTGTTAAGTATTGCATAAAAAGTGCAATGTTGCAAAATGCTAAATTAATATACTGTCACATTGTGTTCATATTAAAACAAAATTGATCTCTTTTAACAGTTGTAAAATAATGGAAAAAAACTGTCATTTTTTCCAAAATTACACATACCTATTAAGCACTCTTTCCCCACATTTCCTACCAAAGTTCTGGTTTTGTTAGGGTACTCTGTCTTCCTCCCTAAATAAAACGAAACTCATTTTCCAAGAAGGATTAAGCTCTATAGTTGCCTTAAATAGGGATATATTATAATGTTTTTGATGTTTGTCTTTTTTTTAATTTCAGATATGTTATTCAGCCATGTTCCATGTTTGCAGTACCAAGTCGTCTCAATAGAAAGCCTGTACGACGCATGTCATGGTCATACATTCCCGATTCTGCTCGGAAGAACATTTACGGAAATAGAAGTCGTAGTCAGTCAATGGAAGAAAACTTTACTTCTCAAACAGTTAATGATATACCAAACAAAAGTATTCCAGCTGAGACCTCTCATGAAATATCTGCAGCCAGTATTGTACCGAACAATGTGTTTGCTACGGAGACAGTAAATGAACTGATCTATAGACTCTAATATACAGAATTGAACATATCCTTTAATATTTTTTTACTTGTTTTTTCTCTTGAAGTCAGGTTCATGGATTAAAATGTACTGTTATATTGTATTTGATCTGTATTGTATTGTTATATATTTTTATGTACTGTTATATTGTATTTGATCTGTATTGTATTGTTATATATTTTCATGTACTGTTATATTGTATTTTTAATTGTATTGTATTGTTATATATTTTTATGTACTGTTATATTGTATTTTTAATTGTATTGTATTGTTATATATTTTTATAACTAAAAAGTAACTTGTCAATTATAATATTGTTTATTGAATCTCATATTCAGTGATTTTTAAAATTTTATTTTTGTAAAGTTCTTATAAAATAAATTGTAAAAAAACCATAGCTATGTCCAGTATCTGTATTAATTGATTATAAAAAAATCCATTTGAACAACAAACATTTGTAAGCAAACTGGAACATTGTTAGTGGTGGACACCCTATGTTGATCAGTCTGTTTATCAGCAGCAAATCTTGTCCTAGCAGTAACTTTTTTCTCCTTGAAGATAGCTGGCATTTGCTGATTGGCCTGTTCGTAAATAATTCATGGTGATGTGTCGTGTACCCTCTAAGTCACATAATAGCTTTCTGAATGACAAGTTTGTGTCTGAAGTAAACTTTTTTCGTCTTTGAGGTAGGCTTTGAATTTTGGCTTGTGTGTAGATCATTTCAAGGCGATGTGTTGCATACCCAGGTTTTTTATCTTAAACTTTGACCGTAAGGTCACATTATTGCATTCTGAACCACAAATTTATGTCTGGGCCCAAAATTTTCACGCTTTTTATAATAATGAAGACTGTTTCGCTTACGTCTAGTTTTCTATTCAATGCCACTTGTACCACTTTTCACCAAGGACATGGTTACAGGTGTTAACATGGATAGGACTGGCAATATTTACTATTTAAGTGTTAATAAAATTTCATATTTTGATCATTAAATGAGACGAATCCAGCTAGAAAATGTCTGGAGTCATCATCCAGTCATATGAAATGAAAAAAAAAACATGTCCCAAACAAAAAAAATTAATAAAAAAAACAACAAACGTGGACCTTAGCTTTCATTTTTGCTAAAGACACTTAAATGCCGATTAGAATAATCATGACAGAACCATGCAGACTTTATTGGGAACGGAGCACAGTGATTTGGTAATGGTCTGGGAATGCTCAGAATGAGGAACTAGGAAATGGAGCTCTTGAAATCTAAGCTATTACAATGTATTTATATTTAATCCAGTTAGAAGTGACGAAATCTGCAAACATTAGCAATTTTCATTATTGTCCATGCTTTGGCAAACTTTGTGGGGAACATGCCACCACCGGAGTCAACTCCTGAATGTGTTCATTCATTTAAGTAAACTTGTTTTTTGATTAATAAGAAAACTTATCGTTTGCTGCTGGTTAAGGAGATACTAAGCACAGCAAGAACACAAGATATGTAGTCCTTGCCAATTTTTTCAACATGTAACTGTGGAAGAATTTGTGCAAGCCAAATGGCTATGGTAACAATTACATTTACTGTAAATACATGTAGTGGTAGGTGTGGCATCATATTGAAGAAATAGTGCAGCAAACAACAAATGCTTTTAATACTAGATCAAGCCGACACTCTGCCTCATCCCTAGACATTCACATGGAAATTGACGATTCTATAATCAACTGCATCTCTAGACCTTTAAGAGGAATAGACGATTTTATAAACAGCTGCAGATGATTTATAAGTTCCTGTTTTAGTAAAATAATAGAAAATTCAAATTATTTGCAAGACTTAGATAGGGTATTATCATCACCATACTTGAAAAACAAACATCAAATATCGTTTATGAAAACATTTAATAGTACTGGCACAAGGATTGAACCCTGTGGGACATCTTTATATACCCCAATCACTTACCCGGCAATGAGAATTTTTACACATTGTTTCTTTTGGAGAGTTAACTGTCCAGGGCCTCATTTCACAAGAGGTTCTTGCAAGAATTCGAAAGATCTTCATGGGAATCTTGTTTGGCAAGAATTGCTGCAAACATGCATTCCTACACATGATAGTCATTCTTTGGTGTAAGTTTTTGTTTTTAGTCTTCAGATAATTGTTAAAATTGATGATGGTGAGAATAAAGTGTGCATAAGAACCGTTTAATTTTGATTTACTGCTATACAAACAATTAAAATGTGATTATAAGACAGTCTGGTTGGGGTATCTGTTAGACGTTGGTGGATAAGTTATATCAAATTGCGACTAAAATCTTGTACAAGGCATACAATTTTCTCTATTTTTTTTCAAATGGTGGATTGTTCATGTAACCCGCTCGGTTTGAACTCGGAACACATTGAATTGAGTTGTGAAATATGTGGTTATTTGACACTGGTAAGTAAGTAACTGGGCCATATTTGGGTTGTTGATCAGACTAAAATTGTATCGTGCTTCTACAGAAAACATACAGCTCACGGCAATTTATTGTTTCGACATAACATTTATAAGAGAACAGAACAAGCAATTCCTTGTTACATCAACGAGTAAAATGCCAATAAATTAGTTTACTGTGTGTATAAACTCGTTTGGTAACTAGTCAAACCTGTCTTATTGCGAAATATTGCCACCAGAAAAGTATTAAATTTATCTCTTTATATAATAAGGTCAATACGAAATGGGGTTCTTGCTCTGCTTGATCAGTCAATCGTTGACTGATAGTTTGATGATTTGTTTGTTTGTTTGTTTGATGGTGTTTAACGCCACTTTCAGCAATTTTTCAGCTATATCATGGCGTCCAGTTTTTTTTGGGGGAGGAAGCCGGAGTACCCGGAGAAAACCCCCGACCTGCGGTAGGAAAACTGGCAATCCTTGTCAATTAAGATTGGAGTCGCGTACACCCTGCCTGCAGTGAGTATCGAACCCGCAATCTCAGTGTTGACAGACCACGTGATCAATAGTAGACGAACTACCTTGACCACTCGGCCACCGAGGCCCCCGATAGTTTGATGAAAAGACTTATTTAAATTTAACAAATTGACTGTCCCACATATAATTCATACCTAAATCATACAATATTTTTCTAATACATGAAGCCCAGTTATTACAACGCAAACAGTTATCTACGGATTCTTTGTAACATGACTGTAAAATACAATTATTACAATTCAAAATTTTTGTCCAAACGTCAATCATTCTGACATATCTTTCATATCGAAGTCTACGAAGCTTGTAGTATAATATTACATGATTAGTTGACCTTTTATATGGAACGCCGTGACTGTCTTATGTTGGTATGCTTTTTATATGCTGTGGTTCCGTTATTATATGTTGTGGTTCTGTTATTATATGCTGTGGTTTCATTATTATATGTTGTGGTTCTGTTATTATATGTTGTGGTTCTGTTATTATATGCTGTGGTTTCATTATTATATGTTGTGGTTCTGTTATTATATGTTGTGGTTCTGTTATTATATGTTGTGGTTCTGTTATTATATGCTGTGGTTCTGTTATTATATGCTGTGGATCCGTTATTATATGTTGTGGTTCTGTTATTATATGCTGTGGTTTCATTATTATATGCTGTGGTTTTGTTATTATATGCTGTGATTTTGTTATTATATGCTGTGGTTCTGTTATTATATGTTGTGGTTCTGTTATTATATGCTGTGGTTCCGTTATTATATGTTGTGGTTCTGTTATTATATATTGTGGTTCTGTTATTATACGTTGTGGTTATGTTATTATATATTGTGGTTCTGTTATTATATGCTGTGGTTCCGTTATTATATGCTGTGGTTTCATTATTATATGCTGTGATTTTGTTATTATATGCTGTGATTTTGTTATTTTATGCTGTGGTTCTGTTATTATATGCTGTGGATCTGTTTTAAATGTTGTGGTTTCATTATTACATGCTGTGGTTTTTTTATTATATGCTGTGGTTCCGTTATTATATGTTGTGGTTCTGTTATTATATGCTGTGGTTTCATTATTATATGTTGTGGTTCTGTTATTATATGTTGTGGTTCTGTTATTATATGTTGTGGTTGTGTTATTATATGCTGTGGTTCTGTTATTATATGCTGTGGTTCCGTTATTATATGTTGTGGTTCTGTTATTATATGCTGTGGTTTCATTATTATATGCTGTGGTTTTGTTATTATATGCTGTGATTTTGTTATTATATGCTGTGGTTCTGTTATTATATGTTGTGGTTCTGTTATTATATGCTGTGGTTCCGTTATTATATGTTGTGGTTCTGTTATTATATATTGTGGTTCTGTTATTATACGTTGTGGTTATGTTATTATATATTGTGGTTCTGTTATTATATGCTGTGGTTCCGTTATTATATGCTGTGGTTTCATTATTATATGCTGTGATTTTGTTATTATATGCTGTGATTTTGTTATTATATGCTGTGGTTCTGTTATTATATGCTGTGGATCTGTTTTAAATGTTGTGGTTTCATTATTACATGCTGTGGTTTTTTTATTATATGCTGTGGTTTCATTATTATTTGCTGTGGTTTCATTATTTTATGCTGTGGTTTTGTTATTATATGCTGTGGTTTCATTATTTGCTGTGGTTTCATTATTATATGCTGTGGTTTTGTTATTATATGCTGTGGATCTGTTTTTATATGTTGTGGTTCGTTATTATATGTTGTGGTTCTGTTATTATATGCTGTGGTTCCGTTATTATATGCTGTGGTTTGTGTTATTATATGCTGTGATTTTGTTATTATTTGCTTTGGTTTCATTATTATTTGCTATGGTTTTGTTATTATATGCTGTGGATCTGTTTTATATGCTGTGGTTTCATTATTACATGCTGTGTTTTTTTTATTATATTATTATTTGCTGTGGTTTCATTATTATATGCTGTGGTTTTGTTATTATATGTTGTGGTTCCGTTATTATATGCTGTGGTTTTGTTATTATATGCTGTGATTTTGTTATTATTTGCTGTGGTTTCATTATTATTTGCTGTGGTTTTGTTATTATATGATGTGGATCTGTTTTATATGCTGTGGTTCTGTTATTATATGCTGTGATTTTGTTATTATATGCTGTGATTTTCTTATTATATGCTATGGTTCTGTTATTATATGTTGTGGTTCCGTTATTATATGTTGTGGTTCTGTTATTATATGCTGTGGGTTCATTATTATATGCTGTGGTTCTGTTATTATATGCTGTGGTTCCGTTATTATATGCTGTGGTTTTGTTATTGTATGCTGTGATTTTGTTATTATATGCTGTGGGTTCATTATTATATGCTGTGGTTTTGTTATTATATGATGTGGATCTGTTTTTATATGTTGTGGTTCGTTATTATATGTTGTGGTTCTGTTATTATATGCTGTGGTTCCGTTATTATATGCTGTGGTTATATTATAATATGCTGTGATTTTGTTATTATATGCTGTGGTTTCATTATTATTTGCTATGGTTTTGTTATTATATGCTGTAGGTCTGTTTTATATGCTGTGGTTTCATTATTACATGCTGTGGTTTTTTTATTATATGCTGTGGTTTCATTATTATTTGCTGTGGTTTCATTATTATTTGCTGTGGTTTTGTTATTATATGCTGTGGTTCTGTTATTATATGTTGTGGTTCTGTTATTATATGCTGTGGTTTCATTATTATTTGTTGTGGTTTTGTTATTATATGCTGTGGATCTGTTTTTATATGTTGTGGTTTCATTATTACGTGCTGTGGTTTTGTTATTATATGCTGTAGGTCTGTTTTATATGCTGTGGTTTCATTATTACATGCTGTGGTTTTTTTATTATATGCTGTGGTTTCATTATTATTTGCTGTGGTTTCATTATTATATGCTGTGGTTTTGTTATATGCTGTGGTTCTGTTATTATATGTTGTGGTTCTGTTATTATATGCTGTGGTTTCATTATTATTTGTTGTGGTTTTGTTATTATATGCTGTGGATCTGTTTTTATATGTTGTGGTTTCAGTATTACGTGCTGTGGTTTTGTTATTATATGTTGTGGTTCTGTTATTATATGCTGTGGTTTTGTTATTATATGCCGTTGATCTGTTATTATATGCTGTGGTTCCGTTATTATATGTTGTGGTTCTGTTATTATATGCTGTGGTTCCGTTATTATATGTTGTGGTTCTGTTATTATATGCTGTGGTTCCGTTATTATATAATTTGGTTTTGTTATTATATTATGTGTTTTTGATTTTAAATGCCGTGGTTTTGTTATTATATGCTGTGGATCTGTTTTTATATGTTGTGGTTCTGTTATTATATGTTGTGGTTCTGTTATTATATGCTGTGGTTCCGTTATTATATGCTGTGGTTTTTTTATTATATGCTGTGATTTTGATTTTAAATGCCGTGGTTTTGTTATTATATGCTGTGGATCTGTTTTTATATGCTGTGGTTTCATTATTACATGCTGTGGTTTTGTTGTTATATGTTGTGGTTCTGTTATTATATGCTGTGGTTTTGTTATTATATACTGTGGTTTCATTATTATATGCTGTTGTTTCATTATTATATGCTGTGGTTCTGTTATTATATGATGCGGTTTGTTATTATATGCTGTTGATCTGTTATTATATGCTGTGGTTCCGTCATTATATGCTGTGGTTACGTTATTCTATGCTGTGGTTTCGTTTTTATATGCTGTGGATCCGTCATTATATGCGGTGCTTACATTATTCTATGCTATGGTTTCGTTTTTATATGCTGTGGTTCCGTCATTATATGCTGTGGTTGTGTTCCGCCGTTACAACTAAAATGGTGGCAAGACAGTTGATCCCGATTAGTAAAGTATTGGAAGATTTAAATATGCAAATGTTTGCTGATAGATTCGAAGCTGAAAAAATAACCCCAGATATCGTTTGCAGTTGTCAGCACATGAAATAGAAGTTAAAGTAGTAAGGAATTGAAAAGCCAGAAAGAGTAAACTCTGTTTATAACATTCCAAAATCAATACTGGAACATTTGCTTGAACACGATTTTTCCGTTTCTGACATTTCGAAAATCCTGTCGGTATCTGATAGCACTGTTTACCGACGAATGACTCAATTTGGTTTGAGCGAAATGACTTTTTCACAAATAAGCGACAATGGTCTTGATCTGAAACTTGGAGAAATCATGAAAGATTTCCGTTATGTGGTGAAAATCTCTTAAGGCAGATGCTAATTAATCCTAAAGGAAATAAGAGTGCCAAGATGGAGGTTACACGAGAGTTTTTAACGTAGTGGCATATAGACTCAACCACAAACTAATTCAATAGAGATTCATAATCATTGATGGAATCGATGGTTTCAGGATGGTCATGTTTTTTAAGATGGTATCGTAACGACTCGCCCCACTCTCGAGTCGCCCCATCACGAGTCGCCCCATGTTAATAACGAGTCGCCCCACATTTAATAAGAGTAGCCCCACTCAATAACGACTCGCCCCACATATGTAAAATATATAATATAAGTTTATAAACTTTACTCTTTCAAGAGGCGCGAGACCTACAGCTACAGTGTAAACTTGTTAAAGAAAAGAAACTGAGACGCTACCAGACTAAACCAGAAAGATACAAGGACGACTATTCGCTTTATGGGAAAAGTATGGACGACGAGACATGACGACATCCCAGCTTCTTGACGCGTGTGCGGCCTTATATGGACCTGTTAAATTATTAAACCAGTTGTTTTTTATATGTTAATTCATTTGTTGATCATTTTTGTTGTTTTATATGTACATTTTTAATATTTTCGTTATTGCTGTTTTGTTGTCTATATCATAATTTGCATTTCATTGTTCTAAATATATATTCATCAGTATAAGCATCTTCATCCTTGTCATATTCTGAAAATATATAATAAATTGATTAAAACAGTACAATCTTGTTTCTTATTTTTGATATATGCGGAAATATACTGCTAAGAAGCAGAAATAGGAACAAGCTTTTACTCCAAACAAACATTCAAATAAATACAATTAAATTTTAATTATTTCTAACTGTTAATCCTATCAAAGTTAATCGTGATTGTAAACAAGCAAACATTCAATTAATTAAATATTTCAATTTATATTTTAAAATTATTTATTTTACATATGTGGGGCGAGTCGTTATTGAGTGGGGCGACTCGTTATTAAATGTGGGGCGACTCGTTATTAACATGGGGCGACTCGTGATGGGGCGACTCGAGAGTGGGGCGAGTCGTTATATATTCTTTAAGATGCATGGACAATAATAAGTCCGACACTGTATTGAAGTGTTTTCTATCCGGAGTAGAAAGATATGGTGTCCCTAATAGTGTAAGATCTGATAAAGTTCTGAAAAATGTTGGAAAATGTTGGTGTTGCAGACTACATGTTGTCTAAATAGGGCTTAGGTGTGGGGGGGCAACCTAACAGGAAAAAGCACACACAACCAAAGGATCGAGAGACTCTGGAGCGATGTATACGATGGAGTACTTGCATTTTTCTACAACTTATTTCATCACATAGAAGATCAAGGCATACTTTATCCATTAAAGCAAACACATTTAGCTGCCCTCCACTATGTATTCATTGCAAAAATTAACAGAAGGCTTTCATTTTGGAGCGATGCATGGGCTGGACATATACTTCGTATTGTAAAATCATCTCCGTTCTATTTGTGGACATCAGGGCAGCTTCAGAACCCTGTTGGACCTGATGGTGCTGAAGATTTTCAAAACTAATGCACTGAAGGACTTCTTGATGAAGGCGTTGTTCAAGAGGTAGATCGACCTATTTTTGATTCTCTTTCTAACTTCTGAGTGTCGAGAGGTGTTGGACCAAGAATTTATCAGAAATCGTCAAAACTTTGGAATATATCATTTTCAGAGATGTTTGGGTATTGTTGCAAGAAACAACTAGCGAAGTTTTGCGCATATTTTGTAATAAATAACATTGTTTTATTCCAATTGGTTCAGATCCTTAAGTGATAGAATGTAGTCTGTTTTGGAATTACTTTGTACACATATGCACAAATGTCCTTTTTATGGACATTTGTTCCATTAGCCCATTTCTATTACATTTCTCATTTAACAAGTTAAACAACAAAATTACATAAAAATCTGTTTGACTGTTACGTGTACACACCAGAATGCCTTACCAAATAGTTCATACTCAAAATATGAGGCTTGAATAGAAAAATAGAATTGTTTTAAGTTACCCCCTTTCATATTTAAATTGTTAATTTTACATACATACCAAATATCTCAGTCCTAGGTGAAAAACAAAAAAGTTGGAAATTTGAACTTGAAGGTCAAGGTCAAAGGTCATCTGATGTCATACCTTGAGGTATAGTATACATTATCTTGTACTAATCTACATACCAAACATCTAAGCCCTAGACCAATGGGCAAAAAGGTTATAGCCTGCACACACAATTTTCTGTTGTAAATTTGACATTAAGGTCATCCAAGTTCATCTCTTGAGGTATGATATACATCCTCTTGTGCTGACCTACTTACATACCAAATATCTTAGTCCAAGGTTAAAAAACCAAAACGTTTGAAATTTAACCTTGAAGGTCAGTCAAAGGTCATCCAAGGTGATACCTCGAGGCATGGTATATATCCCCTTGTGCTAACCTACTAACGTACTAAATACCTAAGGCCTGTGCCGAAGGGCAAAAAGTTGCTAGGACAAGAATTTGTTTGTAGTAACTTTGCCCTTGAGGTCAAGTCATGTAGATGCATAAACATTAGCTATGCATGATATAACTAAATACCAAATATCAGAAGCACTGGTTAAAACACAAAAAAGTTACAGACCAGGCAAGGCTATGGCCCATAATAACATCAAAATGACCTTAAGTCCAAAGGTCAAGGTCAAAAGTCTAATATGTTGGTACGCCAAACATTGTCTTGTGGTCACCTACCTACATATTAAATATCTTAAGCCTATGTCAAAAGACAAAAAAGTTATGACATGGACAAGGCAATGGTTCAAAATAACACTGACCTTGAGACCAAGGGTCAAGGTCAACTAAAATGACAAGCAACACCTTGTCTTGTGGTAACTTACTTACATACCAAATATCTAAGGCATGTCAAAAGACAAAAAAGTTAAAGCCTGGAGAAGACTATGGTCCAACGAACATAAAAATTAAAGGTCAAGGTCAAAGGTAATTTAAGTTGGTACGCCACACATCGTCATGTAGTGACCTACCTACATACCAAATATCTAAGGCCTATGTCAAAAGACTAAAAAAGTTATGGCCGGACAAGACTATCATAAAAAAATTACATTAAGGTCAAAGGTCAACCATGTTGGTACATGACACATCGTCTTGTAGTAACCTACCTACATGCTAAATATCTAAGCCCTATGTCAAAAGACAAAAAAGGTATGGTCTAAACAAGACTATGGTCCAAAATATCATTTAAAATGACTTTGAGGTCAAAGGACAAGGTCAAACGTCAACCATGTCGGTACGTGACACATCGTCTTGTAGTGACTTACCGACATATCAAATATCTAAAGCCTATGTCAAAAAGCAAAAAAGTTATGGCCCGCACAAGGTTTCGCTGAGAAGAATATTACGAATAAAGACGAACTAGATATAATTATGTTGGGATGCTAACACAGAAGTCCCCTTGGATGGTATTCCATTGTAATCAGTGTCTCAAAATACACCTAGAAATAAAATTTCATTAAAATCGGACAAAGTTCAATTTTTGTGGGGAGGAGTGTAGTGACAAAATGGTGGCCATCTTGAAAATTTCAAAAGTGGATTGTACAACTCTGAGTGACCCCCTACCTCAGAAAGTTGTATTTTGATTGGTCAAAGCGTTTTTTTTCAAAATGCGTCGGACAAGTTAATGATTAAGTAAGAAAGAGAAACGGTACAATAACAATAAGCCGCCCAAACTACGTTTTGGCGCGACTTAATAAGAATAAGAAGAAGAACTCATGGTAAAACAATATATCTCCATTCCGTGAAGGGGAGACATAAATAACAAGAATAAGTTTGAAAGACATAATGCCCTGTCCAGTAATCTTTTTTTACTGCAATCAACAAACCAAAAAGTTGATGCCAGCCCGTAGTATAATTTTATGATTTTTTAATGTTCACATCCTGATACAGTTTCTTAAAGATATCATAATTCTTTCATAGAAAAGTAACTTAAACCTAAATGTAAACCTAAGTAGAACAACCCCTTTTTTCTGTGATCAATCAAACATGAAGTTCAGGGAACAAGTGCAATTTTATAATAATTTTTGTTTGTTCATATTCTGATGTATATGTGTGTATATAGTTTCATTATGATACCATACTTCCTTCATGGTAAAGTAACTTCAAACTGTAGGTTAACCTAATCTGGGACAGACAAACAGACGCTAACACTATATATGCACCCTACTGTCGTAGATGGGGCATACAAATTAATAAATAAACAAGAATATGTCCAAAAGACATGATGTCCATCTCACAGCATGTTCTTATTTCTGCAATTAATGAACCATGAAGTAGATGCCAGTGCTATAATTTTCATGATGATTTGTGTATGCTCATATCCATACGTATGTGTATTTAAAGTTTCTTGATGATATATCATACTTCGTAATACCAATTCTCCCTATAAGAACCAAGTGAAGTGATTCTTTTATAGGTGTGGCACGACATGTCACAGAATTTAGCTGAAAATTAATTTTATAAGTTGATATTGGCCACTAAACCTCAAAAATAACGCTTGTTTGTTAGTATTGACCAACGTTGCCATAGTAACCGTGGCAGCCATTTTGGACCATTTCTTATACAATGAAATACTCTTTCAGGGAAAAACAGAACATATTAAATATGACTTTTTTATTGGCTTTATTTAAAGTCTAAATGACAATATACAAAACAGATTTACCCCTTTACATTTATGTATAGTCAGAATGAGGCTATCGAGTATCTCATTAAATTAAGCATTTTTAAGTGCAAATTTTTGACAAAGATATTACCATTTTTGCTACTTTTCTGGTTTCATTCTTAGAAAATTCACATGGGATAAATTCCTATACTGAATATAATTTTATTGGTATATGAATGATTTTCAAAATTTATAAAAAAAATTGGGGAAATGTGTGTCTTTGGGAAACACGGTTAAAGTTGGTTATCATGGTAACTATTTAAAACTTGCCATTTTTTTACATATTTTTATGTATCTATGTACATACTAGTAATATGAACATAGCAATACTTACCACTATATGTGCCTTAAAGAGTAGTTGTCAAACTGGGGTTTCTCCCTCAATATTCTCCACGTTATCTCTATGAGAAAAATTAACCTCTCAACATTTAACCTCTCAGAGTGAGGTTAACATTATGACGTCATACAAGTATTGTGATGTAATATATGGAGCAAGGAAAATGGTATCGATTCGTTTTTAATTGTAATTAAAAGGTGTATTGTAATTAATTAAATATATTGCAGATTCCTTTGGAGCCTTTCATTGAGAGTGTAGTAATTAAAATGCGTTATGCTTTTTTTTTGGTGGGGGAGGGATTAATTCATTATCTATGTAAGGGTGTTAATAACGTGTTGTTCAGCTAAAAACAATAAAGACATATTTTTGATATACAGTATTTATTTTCTCCGTCATGAAAACAGCTGGGTCGGAGAGCCATCCCAAACTGTCTTTACAATATACATATTAAAATATAGCATTTTATACCACTATACAAAAAAAAAAGATTTATTGTTCATGATTTACAGGTTATTCATATCTCCAGCAGATATGCATGAGTTGAATTTCTTTGGCCAATTTAACCATTTCACGAAATATTGTTTGTTACGTCCCTTGCCTCTTGTATTTATAACTTTTTCAATTTTCCACAGATCGTCATCTCGCACATCGACTTTTTGTAACTCCGATTGGTAAAATGTTCCCTTTATTTCTTCGTCGTTAAAATCCACTACTCTGTATACTGGTAGTCCACCACGTAAAATGCGTTGGGAGATTTTAAATATTTCACCAGACCATTTTTCATCGTATTCCCTTGTAAAAGGATTTCTGATATAAGTGATGCGTACTTTATCTCCAAGTTTAAAACGAAATGGTTTTCTTGTTGTCTTTGATTTGACTATTGGCGCTGTTTTCTTAGGCCAATACATTTTCCACCACAAGTTGGTTTCTTTACTCTTTGTAACGTTTTCAGGTGATATCCCAATAGTTCTATGATATGTCTTGTTATAACTGTTAGCGAAATGCTGTAAGGAATCGATGTAATTGTACGACTGCTTAAAGGTCATTATCTGGTTATCTTGGACCTGATTGTTTTAATGACTCTTTCTACATAGTTGGCCTTTATTTCCGTATTTTGGGCAAATAGATGCTGTATCCCTCGTTGTTCAAGTAATGCCGCTACTTGTTTGGATCTAAATTCTTGTCCTTTATCTGTGCGTATTCGATTCGGTGTTCTCCCTTCTAGAAGGATGTCTTTCAATGCGTTGGCTACAGACTCTCCCTTTTTATCTTTTAATGGTCTCATCCATACATATTTTGAAAAGATGTCTATAACCATAAGAACAAAGTTTGTTCCACGATTAAATTTGGCAAATTTCGTCATATCCATAAGATCCACATCCCACTGATCATCGATGCCTATTGTGATGACTCTATTTCGTTTGAAAGATCGTCGTACAGGTCTCTGTAGGCTATATGGTTCTTGTCGCTGCAACCACTTTCGTATCTTATATTTATTGAGTACGAATTTTCCTTCTTGTCGTACAAATCTGTACAACTTGTCAGGTCCTGCGAAACTAGCTGGGCTTGACGGATCGAGATATATTGAACTCAAATATTGCTCCCACCTGACCATATCTACACACTTTCAGTGAATTTTAAAAATTAGTATGATTCTGAGTTTTATATATCATTGTCTTCCTCGTCCTCCTCCTCCTCGACTCCCTCGCTGTTATTTTCTCCGTCCTGTTCTTCTCCGTCTTCGTATTCCTCGTTGTCAACGACTTCATCGAGGTAGCTTTCCAACAACGACCTATATTTCCTAACAGATATTTTTATGGCTTTTTCATAGTCCATTCCATCGGTTACTAATCCATCGATCGCTTTCATGACTTTGTTGTGTAATTTGCCGTTCTGTAACTGTAGCAGATATTGAATAAGACTAGAATATTTGGAAATAAACTCGTCCATATCCTCGTCTCTAAGTTTGCGATCAGCCTTGCTCCTAGCCTCTTCTTCATCTAAGCCGTCAGACATATATTGATCGACTTTAGTTTCCCACTTGTCTTCGTTGGACTTTCTAGCTAAGGTTGCTATTTGTTCAAAAGCGGCATCTTCATCGTCTTCGATATCAATTTTTCGTTTTTTAGTGGCAGGTTCATCTTCCTCGTTTAATTTTCTTTTCAAATTGTTTTCTGGGCACCATCTATTCATATGTCTGGCCAAGTCATGCACACTCTCAAACACTAATCCACAATCATCACAAGAAGGCATCTTATCGTTTATATGTTCTTCTGTGTCGTTGGTATATATATTCTCTAGGTCTATGTCCTTGGCATCTATACTATCGCTTCGATACGTCTGTTCACCTTGATGTCTATCTTTTAAATGTACAATATCAGATGTGCCCTTCTTTATATACTGACTACCACCGGTTTGAATTATAGCACCCCGAAAAAATATTAGTTTTTAGTCGCTCGTCATCGGGTGTGGTCTGTTTCAAATCTACAAACAAATATCCGTATGGCTGCTTAGTTCCCTCCGTATATGTCTTCATGAATTTATTAGAGTTTTTGGGGTACATCTGTCTCGCTAAAGTAGCAGGCCCAACTTGATCACGTGGGTTTTTGAAGAGAACCAAATACTGACTATTGATACTCATGGTTCTACTTCCTCTGCCTTTGTAGAATGCGTTTTGTACCAGACATGCCACGCTGAGATTCCTATGATGACTTCCCTCCACAAAGAGTTCACAAACATCTTGACTATTAGTAACATCCTTCATGAGATCGTCTAGGATAATTAATGTTGGGAATTTTGTGTCTATAAATGAATCTTCATTTAAGTCCTTCAACAAATACCATGTGTTTGACTGTCTGCTTCATTTCGTTGAACAGGGGTTGCCATCGTTTGTAGCACCAAATGATGCGTTCTGGAATCAGCTTTATCATAGAATTTGCATTTTCTAACAGCTTTTTCATCCAATATGTTTTACCTGAACCAGTGGGCCCTGCCAGCATCATAGTAAACGGATGTTGTAAAACAACGTTGTGCGGCGGCGGCGGCGGCGGATACGCTTCATTGCTCGGTGGATACGCTTCACTGCTTGGTGGATACGCATCAATGGTTTTATGCTTATTTCTCTGATGTCTCATCATAACATCTTTTCTAGAAAATTTCAAGCCAGAGTCACCACAACTCGTAGACATCGTTGCGAGCTTTTATAAACACGTCTTCCTCCTTCTACTGCTAGGCTAAAAATGAAAAGGACCCGTTCATATAATGTGGTTGATATTCTCCAGTGGCCGTATGCCAGGCTTGTGATACCGAGAATATACCTTTTATCGTCGAATAGGGACAGTCCTAGTTTGTTGATTGTTATGTTGAATCACTGGTGGTCATATGATCTGATCTGGGTCATTGCAGACATGTGAATGGTTCTGTGAAATAAGCAATCTTTGTAATGTTGGTGTCTGGTATGCTGTTTAATGACATTCTTCTTGATTCCTGTGGCTGTCTTCTTTTCGATCAACTTTTCATCTTCTTGATAGACAAGAGAATACATTTTAGATTTTAGACCTATAAATTCTTGAACAGGTATACCATGGGTTTCATCTTTCATTTTGCCTAGAACTTTTCTGTTTACTGTACTGTAAAGGGGATGACTTTGGTCGTACTCTGATGTATCGAACAGTTCTTTGTCTTGGAGCGTGTCAATGTATATATCATCTGTAAAGATGCTATAGCATAGACTGTCCGTGTCCGTAAATAAAAGCTGCGCGTTTGAGCCATACCTCTTCTTCATGTAGTTATAATGAAAATCATACATAAGCGTCTTCGACAGGTCTAATATGGTGAATCCTACGTAAATTGGTCTGTTTAGATACAATTTTTGCTTGAGTAAATGAACGGCCACCAAATCCTCGTTAAATATTTTAAATGCATGAAATGATGGCTTGTTGGTTAATTTCCTTGCTCTTGCTTGGTTGTTGATTAGTTGAACGTCGATTCGTTTTCTAAGGTTTTCCATTGTCTTGCCAAACACGGCGTTATTCATTAGCTTAAAAAAGTCTTTATCGAATTCGTTTTTGGCAAGCTTTCTCTTCTCTGTGTTAAAGTCAATATATCTTTTCAACCATGGTTCCTGTCTGAAAGTCATTACTCGATAAACTTTTGTCAACTTTAGGCCTAAACTCAAATATAGCTACAAGTTTCTGTAATGGACCACATACTTTTCTTTAGGTCTTAGATTAGGGATAAGTTTTTCTGTTGAAGTTCCTTTCAGACCAAGATCTTCTAAAAGAGTTTTGGCATAGGGTGACAACATGTTTTCCGTGACTTTTATTCTTTCTGGTGCTAAAGGATATTCGTTATGAAGATCGTGAATTTCATGTGGGTATTCCAGGTCTACTTCTAATATGTATCCATCGCTATTATCATCTGACATCGAGTTTACATCGATGTTATCTATTTCTTCTTTTTCAAGCCATCTAACCCCATCTACAGGAAGGCTTTGTGACATCGCCCATCCGTATAAATTGTTAGCGTCTAAATACATTACATGGCTACTTGGTTGACCTGGATCAAAATCTGGGACGTGTTTGTTGTTAGCTTTAGCATGGCGATGTGATATCATAGATATTCCACCTCTTAATCCTTTTTCAATAAAAAGGTGCATGTCTATGTCGGTCAGCAATTCCAGTCGTACACCTGTCATTTTCAACGCAGCCTGCCATGCCAACCCGGGAGAGGTGTAAAAGTGAGCTGCATCTAATCCATAGTAGTTTAGACAAATATCTCTGAAGTTCTCATAAACGTCAGCTAGAGAGAGAACGTCTGTAAGGACGTAGAGGTCGTGGTACTGTCCGAGGTCATTTAGATTAAATTCTTTCCATACTTCCTGCGCATGTGTATAATCCTCTTCTGTAATGTCTTCTCCCGACAATGAACTGTGAAAAGCTTCGATGGGTGGTAGCTTATTTTCTGAAAATTTTGATTCAGTGTCGAAATACTCGTATGGGTAGACTTGTTTTTTCAAAAGAACCTGAATGTCATGCTCTGTAAAGTAATCTTTAATATGGTGAAATTTTTCGGAACCATCCTTCTCCAAATTTTGTACTAATTTTTCTAAAGATGATGGCATAAACTGAAACGAGTCTATGAAATCCATACATCCTAATGAAAATGAAATGTATTTCTCCATGTTGTTCGGTATACATTTTAGTTGCTTGTTGACTTTTCCTATAGCTTGCATGATCAGATGACTGTCATAAACCCTCAGATTGTGGAATATAACAGGAATGCGTCCCGTAAACTTGAAATTGATATTGCAGTCTCTATGTGCTGCACCTATAAATTTGCCCGTCACGTGACAGTGGTCTCTTACTCGATCATCATCTAATGGTTTTCTGCAGATATGACAATGAGTAGCCTTTATGAATGATTGCCAATCACTACCTGTCATAACCATAGGCTCGCAATGTTTAAACCTTTTCTCTATATCCTCTTGTTCGCTGACCATACATTCCACAAATTTGTCAGCAGCATCCGAACCTCGATAGACAACAGGTTTCTTGGAAGTTGCCGGTGTCAGACCTACAACTTTATATGCAAATCCACATGGTACGTGCTTGGTAGTCTTTCTTGTCGATGATTTGGATGGATCTCTCTCACAACCTTGAATGGGCACCTGAAGACTTTCAAAATCAGCATAGATGACATAAGGTACTTTCAACTGTTTTCTAACGTCTTTGTAGAATAACCATTTATCCTCTTCCTTTGGCATTTCAATTTTGTGTGTTCCATTTGTTTGACCATATGGTTTATGGTCTTCGAGAAGTCGTTCCTTGGTAAATCCATGAAGACAATAAGGACAATGAAAATGTTTGTCTCGGTGACTATGTTGATCACTAAGCAATCTGTTCAAGTCTTTGATCCAACAATAGTGTGATTTATTTTTGTCCGATATCAGCAGGAGATTGACATGCTTTTCGCAGCAATTCTTTGTTATGTGTACTGGGAAGACTTCGTTCTTTTCATATCCGAATACGTTGACGGAAATATCGTTTTGCTTTTCAAATTTCGGTATGTCCTCCATTTTCACGGGAAACGAAATGTTTGTGAATTTTATATCAGTTTGAAAGCTTTGATACTCGCTTACTCTATCTGAATTATGTTTACTAGGACGCAAAGCAGCAAGAACAGACCACATGAAGCATTTATTATCCTTGTTTTTCACGTTGATTATCGCATGTTTTGACCTTAATTTGATTGGCAGAGGGATATAGCTAGCGAGCCACTATCCAATTGCTACCTTGCCGTTGATACTCGATAAAGGAGTTGTACGTCTTCTTAATGGATTCTTTCATGCCTTCGTCGATATCTTCAGCTTTTAAACTTGTCTGGCATTTACCGCGAAAATGTGGCTCTGCTGATTCTATTTTATCTCCGTTTCGTTTAGTCATTTTCACTTTCATAGACAGATACCACTTGATTCCGCCTCGTTCTTTAATGGCCTGTTTGATGACATCTTTAACGTCGTCATATTTGCTTCTCAAAAACGTCATTGGGTCGAATTTTGCAATACCTTTAGCCGTAATAGTATGCGTGGTCACTGTTCCTCCAAGAGCTCGATCGTTACACGTTTCAACGGGTTGTTGTTCAGTGGTGTCATTATCTTGTGTTAGGTCAGACTGTCGAACGGTACCTTGGTGTTTAACAATATAGGATTGTTGACGAACTTTGTTCCTTGCTTTATTACTCCCACCACCTATATATCTGGTTGTGTGCTTTTAAATGACGTTGATAATTATCTCTCCTTCCGAATGTTGTTTCGCAGATAGTACAGTTCCACTTTGCATCAGTATGTGCAGTTTTCATGTGACGACTTAAGCCTGCTTTTTGCGCAAAAGATTTGTCACATGTATAACACACATGAGATGATGTTGATGGTTTGGCTTTCTTACACGAAGATTCCATGGTTTCACTTCAATATCTGTGAAGAAAATGAGTTGTACTATTAGCAACGCAGTATATATGGCATGGTATCACGTGACATAAAAACAACCAATCATCACTCATACCTGGAGAGCTTATCGCCGCCGGTACTCGCCCACGGGTCGGAAAAATAGCTCTCGAATCTACCGACCGTACGGGTTCCCAGCATTGATACAAATATGAATAACATATTGATTGATATTCAAGAACGTTTGATTAAGGCCTTAGCCAAAGTAGCCACCGCCCATCGACATTTCCATCACTGGAAACGGAGCTGCCCTCGAAATCGAGGCTGCAAAGGCTTTGGTCGGAGAGGTCTTCCTGACTATAGCGGGGCGTACCACATGACACTTCCTCTCCATTGTAAGCTACGTGGTATTGCCCTAAATCAGTACACCTTGGCAGTGCAGGAGTCTACTTCAAACTTTCTAGAACTTTATTAAAATATACATTTATAATGCAATGACATTTAAAGGTACACTCATACATATAAATACACCCCCCTTTCAATACCATGCTGTAACTACCCGCATCTATTAAAAATAAAATACATAGTATCACCTATGTAATTAGCAATAACGTTTAAATAAGTGTCAATGAAGCGCCCTTATTTAAGCTCGGTCAGTAAGCTTAAATCTATTGTGGAGACATAGCGGACATCGAGCTGACAAACGCCCTCGTCTTCCACAATGGAGCCACTCTTCAAGACAGAAACCTAAACGTTTCGGGGAAGCTACCAGGTGACGTCCATACGAGACATTATTCCCCCTTAATCTCATATAGTCGAGAGAGTCACGCAGTCGGTCCCATAGCCGATGCTAATATATATTTTGTTTAATTTAGTTTAAAATATTTCACATTCATTACAAATATTATGTTAACATAGTTTTTAGGAATACTTCACTATAATTCCAACTGTCTTCCTTTATTCTGGCTAAATGTCTAATACGTCCTCTCAGTTTGACTGTCGATTCATAATTAAAATTCCTCTCGATTTTCTCGCTTATATATAGGTACCGCGAGCTATACCACACAACAGGAAATGTCAGGACAATGCTTTGATTAAAATATATAGAAATTTGGAATAACAATACTCCAAAGATCTATTTGTTGATAAATTTTATATTAAACTAGACATTCTGATGAATAGATTTAAGATATATGATTTTTTCAAAAAAATCTGTACGTCGTTTTATGGTTCTAACCCCTTTCGCTTAGACTCGTCTATTTAAAGCGTCAGTTGTGAAATGTCGCCATTTTGAACGGATGTGTTTTTTATCGCTCCGATTAAAGTCTATATATTTGACAATGCATCGGGTAAAACACAAATATCTACTTATTGTGTTGATTTTTTAATATTTTCTTGTAGATATATCATTTTAAGTTACGACTTTATTGTGAATCTATTGGATTTATTGCATAAACAACGGTAGGAAAAAGGGGGATTGGTACAACGAATCGTCATACTATATTATTGCATTATTTTATTTTAAAGTCACCCTTGAGACAATAATTTTGTTTTATAATTTTTTGTTTGTTTTTTTTAATCAAAGTTCTTAATAACGCCTTCGATATTTATAATTTTCAAACATTTGTGATGATCTGGATTGAACCGGTTATACACACATGTCATAACACGTTAAGGTCAGTGAACCACAGATTTAAATGATTATAGCAGACGATTCATGGGAGATTAGGACAGCCGTCATTCTGTCAATACATACATTATTTTATCTTAAAAGCCAATTCTTGAAAAAATGTCTACAATTTTATAATTAATTTTCATTTATCTTTTACATTATTTTTTTAAATCCTAATTTTCAAACATGACGCCGATAATCTATATTTAAATGAGGCATACACACATAGTCACAACACGTTAAGGTCAATGAACTATAGATTTAAATGTTTATAAATAGCAGATGAAATTTACATTGACAAAATAGAACTTGTTATGACTTGTGAAATATGGAGATCTGTTTTATGAAAAAAGGGGGGGGGGTGGGGATGACGCATTTTAATTACTACACTCACAATAAAAGGCTACAATGGAATCTGCAATATATTTAATTAATTATAATACACCTATTAATTACAATTAAAAACGAATCGATACCATTTTCTCAAGTTACTTCACGTTAAGGTCAGTGAACTACAGATTTAAATGTTAATTAATAGCAAACGATTTTTTTTACATTGAAAAATATAACAATTGTTAGGACTTGTGAAATATGGAGATCTGCTATGAAAAAAAGGGGGTGGTGGGGGGGGGGGGGTGGGGGTTCTCCTGTGAGTATATATATCTAGAATAGTATTACTTCTAAATAACGTCTTTGTGGTACAATTTATATACATTATTTTCCTATTTAAATTTAAATCATAAAAGAAACTGGAATAGTTGTACACGGTAAGAAAAGGTTGACATTCTTTAGATTTCTATTTATAGATATAGACCTAGTTGTCTATTTATAGAACATCTATTTAAATGTTAATTAATCTAGATTAAAATACATCTAATTAGTGTTAATTAAATTATATGATTTAACAAATAGATCCATAATGAACTATTACAAGACTTAATTCGGTTTCTTAATTGACCTAATTTAATTTAAAAAATCATTAAAGGGTATCCACAATAGGTTATCCACGAAGTATTTTGTTCCATAGGGATAACAGATGGAATATTGACGGAGAAACCCCAGTTTGACAACTACTTTAAAGGGTCTGTTTAACATATCATGACATGACCTTAAAAATTTTTCAAGGTCATTTGTGTTGTTCTCAAGGTTGTCTAATAACCTGGTCTCCTGGTGCAATATTTTTCATTGACGCAAGCTTCACTTCAAATATAACACCAGGTCAGGACCTCCGATATAAGTATTTTCATTTGCTGATAATATGACGCCATTTAATATCACATGCACATGTCAATTTTTTTTAAAGCCGGGAATACATTTTCTTTATAAAATTTAAATATAAACTACATTTAAATTTTGAAATCTCAATGTAAACTCAGCTATGAGTGGCCGTTCATGTCACAATAAGGATACTTCTATAATTATACTTTTTCTATAATTATACTTCTCATTTCTATCATTATACTTTCTGGAAGTATAATGATACTTTATGCTAATATAATTAAACTTCATCAAAGTATTATATTATTCACTTGAAATATAATTATATTTAGTTATGTCTGAGTGTTTCAAAAATGTATCAGTTTACTTCCTACTTGAATAGTTAAACTTGTTAAAGTATAATGATACTTTTTAAAAGTATAATGATACTTCTCAAAAGTATAATGATACTTTTTAAAAGTTTAATGATACTTTTCAAAAGTATAATGATACTTCTCAAAAGTAAAATGATACTTCTCAAAAGTATAATGATACTTCTCAAAAGTATAATGATACTTCTCAAAAGTATAATGATACTTCTCAAAAGTATAATGATACTTCTATAAAGTATAATGATACTTCTCAAAAGTATAATGATACTTCTCAAAAGTATAATGATACTTATCAAAAGTATAATGATACTTCTATAAAGTATAATGATACTTCTCAAAAGTATAATGATACTTCTCAAAAGTATAATGATACTTCTATAAAGTATAATGATACTTCTCAAAAGTATAATGATACTTCTATAAAGTATAATGATACTTCTCAAAAGTATATTGATACTAATGATGCATTTATAGCATGTTAAACGTATCCTATAGGACCTATTATTAGACTAACCAATGAAATCTTTCGTTACTTTATTCTTGTTCTCGCGAGTATAAACGTAAATAAACGGCGTTCGGAAATCGCTGCTCATTTCATTTATAATAGATAACAGAACGTCCCTCTCTTCCACAGATATTAAAGTTCCCTGAACGCCGGTAATTTCTTCCTTCAGTCTATCTAACCTAAAATAAATAATACACAACTCATTATTTTTCTGTATAGATCAGACTGAGTTGGGTAGATCCTTTGCTGCAATTTACCTATCTTGAATCCTGACCTGACAAGCAAATAAAAAAAGAATTGCATTCCATTGAAGACATATGTGATCTGCCTTTTAAAATATTCGTAAACAAGAGGTAGATGAGTTATAATAAAATCACTCGACAACATACAATACCATAGGATGAAGCTACATACAAAATATCAAACATGATGCAGAGTTGGAAGTGAAAGAATGGCAAATGATGTAGCTTTATATTAAAAAGTTTTTCATGCTCAGAACATGAAACAATTTACTGAAATTGCATTGTACAGAAAAATGCTTGATGATCAATTTTTCAATCATAGTTGAACTGGAAATGATAAAAATTGCAAAACAAGATGGTATGGTATTAAGGTAAGATTTTTTAAATGGCTAAGTGTACAATGTACACCAATCAACAATTAACATGTTGGTGCTTTTGACTGAGGGCAAGATTCAGTTGAGGATACAGAATTTCGGGTAATGGGTTAGGGGGGGATTCCTATAATCTTTTCAAAAAAGGGCCAACCTATCACCCTCAAAATGTCCCAGACCCCTGCCCTCACCATTAAGGTTGACGACAGGTCGCTAATATACTGGGCTTCATGCCTGATTGCCAGGTCAGATTTTCTAAGCTGGAAATTCGGAGAAACCCCACATGGACAAACCAAAGGAAGGTGTGACTGTCAGGAAACCCTGACACACATGAAAGACTCTACATGTATGGTCTGTATTGCTTTTTTAGTTAGCAAGACCATAGATAGAAGTAACACAGCTTCTAATACAGGAAAACCATATCAATATTGTGCCTTTACCATGTAACATTGGGGTACCCAGGTCTCCCATGACACCGACACTTTGGCCTGCTGTAAATAAACAACAGGAAAATAAAATCAAAATTTTTAAAGTGAGTAGTAGACCATATTTCAACTTCAACCATAGCAGTTTATTTTGAAAAAAGCGCTAAATGCCGCAAATCCGAACTTTGAATAGAGTATCTTCCATGCATTGCAGATGGCACTCAGGGTACCCAAATCACCCATGCAACTACAAACGAACGATATAGAAGAACGGTATTTACATGAACGTATGAAAAAATCTTTTGTTAATGTCATGTAGTCGTAAAAATATTCTCAATAGCCAGGTTTTGTAAATTCAGTTTCAACAATCCACCAAGTCCGTTGTTGTCTATATTTTTGGTGGTTTTTGAACGAGTTATCCGACTTTTTATTGGAAATGTAAACTAATAAAAGGCAGAAGTAAAATGCTGGAAAGTGAGAAAGTGATCACTATGAAACCCAATATTCTTAAGTAAGGTAGGGACATTGCAAGTTCTCAATAAGACATTAACGGTAATTTCATAGTATCAAGGAAAAATTTATCTTGTCGTTTGGTCCGAGGTACACTCCGTGAGTATGTTGCATGCAAAGATAACATGGAAAATTAGTTTTTTCTGACTTAAAAACAACTATAAAATTTTGTAAATGATAATTTGTATTTTGTTTTTATTATCAGTTTTTGCGCTGTTATAGTGAAATGGCGCTGGTAAAATGTTTTTATTTATTTTCTCAAGCTAACTCCCCGGCGCATTTTTATGGTGCACTGAGCGATTTGGTTACCTCGATGCGTTACTGTTAATAAATACTTACTTATGGGGTTTTAACGTCCATGACGTAAGACGGTCTCGCACGGACGTAAAGTTTATAAATATGTGTTTGATTACAATAAGTATACAGTATACTAGTACACTCGAATTTCGGCGATTAAAGTGTGTCGCTTTAATCACCAGGACACGGGGCTCAACTGCGAACAACATCAGGCATATCTACACTCGACTCGACCTATACAAGTACTCTTTTGTACCAGCCACCATACTTTCCTGGAACTTCATTCCACCAGAGATTCGAGCAGCACCTACAGTGGACCAATTTCGACACAACCTGGCTGACATCAGTGTGTCGTCTCTCATCCACTGTTAACTTAACCAGCTGTGTTTTTAACTGTACATATACTGCAATTTTATTGTACATAGCCGGATATTGTAAGCTGTACGACAGGATCATTTACACTAAACACTGAGTTAACTCCTTACCGAAGGATGAATTTCGTTGAAACGCACTGTATTTTATTATTTAAGAGTCATTTGGTTAGAGCAATAAATGCACGATATTTTTGAAGTAATTAAGACTTGGGTTCATTGTTTACATTGCTGAATGAAGGAGAATCGCCGAAATTCGAGTGTGTGGACATACATATATTTTGCCTTTTTGGAGAGGGGCTTCCACCCTTTCAGTTCGGAATATGACAGATAAATGCTCACAATACGCACACAATAGTCCATAGTGTTTTGAACTCTTGACAGAAATCGCTGTTCATCTGTGGAATTGCTGGCTGCCATCTGTTCTGTTCTGTAAGGAATTCCCTCCTTCCTCTCGATTCTCTGTGTTTGAATAGAGCAAAGCAAAGCTTGCGACATATTTATTCAGCTCTATAGCAAATGTCAGTACACTCACATCCACAAAGCCTGCTACTAGTATCAAAGATAAATAATGTATCTAATGCAAGAGAGGTGTTAAGGTTATGACTACTTCTAGAGCAATCTATAGGTTCATCTTAAAGTTGTTGAAGTTCAAGCATATAAGGATAGCGTGTGGTTTGAAGAGCACTACATTCCATAATGAAATATTCTGTAGTTTTGGGTGAAGATTTACAGAGAAGACATGTTGGATCAACCGCTATCGGGTTGAGTGATGCTCTGTTGCTTTGTAAATAGAATGTACCTGTTAGTGGCTTAAGTTTTACAGGTAGACGATTGATGTCTAGTTGTGATGATCTTATACTTGCGAGAACAGGGTGCATTTTGTTTGGAAATAGACTGTCTGAGAATATGAACTTAAGTGATTTGTATGTAGCTAATGCACTTTGATGTTGAGCAAACCAATTTTTTCCACAGTCTTCCGTACAAGGTTCTATCTTGATTTTATCATCGGATCATCCAGGATGTCATGTGCTGATGGAAGGTCATAGATAGCCAATATCCGTCTGATCTTGTTGAACCAACTAGAGTCGGTGAATCCACACATTGCCAGTTGTCTTGTGACTAGGTCTTTTTCCACTGAATTTTCCATGGATTTAGCCTGTTCTTTCCGTGTAGGCCTGCTTCCATAAGAATATACAAAAATATACATGGTTCTTCTGGCTTTCGAGATATTTTCTTCAATATGGATTGACATGGTTTTCTTAAATTCACTGTGATGAAAAGCGGTGTCAGGGTTGTTCATTGATTGGTTGCTGATAGTAAAAATGAATAGGTCGTTGCTTTTTTTGGTACTTGAAAGTATCATGCTTTTGGTGGGTTTTAGCTTATATTTCTCTAAGTACTATAGTTTTCTACAGTTGTTATCATGGTCTGTAGATCGACTGGATTATTAGCTATTAAAGCTACATCGTCAGCACATGTTGGGGCACCACAGAAGATTGATCCAATGGTTGAGCCTAGCCCGCTACCTTCAAGTTGGTTGAGTACACTATTTATGTAGATTTTGTAGAGGTCTTTACTCCCTGTCTGACTCCCTGTCGTATCATGAATGGTTCAGAGACAAGACCTTCCCATTTGATGGAGGTAAAGGGATTTCTGTTGAGCTCATTTATCAGTAGCCACATGGTGCCACATATACACCTGAGGTAAAGACTGTTATGGTTCACCACATCAAAAGCGGATTTGGCGTCCAATAAGGCGACATAAACTGGAGATGTGTTGTCGAGTGTATCATTTATGGTTTCTAGTAGGATTAATGCACAGTATAGTGGTGATACTGCAGGGGTTAAATTCTCGTTGTGACCTATTTTGAACAAATTTCGATAATCTCCCTGATCAAATTTCTGAGTAGGATTTTCAATTACTGGAAGTACTGTAATATCCCGGTAGTTTTTCGCTTCATTTGCAGATTCCTTTTTCTTAAATATTGGAGTGAACATGCCATGTTTCATGAAATCTGGAATTTTGCCTTTAGAGCACATGCCTTTATTAATTTGGTGATAGTGAGAGTGAGCAGCGACCCTCCATAACTCACGTGTTCTGCAGTGATACCATATATAACAGATGATTTGTTAGTGTTTAGTTGTTGTATTGCATTTTGTACTTCAGTTGTGGCGAACTGCATAGGAGTACAATCTCTTTTACATATGTCTTCAATCACATCTGAATCAAAGTCTCTGAGTTTGTCCCAATCTTGGTTTGTTTTGTTGGGATCTGGAGTAGCTAGCTGTTTGAAGTGATGGTTCCAACCTCTAAGTAACCACTTGTGTTGTATATTTGGTCTTCCACTAGCAATTCAGACAGGGCAAACACTGTGCACCTTACTTTGTGTACTGACTAATTTGTGGAATGTTTTAGCATCCCTTTCTTTTGCATTCATAATCTTTGCAATGACTCATCCCTTTGCCTGGCTATCTCTTGGCGTCTAAGGTTTTTTTTGATCTTTCGAATTTGCATTGTATTTCCAGTGGATGGTTTATCCCCTAATTTCCAGTTGTTCAGTGCTCTTTTTTTTTTCTTTGAGGGCGGAATCTATTTATTCGTTCCAGATATATTGGTTCTTTTGTTTTGATTTGTTTGTTTTGGGCGCCACCTGTTCCTGTTCTTCCAAAATGATTTCCATCAACTTTTCTAATTTAAGGGTGTATATGTCTTGGTCTAGGAGGTTTTTCATGAGTTCCTGGCCGAGCGCATTTTGGTATTGTTCTATATCAATTTATCCCATCTAACTTTTTGTTTTGGATTTGTTGCTCTTCAGTATGTATATTTTTAGCTCCATATGTGATCTCTAGTTCAATCATGAGAGGATAGTGGTCTAATGTATTGTTGGGTAACATATCGAATCTACATTGTGTGTGAAGTTTACTAGCCAAGTGCGCGTGTAGAGCTTCCTGGTGCTGGTTTTAAGTCGCAGTTGAAGTCGCCACACAAGACAGGAGTACATCTGTCTACATACTTACTGTAAAACAATAAAATTTCGCGATATAAACTTTCGCGGATTTCGCGAGAAGGTAACAAACGCGAAAGTTTGTATCCGCGAAAAGGTTTGGGAAAATGAATGATGAGGAATGGCGACACTACTAACGTCGTGTAAAATACCAAATGTGTGTGTAAACCCTTATTTAGAATTACTAAACTACGATTTCACAATGACAACTTCCGGTTGATAAAACAGTTATCTTTGTTAGGTTTTAATTAAAATCTTATTATTTGTCTTTTATCGTCCTGTTATTGACATCTGTTTGGCACTTGAAAGGACGAATTAATTATTTAATTATGTCAGGTGTTAAAAGATCAAACGACTTATTAGCCGTTATGCAAACAGCAATCTCTCTTGTAATTAAGAACTATGTACACCTACAGGCATGACAGGCCAAAAAAGTAAAACGGTTCATTAAATTGTCGCTGTAAAATTATTCTATTCAATGTACACGTGTTTAGATCTTTCGTTTTTATTTGTTTTACAAATAAAATATATTTAGTAAACTCAACTAAACTACATGTACTTTAGTTTATGTTCACGTGAAACAGTCGGCTATAAAAATCGATCGACAATAAAAAAAACAGAAGACATCAGGACGACAACTCAAATATTTATTATTTATTGTGTGCTCATTTTCTATACAAAGATCTGTAGATCCGTGAATATTTATTTTTTATGAAATCAATTTCTCGAAAGTTTGTATTCGCGAATCAGTCCATTGAATACAAACCGCGAAAGTTTGCTTACGCGAATATTAATTGGTTTACAGTATTTATGATTTTAAACACTTGGTCAAGACAATCTTTGAATTCATCATATGCTGTTTTTGTGCATCTAGTTGGCATATAAACACATATCAATGTGATAGGTTTGGGTTTGATATCTAATTTGAGACAAACTATTCTTTCTGACCCGTCTTCTAGTTGTTCTACTAGATGATTCAGCTCGTTCTTCCACAATATGGCCACCCCCACCCATAGCATCTGGGTTTTTGTACCGATGGAATGGGGCTATCATCATCGACTGATTTGATTCAGCAGAATGTGTTATGAAACATGTTTATAAAATTAGCCTTCTCAAAACTGAACAGCCAATGTTCTTGCAGGCAAATAAAATCGCTTAAATCTAAAATATCCTTGATACAAGGACTGGTATTATATACATTTTTACAGTTAAAAGTAGAAATACGCAATAGATTTGAGGTGGCTATATCACTCCTAGAGTTGATTGGCTCATCCCTAAAAAATGAAGTCTCATGTCTGTATCTTGATCTGTTGAGACTGGTATTTTGTTTAAAGTTGGAGTGTCTAGGTTAGTGCAGGTGTGTTGAACCTACTCATGTTCCTTATGCGATTCTGGTGATTCAGTATTGTCGTGTTCAATATCAATTTGAGACTCAGACTTTCCTTATTGATTGTGGTCCATTTGTGATTCCAGCGATAAACTGTAGCCCTGTTCAATTTCTATTTGGGACTCTACCATTCCTTCCATGTTGTCAGGAGGTAGTTGTAGACCTGAATTTACAGCTGTTTGACTATCAACTGTCTCTCCTGAGCTTGTATTGGAGTATTGGCTATTGACTTGTGGGGTAATTGGGTGATAATTTTCTCGCATATTCGTATCCTTGTGATTTTGATATGTAGGTGGTTGCGGTCTATGGTGCATTGGAGGTATGATACTGATGAATGGCTGAATAGTAACTGTGCCACTGTATACATTTGAGTACTGTAGAGGAGTAACGTATCTATTATGAATATAATGTGGAGGTCTAACTGGTTGAAGTTATAATGGTTGTAGTACTTGATATGGGGCTGGATAGATGTGCGCCTTTGATTGATTTTAAAATGCAACCTCAAGGGAATGCATACGTTTCTGGATGGATTGTATCTCTCTATCGTGCATCTGTCTATACAGCAGACGGGTGTTTTCAATATGAGTGATTCGATCGTTCAGCATATTATGCTCCAGTGTGAAGATTTTGTTGTAAACTACTGGTGCACGCCTGATAAATCGAGTGGGTTGTGTTGAACATGCTTGGTGGTATATTTGGCAGTTGATTACTTATATTGGTGTTTTCAGCGTGTATAGTAGAGTGTTGTGTCTTTACTTCAGTGTGAGCGTTCTCAACTAGTTTCATTCGTAGTATCTTGTTCGTATTTTCTAGCTCTTTAATTTTTGATTCCATATTCATGGCATAAGCCTTAAGTCGTGATTGATCTTTCGTTACGTCATTTAAGGCAGCCTTTTCTATCTTGATATCCTCCTCCATTTTCTTTAGCTTTGCTTCTCTTTGCCTTATATCCTTGTCACTTGATTTTGTTTGACTAGGTCTTTGTATAGGATTTGCTGTTGGTGTCGGAGTTGAAGAAAGTGAGCTTGATGAGCAGATGAGTGTAGATGAGGTACTATTTATACTAACAGGATCTGGCTGTGATACTGGCATCTGTACAGTTGGATTTAAAGCTAGGATGGGTGTGGTTGGTACAACTGTAGTAGAAGGTTACTTTGATTTGAAGTTATTAGTCTGATTGACTC
This sequence comes from Limnoperna fortunei, assembly GCA_944474755.1. Taxonomy (NCBI): domain Eukaryota; kingdom Metazoa; phylum Mollusca; class Bivalvia; order Mytilida; family Modiolidae; genus Limnoperna; species Limnoperna fortunei. The sequence goes on from OX104124.1 coordinate 46,337,159, forward strand.
GACAGATAGTTCAATATAGATGGTAAGGGTAAAGCTTTATCAGCTCTACTATTATTGGATTCTTCTTCTAATAGACTAGCTGCATGGGTTTCGATTCTATTAGCGATAGCCTGCATAGAGTTGGAAGTAATAGGCATGGTTCGTTTTGGAGCATAGTTTTCTAAGTTTGTGGTGGGGTTATTATTACAGGCAACACAAATGTATGGTGTTTTGTTTTCCTTGTCCTCCACTATTTCTATTTGTGCCTTGGTTAACTTTTCACAGTGGTAATGAACCCATAACCCACACTTCTCACACTTGAGACCTCTTGATTGAAGATTTCTCTTACATTTCATACATGGTGCCTTTTCTTCGCTTGTTGTGGATGTTAAGGTTTTCAACTGCTGTTGATGTTTATCCCTGTTTTCATATTGTAGTATTAGCTTATCACATTCAGCCCTAATTTTAGCATTTATTCCTGCATATCCCTTGATTTTATCCATTTTCTCCACTATTTGGTGTAGGATATCGAAGAAAGTATGGTGGTTGGCTCCGTTTACTTCTATTCTACATTGGGTGTTGTATAGATTTATTCAATATTGTTGTATATTGGTTAGGTTATCTAATATTGCCATTGAGACGGATACAACTTTGCCTTTATGGTCTGCTGTTGGATAAAATTCAACATGAATGATTTCATATGATTTGTATAGCTCTGTCATGATCCGAGTAAAGTGCAGGTAGGCCGCCGGTGTAAGAGACAGTATGATGTTTCCATGCTTATATTCAATCTGTAGGTCGGATGTTCTTGCAGTGGCATCAGACAGTTTTTCCAGCGCTTTTCTCTCATTGAGCATGTAACCCTTAAATGGGGTATTTACTTTGCTTGGGGTAAAGATCTGTGTGGTAATCATTCCTGTTGGGGGGGCTCATGATTATCAGAGTGAGTTGGTACAGATAACTCCGGCCCAGATGCTAAATATACTGACTGATATGATACGGAGTGGTGAGTTCCACTCTAACCCTTAATGTGGATCTAGAACAGTTGATTTTAATGTCCCTTTAGCTACCTATGAGTTGGTACAGAGTGAAGAAATCCACTCAAACACAGCGTGTTGTAAGGTATAGTAAATTAATGTACTGTATGGAAGAATTTAAGTTGGTAAGTTGCCCTGATACTGACTAGTTCATATTGAGTAGTAGAGTGGAGAGTTTCATTCAAACTCTGGGTGTTTAAGATAAAGGTGCTTAACTATAAATAAAAAATTTGAATTGGTACAGAGTGGTGCGTTCCACTCTAACCCAAGAGGAATGCAAGTAAATTTACGTATAGTACTTAGGTATATAATTTATAATTCAGAGTGGTGAATTCCACTCTAACTCAGCAGAGATGAGATATGGTACAGAGTGGTAGATTACACTCCAGTCCTGGACGATGCGGGACAAATTAAAGTTGATGCTTTAGTGTTTAAAATAGTAAAATATCTTGTGGGTAGTTTAAAAACAAGAGTTAAAATCTAAAATCTAATCTCGATTTGGTTTGCAGGTTGTAACCACAAGTATATTCTATATTCGATTCATAAAAATTGGCTCGAATTCTAAGGACTAAACACCAAGGAGGCTAAAAGGATAAAACCCTGGCAGAGTAAAAAATTTAAAACATAAAGTATTGTATAAATTTTTTTTCTGAAAGTTAGAGAGGCCAGCAATCCTCATATATTTGGTATTTTATATTTCTAAGCCATGCCCTCGCTAGGTGGAAGTCGGGGTGTATGCCACCCTTGTATAAATTGAAAGCGGTTTTAATGGTGGTGTTGCGTGGCCCTTTTTTAGTTTTTGGATTTCTGTACAAATCTCTGTTCAGGTCAGGAACTACTTGGTTTAGACTCTTGTTCAGATCTTTTGTGAGCGTGTTGAGATTTAAAATCCTGTTAAGAAGCTGTTTGTCTTGCTCTTGGTACACAGAGAGGTCTTTCTCAGCTTGCTTCTTTTTGGTTTGCCTACTAGCAACTGTTTGGTTCCACCTCCAGATCGAGTAGATAGGCGTAGTGATAAAACTTATTTTACAGTTTGGATGGCTGGCAATCAAATCAAAAGCTCTTGTATAACATCTGATAGTCTCACTTGACTGGTCTTCTGGGAGAAGGGAGATGGTGCTGCCCTTCTCTTTTGTGGTGTTGTCACATGTACCGTGTCAAAAGTATAGGTGGATGTTGCTGCCAAATAGTCGAAGCATGGTGCTGAGGTTTTGCTCCAACCAGGCGATGGCGTCTTTTGTAGTCCTGCCTTTCTGGCACCACCACACAATGTTGTTTTGAACCGTCGAGGTTACCTGAGCTTTAAGGTAGTCTCCCTTACTTTCAGAGAAGATTACTGGTATGAACAGTTTTTGGGATGTATGAGGTATTTGGATGGCTTGGTGCTCCGAAATATATTTAGTAAGCTTGGTTACACTTATTAGGAATTATGGTAAAAGTATAGGAAGTATATGATAATGATTAAGCAGGTTATAGGATTATAAGGGGTTGACTGTTTTCCCGCCAAATTTCTCACGAGTATTTACAGGTCCGCCATATTGGTCACAAATTCAGTTTATTTTAATATCGATATGATCTGACAAAATATCTGATATATATTTAAGTAATAAATTGGGACGATAGTCAATTCAGGATCAAATCTATATTTATAATTCAAAGCGGGTGTCAAACGAAACCAGAACTCATCGCACAAGTCGCAGAAAAATGATAAAATGAGTAAAACATATAAAATACGGTGCGTAAAAAATATATATGTACAGTGACACTAATCGATGAGTTCACCAAATTTTAAACTTAACTATATGTGTGTGAATGTACAAAATGTTGAAAAATTATTCCTGTGCAAAATGTGCTGCCTCCATCTTGGTGACTCGATCTGGCATTGTTGTTATGTAAATGGCACGAACATGGCTATTGTAAAATACCCCGTTATTGGCTAACGACAATTTTTTAAAAAGATATCCCTTACGTTCTCTATTTCAAATCGTCTCTAAACTAATGTTTTTATGTAAAGTTTGAGAAAATACAGTCATATGCACATATATCGTTATTTTAACATGTATCGTTATACTTTATAGAAGTATTATTATACTTTTGAAAAATATCATTATACTTTTCAAAAGTATCATTATATTTTTGAAAAATATCATTATACTTTTGAGATGTATCATTATACTTTAACAAGTTTAACTATACAAGTAGGAAGTAAACTGATACATTTTTGAAACACTCAGACATAACTAAATATAGTAAGTAAGTAAGTAAGTAAGTAATATTTATTTATAGTCGGGTTATACATATAAACAAGTAACATAAGCTCTCAAGAGCTTTTATGCCGACTTACATATAAGAGCAATAATACAGATACAAACATACAAACATACAAACATACATCTTACAGCATTTGAAGTTACAGAGCAGCACTTAAAACACATTGCATATACAGCTAAGTAAAAACATAAAACTAGCAGAAAACACATGCATATAAGCAGGGAAAGCAAAACATTTAAGCACTACAAGGCGAAAAGCACTAGCCAACACTGAAATTAAGCAAAAAGTAAAAAAAGAAATAATGAGAGAAAATAACTAAAAATAAAAGGAAAGCAAAACTAAAAAGCAAAGCAGGATCCTTGTAGATATTCAGTATCTAAGATTTGCAGCTAATACATGAACATGAGGGGCCAGTCCATGTATTAATGAGGGTCTTAAACTGGTCAAGGTTTGATTGTTTTCTTAGTTCATCAGGAAGACTGTTCCAAATCTTAGGGGCTGAATATCTAAATGATTTCAGACCATACCTGGTGGAATTTACTCTGGGTATTTCAGCTGTGTTGGTATACCTGAAGTTATAAGAATTATTTTTAATAGAGACAAGATCTTGTAAAAATACTGGACTATTTTTGTTAATAATTTTAAATGTTTCTATGGCAATTGTTCTCAGACGTCTAACTCTTAATGATGGTAATAGAGATTTTTCAAGTAGTTTTTCATATGACGAGTCCCTATCTTGGTATATAAAGCGCAGTGCTCGTTCTTGAATTTTTTCAATTTTGACTGTATTTACCTCTGAGCAAAAATGCCATGCTAATGGGCAGAAACTAAAATTTGACAGAATAAAAGAATAATAGATAGTAATTCTACTGAGACGATTCAAGTGGTGACCAATGCGCTTTAAAACATTTAGTTGCCTGGCTGCTTTTCTACACATATTTGTAACATGACTATTGAAATCTAACATAAAGTCGATCGTAACACCAAGAAGTTTGACCAATTTTTCACATTTTATAACAGTACCATCTAAATCTAAATGCAAATTCAATTCATATGTTTTCTTCCCAAGAGCAATGGCCTGAAATTTATCAGGATTTGCTTTCATTTTATTAATTTGAAACCAGTTTATAAGTGATATACTGTCGTTTTCAAGTACAGATTTTAATACAGTTTGGTCATGACTATCATAAGACACAGTATTGTCGTCAGCATAGTTATATAAGGTAGATTGATTTATAAAACAGGATATATCATTTAAAAATATATTAAACATCACAGGTCCCAGTATGGATCCCTGTGGTACCCCTTTTATCATATAATGATATTTCACGTTAATATAATGATACTTTAATGAAGTATAATTGTATTAGCATAAAGTATCGTTATACTTCTAGAAAGTATAATGATAGAAATGAGAAGTATACTTATAGAAAAAAGTATAATTATAGAAGTATCCTTATTGTGACATGAACGGCCACTCATACTCAGCTAAGAAATGTAAACAATGAACGTCATAAAGAGAATGACGTCACAATACGTTCGGTCTACTTGAACTTATCTGTATTATAAAATGGTTAGTCTAGAGAATGCCCGAGCGTCAAATTCATATGATAAATTATAAATATTTCAATTATGAATATAAAAGTGTAAAAATACATTTCAAGCTAAAAGAAATTTTAAAATAAGTTATTTTCTCACGTAGAGAACAATAATATGTCTTTCTATGTTTCTTGTTGTCTCTAAAAACATAAAAATGTAGTCATGTTCAGTGTGGTATGGTAAGGGGTGATTTGCTGATTTTGGTTTTTTTTAAAATTAAATTTATTGATCTAAAAATATGTTAGGTGATTTCCATATCTATTTTAAGAACAAAGATTGCGCATGGGTCGCATATTTTTCCGGTCGTGTTCTATTCATTGACGTTTTCCCCGACCAAACGAAATTGTGCTGTTTCTGCTGAGTGTAAGACGGTGAGTTTGTAACATTCTGTTTGTTAGTTTTACTTTTCTAATGTCTTAGATTGTTAAAAGCTAAAAACACATTAAATATTATGCCGTAAGTGGAAAATATCTATTCTACTTTCGGTTTAGATGCAGAACTGAACGACAAGTCCTGCACCTCAAAGGTTATCTTGAGTTTATTATATGTCCTAATAGAATTGAAATAGTTCATTGGGAGCAAGAATATATACTGATTTTACAACGGGTTTGCCCCTTTATGCCCAAAATTTTACCCCTCACTAATGTTCAGTGTAAAATATTAGACATATAGATCCGTTTACTGCTGCTGAAGGGGTCATTGTCGACCTGGGTACTATATCAGCGTACCCAGGGTACGTTTATAATTCTTAAAAGTACCCTGATAAATTAGTTTCATATAAACGTACCCACAATATATAAGAAGTGGCTGCAATCGTACCCTGATAGATGCAAAGTATATAATCAGCATCATCAACTTTGGTACGAAAAATCGCGAAGATCCCGGAAAGGCTTTTGATCATGTGATAGTAGAACGAGAACAGGGTACGATTGCAGCCGATTCTTATATCCTGGGTACGTTAATATGAAACTAATTTATCAGGGTACTTTTAAGAATTACAAACGTACCCTGGGTACGCTGATATAGTACCCAGGTCAACAATGAGCCCTTCAGCTTTACTGCTGAACTAATTAAACAAGATGAATTAAGGCAAATTTTTTATATTCACTAAATCTATATGATCTATATTCTACATAAAACAAAAGCAAAGTCATCATCAAAATTCTCCCCTTTCCCCAGACTACACGTGCATTTAAAAGATAAGCATTTAATGAATATTCATATCTGACCAAACTGACCACAACAGATAAGGAGGCGTGTCATTTACTAATGAATGCTGCTATGATTTCACTAACCAGTATCAATATCATAATTATAACAGTATGCCAACTGGTGGTAAAATCGTTATACATTTGTGCCGCAATGACTTATTTCTTAACTCACTTTGAGCAAAATTACTCCACATATATATCTATATATTTTTTTTTAGAAAAAATGTGTGTAGTATAAAAAGTATCAGTATGAAATAAAACAGCTGTCAGTACAGGGACAGTCTATGCTATATATTAGTATAGACTGTCCCTGGTCAGTTCTTCTTTAATTATTAGATTGAAAACACTTATATTAATAAAAAATTTTAATTTGTAAAAATCTAGTTTTCAATTTATTTAGTGCATGTGTATCATCTTAACACTTATCAATGTCAATGAGAATAAAACATAAAATAGAAAGGGAGCAAGAAGTTGTAATACTATTGTCCTTGACGACACAATATTTAATTGCTAAACAATAATCTCAAATGAAGCCATAACATACATTGTAATAAATAATTCTAATGCAAGGGTGTGATCGATTGCTTTGGTTCAGCAACTTGTATCCGTCACAAATTTATTTTTTAGATCAGAAAACTTCTCACCATGGATTCTTTATTAGTCGTTACGAAGTCAATCATTTTGAAACGTGCTGAGTAGGATCAATTATGCTATTGTATCAGTGTGGGAAACGGCCACTAGCCAACTTGTCGAAATCTAGTTGAGAAGAATTTTGGCAAGTTAAGTTTATCTGAAGAAAAAAATTTACAAGTCATGTTTTCCAAATGATAAATGTATATTAAAAGAGTGTTTTCTGTCTATTTTCAATGTTAATTCAAGAATCTTTGGGTGGCTATATTTTATTCCATTTGGTATGCTGAACTCTCTTTTTGTTAAGAGATATACTTTCACAGCATATCCTCACATTTCTGATAGTTTTACGACGGTTCAAATTATAATTTTCAAATACCCGACCATTATTTTTTGACATAAATGGTCAATTTCAGATTTCAAAATGGCCGCCGGCAGCAACTTTGGGTGGCCATATTTAATTCTCAATGGTATGCTGGACTCTATTTTGTTAAGAGATTTACTTTACACATCACATACTTACATTCCTGATAGTTTTATGACGGTTCATATTATAGTTTTTAAATACCTGACCATTATTCTTGACATAAATGGTCATTTTCGCATTTCAAAATGGCCACCGGCAGCCATTTTGGGTGGCCATATTTAATTCTTTATTGTATGCTGAACTTTTTTTAGTTCAGAACGCTACTCACAACAGCACACACTTACAACACAGCAAGTTTCATTACAATTGAAACAATAATTTTTAGACTGATGGCATTACAAATTTGGTCAGGACAGCTTTTTTGCTTAATATATTTTCACTGTGCCATTGGAAAAATGACTAAGTCCAACACCTTAGATGCCACTTTTGGAGGCATATGTTGTAGCTATAAATTTAAATATATAGTAACTAAGAGTTTTATCCAGTAATATCCATAAAGGTTAGTAGAAATTAGCAATATTAATACTTCATTCCATTTGAAATTTTGTTTCTACCATTTTAAACACCAAGACCTACAAGTTCAGTCAGCCTTTTTTCACGTTTTTCCAAAATGCAACCCTGAAATTAGCAATTTTAAATATGCGTAACTTTTTTATTTGTTAACCGATTTTGATTCTGTTTTTTTGCTATGGGTTAAGTAAAATGAGATCTATCTGTTTTTATATTGAAATTTATTATTCCTTATTACACCAGTTTTACCCTGGAGTCCCTATCTTTTAATTTTAAGATCTTTATTTACCCTGTGTTAATGTTAAATGGTGTTAGCTGTTCACTCCATGTTGTGGACAAACTTTGAAAACCTACTTCCAAACTATTATGACTAGTAGATTATTAATTTGGTGAGTACTATTATTTTTTGGTACTAGCCAGAATGGAGAGCTGAACAAAAATTTTGTTTCCCACACTGTTGTATGCATTATAAGATACATTTTTAAAAATTAACATATAGCTGCAGGGGGGATAAATACAAACGTAAAATAATGAGAAACTTGCTCGTTTGAATGTAATTACATAGTAGCTTAAATTAAATAGAGTGTTGAGGATGTGAGTTATTATTGAATGAAATGTATGTGTTTTTATACTGGTAAATCTTTCCGATCAGTCTTGTTTTAAGACGTTTCTTAATACCTCAATACATAATCAGTTTGCTCATGTGTAGAGGTGGGAAACCATGGATATGAAGCCACACAATAGCATTGTGCCCACTGTGGCCGCAGACAAGGATAGAAAACAATGACTATGGGATGCAGATGTCCACAATGGGGTGTGGGTTGCGGAGAATCCACATGATCAGTAGTGTATGTAACAAGGTTAAATGTAAATATGTATACAAAAAACTTAGTGGATAACTGTAGATTAAATTTTTTTTTGGAGGGGGCAGGGGGGGGGGGCAAATTAGAAGCTACTAAAGATTATTTGAACAGTGTTAACTGACATAGGAGACAAATTAAACTGTGCAAACAAATATCAGAAAGTGTATTTTAATATTCAGTGCAATTTTAATATGTAGGCACTGGTATCTATATTCCTGGTTCAGCAGTAACCATGGCAGCTTCTTCAGAAGAAGAAAATTATGTACGCATGGCTTTCTTACTGACTGGTATATCCCCAAGAGCTGTTCGAGCTTTATTTGATAGAGAATTTGCACCGATATGTCTAAAGGAGACTTTAAGCAAAGAGGGCAACAAGCTTTTGGATTTAAAGAAAAAGAGAGTTATTAATGAGGCTCAGTATAAACTTTTGTTTCCATCTGGTAAGTGCATTATAGTTTATGTAATAGTTATTTGTTAATTAGATCTCATGGTTTAATTTGTAAGAAAAGAAGATAAAACCAAACAGAAACATCACAAATCATTTTACTCAAAAACAACATAACAGAAAGGCCAAAACAAGGACATAACACTGAAATAACAGGGCGACTTAAACTTTGCTTTTTTATAACCTTAGAGCGACTTTCAAGTTCTAAAAGGACAAAATCAACCAGTGTAGTGAGTCGTGATCCACAGTTCTCTGTAGATAGATACAGCACATACAACCAGAAATTTTTAACAGAACAATACAAACGGATAGCTTTAAATAACTGTCAGATGTTTTTAGTATACATGGCAATTATGACCTGGTATAAACAAACAAATTTACTAGTAATTGAAATTTTTGGTGGAGATTTACATATATACACTGCCCTATATTGAGAGTATCTTTAACTAAGGAAGGACTGTATTTTGGGGCTGTATATTTGACGATTATCTTTTACACTGTCTTCTGTAGCTTAAAATGAGACCATTAACATTCTGAATACTCAATGTTGTTAACAAAAGACATAGTCAAACAAGAACGAAATGAATTATAATGGTGTAATATTTGAAAATTCTTTTAGGTAATGTAGAGTCTAAGACATTTGATGTTACCTTAATGATATGTTTGATTCGACATTTGACCAATTTGGTCCATCCTTCCACTGGATTTGAAAATCTACCACGCCCAGGGGAGATAACTCCTTGTGCTGACCTGGCAAGAATCAAGTACTACAGAAACTATATTGCCCATTTAGTTGACAACAAGATAGATAACTCTGTCTTTATTAATGCTTGGAATGAAATCAGTGAGGTGAGTTAAACTAGGAGTAATTTTAAGCTCATTTTGAATTGACATACACCACAGTGATGTCAATCTATTCTGTTTTCCAGTTGGATGTTACATGGCTATCAATTGATAGACAACTGTCATCTGTCATTTACTGAGGTGACACTTTTCAGTGTTTAGTGGGTTATACAAACCTGAAATATCAGGACTCAAGAAATTAAATTCCATCTGCTATGGTCGAAACAAGTGACTAAATTATGGTTGTGTTTGCTTTATTATGTGATTATTTCTCTATTGGCCTAGTTATTGGTCCAAGGCTTGCTGTATTGGCCTGAGTTGCAGCCGAAGAACAATACATCTGGCCAAGGACCAATAACTAGGCCAATACAGAAATCATCACTTAATGATATCATTATTAATTAACTAGTCCAAATCAAGCAGGCAAATATTTATCGAATCGGGCCAAAACCGATATTGGACTAGTCAATTCCTTATTGGATTGGTTCAGCAAAATATATCAAATCGGTAGTTTAACTGTTATCTACAATGTACGTGAATATTATAGTTATACAAAAGTTGCTCATTAGAGGGAGTTGTCATTATATCTTTACTGCACAAGGGAAAGTAGTATTGCCTTAAACATTGATAATTCCCATTAGCCAAAGGGGAGGGCAGGCAATACCTCTGTCCCGAGTGCTGTCATGTATCATGGCAATGACAGCTATATAAGCAACTGTTACACCCCCTGAAATGTAAAACGTTCCCATTTATGCATTTGTTTTCGTTTTCCGTTCGTTCGTATATCGTATTTTGTTCCTCCATCTGTTCGTCTGTTCGTTCATCCGCATGCGCAAAACAAGTAAATAAACCCGTTCGTTCGTCCGCATGCGCAGTACAGGTAAAAATAAACACTTTATTAGTCTGATAGAAAATACTACATTCTGTTATCAAATTAAAATAACCTGAACATTAAAATGTCAAATAAAGTGTATTTATTTTAAAACTATAAATTCAATAAAATCATGAACATTTTTTAAATTAAATATAAACATAAACAATATGAAATACTTTTTTCATCTATTTTGTCATCTACAATATTCAGGTTGTACAAATAAATATGATTTATTTGAACACTCTCCAAATTTTATAAACACATATGAAATTTTTCTATTTTAGTTCCTAAAACCTTAAAAATATATGTTTTATCCAAAAGTCTTTGAATATCCCTATATCTTTGTCTTCATTTGATACAAAAACTGAATAATCTCGGCTATGCAAAAAATCTTAATTTGATGTCACAATATTTGTTTGGAAATACAGACATTTCATTTCCTAGGTTTTAAATTGCATGTGTAATGTCTAAGGACTGATTTAGCATCTCTTAGTTAGGTCAAAGAAGTGAATAATTATAGTATGCTATGGTTTAATATTGCATCTTATAAGGTCTCAGGAGTGATTTTATATATATAATATGGTCTTTAATTGTATCGCAAAGGTCTGTGGAGTGATTTTATATGTGTAATATGGTTTTTAATTGTATCTCAAAGGTCTCGGGAGTGATTTTATATATGTAATATGGTTTTTAATTGTATCGCAAAGGTGTTGGGAGTGATTTTATAGGTGTAATATGGTTTTTAATTGTATTGCAAAGGTCTCAGGAGTGATTTTGCATGTGAAATATGGTTTTTAATTGTATTGCTAAGGTCTCAGGAGTTATTTTCTATGTGTAATATGGTTTTTAATTGTATTGCTAAGGTCTCAGCAGTAATTTTGTATGTGAAGTATGGTTTTTAGTTGTATTGCTAAGGTCTCAGGAGTGATTTTGCATGTGAAATGTGGTTTTTAATTGTATTGCTAGGGTCTCAGGAGTGATTTTATATATATAATATGGTTTTTAATTGTATCGCAAAGGTCTGTGGAGTGATTTTATATGTGTAATATGGTTTTTAATTGTATCGCAAAGGTCTCAGGAGTGATTTTATATTTGTAATATGGTTTTTAATTGTATCACAAAGGTGTTAGGAGTGATTTTATAGGTGTAATTTGGTTTTTAATTGTATCGCAAAGGTCTCAGGAGTGATCTTGCATGTGAAATATGGTTTTTAATTGTTTTGCTAAGGTCTCAGGAGAGATTTTCTATGTGTAATATGGTTTTCAGAGCTTCAGATGAGATTTTCTTCATTGGGTTTTTTACCCTATGTACCCATCTGATGATTTATTTCATTGGGTATTTTTTTTATATATCACTTTTATCATTTTTTAAACCCACTCAAAAATAAGTAATTGGGTTTTTCACCCATCTAAAATTTATTGAATTGGGTTTTTTATGCTGACAAAAATGTATTTCACTATGGTTTAATACATGTCTATTCATGATGCCACAACAAAATACTAGACTGGTTCTAACCATAAATAAAATTTTGGAAGAAAAGTGTGTTCAACAGGGAACATGCATCTCTTCTTGTGAAATATATCTCCATACCTGGAGCACCGTATGCTGCATGAAATATACATTACATTCGGAATACCTCGGTTGTTGTGTTGCAAATGATGGGAATCGTAATTACGCAACTTTGTGTATATTTTTTTGAATGAACTAACTCAATCACTGAACAATTTTATGCTCTCAGTGAGTGAATTAAGCATGTTCCTAACAATTGATTGGGTTTTAGCCCTTTGATATTGCGTTTTGCAACGCAAAGCTATAAAAATAATTGGGTTTTATGAAAATTTAATTGCGTAATAACGCAAATACGCAGCTTATCTGGAGCTCTGGTTTTTAATTGTATTGCTAGGGTCTCACAAGTGATTTTATATGTGAAATATGGTTTTTAATTGTATTGCTAAGGTCTCAGGAGTGATTTTGTATGTGAAATATGGTTTCTAATTGTATTGCTAAGTTCTCAGTAGTGAAATTGTATGTGTTATATGGTTTTTAAGTGCATAGCTAAGGTCTCAGGATTGATTTGATATTTGTATTATGGTTTTTGATTTCAATTCTTATGTATCAGGAGTGATTTTATATGTTTAATTTAGTATTTAATTGTATCTCAAAGGTCTCAGTAGTTTTTTAATGTTAAATATGGTTTTTAATATTATTGCAAAGGTCTCGGGAGTGATATAACAAATGTGATTTTAAATTTGTTATTTGAACACCACCTTGATGAACATTTTCCAATAGAGAATTTTTATAATAAATTACCCCTAAATTTATGAAACTATACGGTTTAACATAATAAATATACAGTTGGATCAGTACATTTCATTATATGCAATAAAGATTAATTATAAAAAGCTTCCTCTGGAATGTGTAATAATTACTGTAATCAAAATAAAATGGACCATTATTTTTAATTAAGCTCGTTTCTTTTTACACAGTGATAAAAAATATTTATAGGTTCATTATTAAAACATTTCCATGTTGAGCCCAAATCCCGAACCTGAATATTTAATAAAAATACTCAACCCCACACATTTTTCCTAGGCTAATGTTGTCACGTATTTTTTGTGTGTGTATTACCTGTTTGTCAATGAGCTGTCACAAATCATTCAAATGATGATATAATGAAAATAAAGTATAATTATTTTATTATTTATTCCTTTTCAATTTTTTATTTGTTTACTATAAACCAGCTTGATTCTCAAGATTTTATTTAAAATGATCGAACGTTTCTTAATTTTTACAAAGCACGATATAGGCTTCTCCATTCGTTTTCCCACATACGAACAATTGAAGCGTATAGCTTATCTCTGATTGGTTAATTTTTAAATGGTTCATCTGGACAATAAGAGCGTTCGTTCGTTCTTCATCCGTTCATATGTCGTTTTTGGTTCGTCTGTTTAAGGTTCATACAGGAACGTTTTACGTTTCAGGGGGTGTTTATTTATTTCATTGCAGAATTAAGAAAACATGTGTTTTAGCCTGTATTATTTTATGTGTAGCAATACCTCGTCCCGAGTGCTGTCAAGTATCATGGCAATGACAGCTATATAAGCAACTGTTATATTGCTGTATAATTTTAATGTAGTCCTCATGATATATCATTGTTTGGAATTTTCAGGCAATACACAGTTAGTTTTCTAAACGTTATGTGACTTTTTTCATCATTTAGTTTGTACATTTATTTATATAAATTAAAAATAAATAGTTTTTTGTTGCTTGTTACTGGAGAAGGCATTACCACGACATGATAAGGGCATTATCACAGCGTGATAATTAATGCCCTCATGTCAAATTACTGCAGATTAATTAATGCCAGCTGAACTTGTTTTATCCAGTTGAAACAAACATAATTTTACTGATATGAAATAATTATACAGTTATTGAATGTGTATCTAGGCAATAGTTCAGAACATTTTCCGCATCGGTATCCAGATCAGCTTAATGTTCTATTGTCCAAAGCCAATGGCTGAGGGCAATAGAACATTAAGCTGATCTGGATACCCAGGGGAAAATATTCTGATCTATTGCCTGGTTACACATTCAATAACTGTTTTATTGTCTCGCCTGCAGCGAAAGTCGCTGGAGGCGAGACTTATGGATGGGAATCTGGCGCCGGCGGCGTAAACACTTGACATCTTGCTTCATATATTTGTAAGCCCAAGCCCTAGGTCCATCAAATTTGGTACAGAGGTAGCTTATGATGAGTACTTGCCAGTCAGTCACCTGTCACCTGACCTTGACCTCAATTTCACGGTCCAGCGCCTACATTAAAGTTTTTGGGTTACGGCAGTTCCTCTGTAACTACGCATGGTAGGATGACAATATTTGGTGTATAGGTTGCTGATGTCTAGTACATGACTGTCTAGTAGGTGTCACCTGACCTTGACCTCAATTTCATGGTCCAGCGACTACGTTAAAGTTTTTGGGTTACGACAGTTCCTGTGTAACCACGCATGGTAGGATGACAATTTGGTATATAGGTTGCTGATGACTAGTACATGACTGTCTGGTAGGTGTCACCTGACCTTGACCTCAATTTCACGGTCCAGTGACTACGTTTAAGTTTTTGGGTTAAGGCAGTTCTCTGTTACCACGGATGGTAGGATGACAATATTTGGTATATAGGTTGCTGATGACTAGTACATGACTGTCTGGTAGGCGTCACCTGACCTTGACCTCAATTTCATGGTCCAGCGACTACGTTAAAGTTTTTGGGTTACAACCACTCCTCTGTAACCATGCATGGTAGGATGACAATATTTGGTATATAGGTTGCTGATGACTAGTACATGACTGTCATGTAGGTGTCACCTGACCTTGACCTCAATTTCACGGTCCAGCGACTGAGTTAAAGTTTTTGGGTTTCGACAGTTCCTCTGTAACCACACATGGTAGGATGACAATATTTGGTATATAGGTTGCTGATGACTAGTACATGACTGTCTGGTAGGTGTCACCTGACCTTGACCTCAATTTCATGGTCCAGTGACTACGTTAAATTTTTGGTGTTACGGCAGTTGCTCTGTAACTATGCATGGTAGGATGACAATATTTGGTATATAGGTTGCTGATGAATAGTACATGACTGTCTGGTAGGTGTCTCTTGACCTTGACCTCAATTTCATGGTCCAGCGACTGAGTTAAAGTGTTTGGGTTTCGACAGTTCCTCTGTAACCACACATGGTAGGATGACAATATTTGGTATATAGGTTGCTGATGACTAGTACATGACTGTCTTCTGGTAGGTGTCACCTGACCTTGACCTCAATTTCATGGTCCAGTGACTACGTTAAATTTTTGGGGTTATGGCAGTTGCTCTGTAACTATGCATGGTAGGATGACAATATTTAGTGTATAGGTTGCTGATGTCTAGTACATGACTGTCTGGTAGGTGTCTCTTGACCTTGACCTCAATTTCATGGTCCAGCGACTATGTTAAAGTTTTTGGGTTACGGCTGTTCCCCTGTAACTACGCATGGTAGGATGACAATATTTGGTATATAGGTTGCTGATGAATAGAACATGACTGTTTGGTAGGCGTCACCTGACCTTGACCTCAATATCACGGTCCAGTGACTACGTTAAAGTTTTTGTATTAGGACAGTTCCTCTAACTATGCATGCCAGGTATGGTGACAATATTTGGTATACAGGCCGCTGCTGATATTTAATGCTATTTAAGTAATGCTTATGACGAAATTTATTTTCGTTAATGATGCGGAATGCAGGTGAGACGTTTTTCTGTCCACACTTGTTACATAATAAAGGTTCACATCAACAATATATATTAAAAAGAAACAATTCAATTCAACTGTCTTTATAAATGCAACAAATGTTAAATGATACCACACTTTAACAAATTAACAGTTTGTTTTTAATCAACAGTGAACGTGGTGAAGAAATTAAAAGTTAATTGTCAAGTGAAAACACTTCATATTTTTCAAAACAAAAACAAAAGTCAACATAAAACATTTTGAATTTGAGATTTATGGTAATCAAGAAAGGTATGTGGAATGAATATATGCAAATGGCGCAAATCTTATCATAAATATTAAAAAGTGAGGTCAAAATGTCAACAGGCAATAGATCACCATTCTATTGACGGAGAGAAATGTTTATTAATAAAACGGTTGAATATAAATCATACTTCAAAGAAAGATATTTATTGTATTAGGTAATAATAGTACATAATATACTGTATTATTTTGAAGGCCATTGGCAGGTTAGGTGGTCCTACAATGCTGCAAGAATGCAATGATATAAAGAACAAAATACTAGACCAATCGAATCAGGAGATAATGCTGGAAATCAAATCTGCTCTTGTTGGAATTAAAAATTTGGAAAGTTCCTACATCGATCTACAGAATAAACATACTGAAATGGCAAAGGAAATGGAGACCTTGAAGGAATCACAGAAAGACACGGTTCCATGGAATGTCAGAGGTAAAGGTCTTAAATACTGTAGGGTTCTTTTCTAAATAAAAACAACCTTGCAAATTTAATCTAAATCAATACCAGTTCAGTAAATTAACTTCCATTAAAATTTGGCAATCAAACTTTGTTCAGGAAGTAAAAGAATAAATTTTTGCGTTATTTTTAACAATTGTGAAGTAATGTTTAACAGGTATTGCTTGAAAATTTATACAATTTTTTTAAGATGCCACCTTATTTTCACATGCATTTAAAAATTTATTCTGAAATAGGATAATAACACCTTTATCTAATCAAGCATTGATTTATATGTAGTTTATTTATGTTTATACTTTGTCTCGGTTTTGTTTTATACATATTAAGCTGAAAGGAGGGAGAACTGCTTGATTAAAAGAATGCTTGATGTCCAGGAACAATATTTCAGCTTTATTCAAAACAAGAACAATTTGACAAACTATTAATTAAATCTGATGGACTTAAGGCCACTTATTTTGACTGCCACTGAAAAAGTATGGAGTATCAGCTGCAGGTAGTGGCATAATTTAAGAGTCTTTTGTAGTGGCTACAAGAGCTTAATTTTAACAACATATGCACAGGAAGTCTTTAACATACAAAAAATATGTCACAGTAGATGTAAATTATCCTGTATTTTGATTTATAGGGGCCCTATGTCATTTTATCACATTAAAACAAATGTCAGTCCTATACTTGCAAATGCAACTCCTCTACTAATCAGAATTTTATTAAACTTAGTAGGAATGTAGGACATCATATGTAATTATCCATATCGACAGGAAGTTACGATCAGATATTTCTTTACAAATTATGTCCTTTGACTTTGGACATTTTTCAAAAAATTTGTACATGTACATGAATAACAAACATCTTACAAGCTCTTCCCCCTGTAACTACTGGTCAGAATTTTCTGAAATTTGGTAGGAATAATGGACAACGTAATTGTGCTTATCAACAGTAATTTATGACCATATATTTTTTGTAAGATTTATGCCCTTTTGAACTTAGAAATTTCACACAATATATGTATGAAATAACTTGCATTGCTACATTTCTGATCACAGTTGTATGGAAAACAATAGGTATGTGGGCTTTTGGGTTATGTTAGCTCACTAAGGTATGAGAAAAATGTTCAGATCCCTTCTGCTGGAAATAGCAAAGCATATGAGAGACATATTGTATGTGAAATTTTATTGGATGATCCTTATAAATAAGTTGATTTTTATTTTTATTGGAAATCAAAAGGAAATCAAAAATGGCTGCCAACGCAGGATTTATATGACTTAATGGGAATTTTGAAAAAAACTGGTCAACCAATTGAACCAAAACTTATCAGCTGTTTATTGACTGGTTCTTGCTTCAATTTTGTATACCCTGCCACACAAAGCAGCGGGGGGGGGGGGGGGGGCCTCAGTGGCCGAGTGGTCAAGGTAGTTCGTCTACTAATGATCACGTGGTCTGTCAACACTGAGATTGTGGGTTCGATTCAAACTGCAGGCAGGGTGTACTCGACTCCAATCTTTATTGACAAGGATTGCAAGTTTTCCTACCGCAAGTTGGGGGTTTTCTCCGGGAACTCCGGCTTCCTCCCCCAATAAAAACTTGACGCCATGATATAGCTGAAAAATTGCTGAAAGTGGCGTTAAGCACCATGAAACAAACAAAGTGACGGGGCATTATGTGAAACTCCATATGGGTATGAGTGTCCATGCCTTTGTGGTTTCCAGATGATAACTTGAAAACACGTCAACAGATTTTATTTAAACTTTGTACAGCTAGTAAATACCATAAAATGAAAATCAAGTTCTATTTTCAGCACAATCGAATTTGTAGTCGACTTAAAAATTTTTTGGTCAACAGTTCTTTTTTAACTTTACACAGCTGTTAAGTACTATTAAATAAAGATCAGGTTGAATTTTCAGCACATTCCCATTGTAGTATTTCAGATAATTTTTATAGGTCCAGGGTTTAGGTAAAAATTGTCTTCTGAGATGGACTGTTATCATGCTCACTTGTTTCTGTAGGCTGATACATGTAATTAATTTAGTAAAATTTGTTCATGAATATTAAAAACAACGCAACGTGGCTGGGTTTTCATTAAATGCCCCCATTTGTTTTGATGCCAATCTAAAACTGTAATTTTGCCATCACCAGAGGACTTTGTTAACATAGCTCAAGATGGGAAAACTGTTCTTATGCCATTTAGTAAGAAAATACAAAGCCAATTAAAGACATATTGTAAGTGAATGGTTTTTTTGTGTATATTAAATAGTTTATGATCTTTGTTTTGATCAGAAATTTATTCAAAATGGCTTATTTTACATTGGGGGAATTGCCATCTTCACTGCCGATATAAATTTGGTGAGTCATACAGGCCTTTGGTTTTTTATGTGTGGCTTTTTTCCGCACTTCTCTTTAAATCAACTTGTTATTAAAAGCATTGTATTGTGGTACCAACATATATTTCCTATTGCAATGGCCAGACGATGATGGGTACAATAATGTCTAGCATGTTTTGTAGGATGAAGATTAATTAAAACAAAGTATTTTTTTAAAAATTTAGTAGTTATAGTATGTTGTATCAGATGCAAATTCCTATGGAATAAGATTTTTTTGGTTTTAAACTTTAAGACTGAGATACTTTTGCAAATAATGTTTTCCCCATATTGATGTGATTAATGAAGTCTTTAATAGAAGTCCTTTCAATTTTAACTCATCAAAGGTCCATATCAGCTGTTACCATTACTCTGTTTCAATAGTTCTGAATCATTTACAAACATTAGTTGTACTGATTCATTAAAAACAAGACAGCTATTACGATTACTTATTTTTAACAAATAAAATATCATCAAACTAAGATGCCAAGGTTAATAGAATTTACAAACCAGACGAGTGTTTCTTCTAATCAAGACTCATCAGTGGCGCTAAAACCCAAATACACCCCCTGAAACGTAAAACGTTCCCATTTATGCGTTCGTATTTCGTTTTCCGTTCGTTCGTATATCGTTTTCCTTTCGTCCATCCGTACGTCCATTCGTTCGTTTGTTCGTCCGCATGCGCAAAACAAGTAAATAAAAACCGTTCGTTCGTTCGTCCGCATGCCCAGTACAGGTAAAAATAAAGGTTCATTCGTTCGTCAGCATTCGCAAAAGAAAATATTTTACACTTTGTTAGTCTGATAGAAAATACTACATTCTGTTATCAAATTAAAATAACCTGAACATTAAAATGTCAAATAAATTGTATTTATTTTAAAACTATAAATTCATTAAAACCATGAACATGTTTTAAATTAAATAATTATGAAATACTTTCTTCGTCTATTTTTTTATATGTAAATCTACAATATTCAGGTTGTACAAATAAATATGATTTATTTGAACACTCTCCAAATTTTATAAACATATGCAATTTTTCTATTATATATTAGTACCTAAAACCTTTTAAAAATGTATGTTTTATCCTAAAGTCTTTGAACATCCCTACATTGTCTTCATTTGATACAAAAACCAAATAGCTGTTTACACAGCAAACTTAATAAAACTGAATAATCTTGCATAAAATCTTAATTTCGATGGCACAATATTTGTTTGGAAATACAGACATTTCATTTCCTAGGTTTTAAATTTTATATATAATGTCTCACGACTGATTTAGCATCCCTTAGGTCAAAGAAGTTAATTATAGTATGCTAAGGTAGTGATTTTGTATGTGAAATATGGTTTTTAATTGTATCACAAAGGTCTCAGGAGTGATTTTATATGTGTAATATAGTTTTTAATTGTATAGCTAGGATCTCAGGAGTGATTTTGTATGTGAAATATGGTTTTTAATTGTATTGCTAGGGTCTCAGGAGTGATTTTGTATGTGAAATATTGGTTTTAATTGTATCGCAAAGGTCTCAGGAGTGATTTTGCATGTAAAATATGGTTTTTAATTGTATTGCTAGGGTCTCAGGAGTGATTTTATATGTGCAATATGGTTTTTAATTGTATCGCAAAGGTCTGAGGAGTGATTTTATATGTGTAATATGGTTTTTAATTGTAGCGCAAGGTCTCAGGAGTGATTTTATATGTGAAATATGGTTTTTAATTGTATCGCAAAGTTCTCAGGAGTGACTTTATATGTGTAATATAGTTTGTAATTGTATTGCAAGGGTCTCGGGAGAGATTTTGTATGTGAAATATGGTTTTTAATCGTATTGCAAAAGTCTCAGGAGTGATTTTGCATGTGAAATATGGCTTTTAATTGTATTGCAAAAGTCTCAGGAGTGATTTTGCATGTGAAATATGGTTTTTAATTGTATTGCTAGGGTCTCAGGAGTGATTTTATATATGTAATATGGTTTTTAATTGTATCACAAAGGTCTGAGGAGTGATTTTATATGTGTAATATTGTTTCTAATTGTATCACAAAGGTCTCAGGAGTGATTTTGCATGTGAAATATGGTTTTTAATTGTATTGCTAGGGTCTTAGGAGTGATGTTATATATGTAATATGGTTTTTAATTGTATTGCAAAGGTCTGAGGAGTGATTTTATATGTGTAACATGGTTTTTAATTGTATCGCAAAGGTCTCAGGAGCGATTTTATATGTGAAATATGGTTTTTAATTGTATCACAAAGGTCTCAGGTGTGATTTTATATGAGAAATAGTTTTTAATTGTATTGCTAGGGTCTCAGGAGTGATTTTGTATGTGAAATATGGTTTTTAATTGTATTGCTAGGGTCTCAGGACTGATTTTATATGTGTAATATGGTTTTTAATTGTATTGCTAAGGTCTCAGGAGCGATTTTATATGTGAAATATGGTTTTTAATTGTATCGCAAAGGTCTCAGGTGTGATTTTATATGAGAAATAGTTTTTAATTGTATTGCTAAGGTCTCAGGAGCGATTTTATATGTGAAATATGGTTTTTAATTGTATCGCAAAGGTCTCAGGTGTGATTTTATATGAGAAATAGTTTTTAATTGTATTGCTAGGGTCTCAGGACTGATTTTGTATGTGAAATATGGTTTTTAATTGTATCGCAAAGGTCTCAGGTGTGATTTTATATGAGAAATATAGTTTTTAATTGTATTGCTAGGGTCTCAGGAGTGATTTTGTATGTGAAATATGGTTTTTAATTGTATTGCTAGGGTCTCAGGACTGATTTTATATGTGTAATATGGTTTTTAATTGTATTGCTAAGGTCTCAGGAGTGATTTTGTATGTGAAATATGGTTTTTAATTGTATTGCTAAGGTCTCAGTAGTGAAATTGTATGTGTTATATGGTTTTTAACTGCATGCATAGCTAAGGTCTCAGGATTAATTTTATATTTGTATAATGGTTTTTGATTGCATTTCTTATGTATCAGGAGTGATTTTATATGTTTAATTTGGTTTTTAATTGTATCTCGAAGGTCTCAGTATTTTTTTTTTTATGTTAAATATGGTTTTTAGTATTATTATAGGTCTCGGATGTGATATTACAAATGTGATTTTAAATGTGTTATTTGAACACCACCTTGATGAACATTTTCCAATAGAGAATTTTTGTAATAAATTACCCCTTAATTTAAGAAACTATAAGGTTTAACAAATATATAACACATAATAAATATTCAGTTGGATTAGTACATTTCATTATATGCAATAAAGATTAATTATAAAAGCTTTCTCGGGAATGTGTAATAATTACTGTTAGACTAAGTAATCAAAATAAAATGGACGATTAAGCTTGTTTCTTTTTACACTGTGATAAAAAATATGTATAGGTCAATTATTAAAACATTTCCATGTTTAGCCCAAATCACGAACATGAATATTTAATAAAAATACTCAACCCTACAAATTTTCTCGTAGGCTTGTTATGTTGTCACGTTTTTTATGTGTGTATTACCTGTTTGAGCTGTCACAAATCATTTAAATGATGATTTAATGAAAATAAAGTATAATTATTTTATTATTTATTCCTTTTCAATTTTTTTTGTTTACTATAAACCAGCTTGATTCTCAAGATTTTATTTAAAATGATCGAACGTTTCTCGATTTTTACAAAGCACGATATAGGTGTCTCCATTCGTTTTCCCACATACCAACGATTGAAGACTATAGCTTGTCTCTGATTGGTTAATTTTTAAATGGTTCGTCGGGACGATAAGAGTGTTTGTTCGTTCTTCGTCCGTTCGTATGTCGTTTTTGGTTCGTCCGTTTAACGTTCGTACGGGAACGTTATACGTTTCAGGGGGTGTAATACTAGTATTTAAAATCCTAATGATAACGATGTGGCAGAGCTTTTATCACCAAAATTCAAAAAAGGTTATACCAAATCAGGCTAAGGCGATCTACATCTGGAAAATAGAAAAAAACCTTAGAATTAATATAATTTTCGAATCAAGGTAAAGATTAATGTAAGTTGTGACTAAAATTTACAAATAAACTCTACAAAGTCTTTATTTGTCAAGAATATCACCTTTTCTGAAAGTATTGTACAAATGATATAATTTTTGTTATAATGCCCATTTTACAGATTCCTTGTATTGGACCCAAAACATCATGTGCTCTCTAGAGCCTCTAATTCCTGTCGGTAGGAGTTGATTAATATAGGTGATAGTTTTTTGTTTTTGCCATATTAAGGAAATATTTTATAATACCTCATTGAACGAAGGTGTTGATATCGTTGCGCAGGGTATGTTTTTGAATGGTCAGTCAGTCCGTCCGTTTGTCCAACTCTGTCCGTTTGTCCAACTCCTCTAACTACTAATCAGAATGTTAGGATCTTTGGTAGGAATGAAGTACATCATATGTAGTTATCGACAGGAAATTATGATACACTATTTTATGTAGGATTTATTCCCCTTTTGAACATATAAATTTCTCAAAATATTCGTGTAAGCGGAACTCCTGTAATTACTGATCAGAATTGTATGAATCTTCAATGATAGGAATGGAGGACACCATATGTAGTTGTGCATATCAACAGGAAATTTTGATAAATATTTGTTTGTAGGGGTATTCATCTATTGAACTTGGAAATTTCACAAAATATTCTTGAGGGCACAAGTTTGATTTGTTCAATACCAATGAAGTATTTAAAAAAAATCAATAAACTTAACAATTTCGGCAAACATTATCACACAGTATCATTGGTTCTAATTTTTAACTGACGAATGGAAAGCCACTTTATAAAAATAGTATTGAAAATATTACTCTTTGAAGTATTGTTGAAAACACCTTTGCAAAAGTGTCGTCCGTGGTTTTTCACTTGCACGTACATACCAGGCCTAGAAATTATAGTTTATTGAATTTTTTCTATGTGAAACTCGTACTGCAGTACGGGAATTGCAATGCTGATATTATTGTGATATCGGATTTATTTAATTAAATTCCTCACAAAATGAGCTTTTTAATTATTAAATGCATCTTAAAAGCCCGTGTGTGACATACATATGCATATTATATTATGCAAACGTCCGTCCGTTCTTCCTTCACCAACACCAACATGTCGCATTGAATCTTGATAATGCGTTCATGGATTTCTTTAAAGTCCACAAGTTGTTAATTACGTTAGCGTCATGGTCTGTATAATTGTTGGTAAATTTCTTATATATCGTTACAGAGTAATGGGACTTTGTTCATGAAAAAGGAGGAATTTTTTTGGTTTTCAGATTATAACACAAAAGTGCCTGCATGAATTTCTTGAAAGTTTGGGGAATTGTTTATTTATAAAATGATGTGAACTTCTTCTAGTTTTTTGTAAAATTTTGACTCCTAAAAATTATGTTAGGGGAATTTGTTCGTAAAAAAAGATGGGATTTTTTTTTCCAGATTTAACTCAAAAACGCTTTCATCGATTTCGTTTAACGTTTGGGGGATTAGTTAATTTTGATAAATAAAAGTTTCAATAGATTTTTGTACCAGTTTACAGTTTTGAAGATATGATAGGTCAAAAGACCAAATACTTCTAGGCTTACATGGTCCGAATAGAAATCAGCGTAACTTAATGTAGCAAACGTATTTCAGAATTGCCAGGCATCTAAGACCAATAAAACAAAATCTTAATTAGGGCCCTTCCACTTTGTGGCGGATGCTCTATAGTGATCAGTCTGTCCGTGCATCCGTCCGAAACTAATCGTGTCCGGGCTGTAACTTTTTTATCTTTTTATTTGGAATGTGGGTAGATAATATTAAGTGGCTGTGTCGCATACTGTGGTTGGTCACCTTTGACCTTGAAATTTGACCTTAAGGTCACATTATTGCTTTCTGAATAACAAATTCATGTCCGGGCTATAACTTTTTTATCTTTCGAGGTATGCTTTTGATATTTAAAATGTGGGTAGATAATATCAAGGCAATGTGTCGCATACCATGGTTGATGACCTTTGACCTTGACCTTCAGGTCAGCGGGGCCCACAGAGATGGGTACTATCTCACTGATATCTAGTTGTAATAATAAATAAAACATGCACATTGTTGTCTTGTATATAGTTTTGAAGTTTGCTAAATTTCAATGTAGTTGAGATAGACATACAGTTCCTGTGTTGTCAAATATAGGAACTACTGCTGGAAATATACACAATAAATTTTGTCAAAAAATAAAAAAAACAAAAATATATAGTATTTTATGTTTTTATGTACGTATTTACAAAGAAAAAATATACATAAACATACACGTTTGCTATGAATAATCAATAATAAATCCCACTTCCACGTTTTAGCTCACCTCAGGAAGAAACACTACGATGTCTTTTGATCATAAATCTGTTATATATATTAATCTTCTCTGAAACTACTAGGCCAATCCCAACCAACATTGTATGGGTGATCCTGTGATGGTCCTTTACCAAACTTGTATCAGATATCCTCTGCTCTTCAACCATGATGGTCAATATTAGTAAATATCAATAATTTGTTCATCTCGCTTCATTGTTCAGCAAATCTAGCATAAATATTAAATGCCTCACTATGAGGTGCAATTTAACATATAAGATATAATCCTAGGTTTTAGGGAATATGGAAACTGTTGAATTTTTAGATATGCAAATTTGGGTTATTTTGACAAAAAATGTTTGAATTGTTTTAAACGAACCTGGGGATGATGCCTGGAATATCACATACCACAATTATATTAACTAGAAGTACCCTCAAACCAAGATGGCAGCAATTTCTAAAAATAGAAATTTGTTGAGGAATTGACATATTGGTATTAATGTCTTCATTTTTCACACACTAAGATCAGTGTCTTTTTTGTAAGAAACTACTGAGCCAGTTTGAATTCAACTCTAAATGAATAATTGGATCAATGGGTGGTACATGTACCTTACCAAATTGTCCCGTAAATCTTTTTGAACCTAGTATAAGACAAAAGAATCTAAGATGAGATGTATTTAATAGACAATAAGTCCGGGACAAACAAAACCATGGTTAAACAAGAGGGGACAAGTGGCCTAAACCCCCACTAGAAAAAGTGGTGCGTTCAGGTGCTCCTGAAGGTTAAGCAGCTTCTGCTGCTCGTGGTACCAATTACTTCAGGTTAAAATCTGCAAAAATATGACTGCCATGGATAATGCATATTCTGATACAATTACTAAAAGAAAGTGTGTTAAAGACCATTCTTACTAGCAGCTTATCAAAATCCAACAAAATACCAACTAAAATATGTGTCAGTTTTGTCAGACCTTGCAGAATGCGAAGTATTTGCATGGGTTAACAGTTTTATAAGTTTTAACCATGTGTCACTTAGTTTTAGTCCAATTGTAGCTTATGATTATTCTTGGTACCTGTCACCTACATGAACTCTTTAAAAATTGAAATAATTAATGACTACATTAAAATGTTTGGAATAGATCAGTTTTTTAGTAACCATGTTTGGTAGGATGACAATACTTGGTTAAAAGGTCGTCATTGGATAGTACAGGGCAGTATGTAAGCGCCACTTGTCACACTGTTTGTCTGTTCATTTGTTTATGCTCGTCTGTTTGTTCATCCCACCTCAGGTTTACCTTTGCATTGATGTTTTTTTATGAAGATGACTTCATATCTTCATGAAACATGGTACACCATTACAACATGACGAGGTATTTTCACTGAAGAAATTCTTTAAGGCTTTGCCAGATATTTAACACTTGTGTGAACTTAGAAATAAAGGGTGGTGTTAACCAATATGTGCCAAGCAGGACGTCCGTGTCTCTTTAACACATTTACTTGCCTAGTAACAGGAGTAGGATGTCAAATGTTAATTAGCTGGGAAATAAAAGAGGAATGTGGCTAGTTTAGTCTTTTTGGAAATCAAAACTAATGTGGCATTTAACATTGAATTACATAAATTGCTTCTGTCTATAATTGAATGTGTATGTTTATTTCAGTGCAAATTAAAGAGAAACTCGAGACATGGCTGAAGAATAATGAGATGTTTGTTGAAACTCAAGCTGCTAAGCATGTACTGAAGTGTATCAAAGCCAGTAATTGTGTTACAGTTACAGCCAGTTCTGGTGTAGGGAAGACAGCAACTGTTCGACACGCAGCTTTACAGATGGTGGAGGATGGCTATGACATCATACCAATTATAGATCCATGCGACATTTCAAAGTTTTACAATCCAAATCAGAAAACTTTGTTTGTGGTAGATGATTTATGTGGCAAGTATTCCTTAAATCAAATTGATTCAGATAAATGGAAATCACAAATACAATGTATTATACCACTTTTAAAAGACAACAGGACAAAAATTATTGTATCTTGTCGATTACAAGTTTATCAAGATGAACAGTTTAAAAAGATTTCTCTGTTTAGGTCATGTGAATGCAATTTGTTGTCGGAAGATATTTGTCTGTTAGAAACAGAGAAAACTATGATAGCTACTAAGTATCTAGGTACAAAGGCTACTGATGTAAAGACATATTATGATTTGTATGATTTTTTCCCACTTCTTTGTAAGTTGTATAAAGACAACCCCAAATTAAGCATTTCAGAGTTCTTCAGTAAACCTTATTCTGTCTATGAATGTGAACTTGATAAGCTATGTCAAGAAGGACCTGTCAAGTATTGTGCTCTGGCTCTCTGTGTTATGTTTGACAATCATTTAAATGAAGAATGGCTGACTGAAGAAGTTGATAAATGTACTATAACAGTTATCAAAAATACATGTGAAGTATGTAAACTCAGTAGGAGTACACCCAGACTTGCTTTACGGGACGAACTTGACTCAATGTTGCATACATTTATAAGGAAGGAAGGAAATGTTTACAGTGTGATTCATGACAAGGTGTTTGATTTTATTGCATATTACTTCGGGAAAGTGATGATCAAATGTCTTATTAAAAATGCAAATGCTTCGTTCATCAGCGAAAGATTTTTGTTTCATCGAAAAGAAGACAGTGATCAATTTGTTATAATTGTACCCTCTGAATATCAATTAATGTATACCACAAGAATGGTTGATGACCTGTTCAAAGGAAATGTAAATCATGTGTTTGATAACAGAAACATGTATGATGCAAGATTCAGACAAGAGTTTTTATGTCATTTACGAACACGACCTGAGCCTGATCAAATGGTATTGGCACATACAAATGATAAAGGTTATAGGAAACTCAATGTTCTCATTTCTGCTTGTTTCCATGGAGATATGAACATGCTAAAGTGGTGCCTTAATTATAAGGTAGATGTTAACCAGTGTACACAGGATGGTATCTCACCTCTACTTGTATCTTGTGAGGAAGGCCATACGGAAATAGTGAATATTTTACTTAATAATAAAGCAGACATTAATAAATGTACAGATGATGGAGCATTCCCTCTACTTGTATCTTGTCAGGAAGGCCATACAGAAATAGTGAATATTTTACTTAATAATAAAGCAGACATTAATAAGTGTATGGATGATGGAGCGTCTCCTCTGTATATATCTTGTCAGGAAGGCCATACAGAAATAGTGAATATTTTACTTAATAATAAAGCAGACATTAATAAATGTGTGGATGATGGAGCGTCCCCGTTACTTGTATCTTGTCACAAAGGCTATGCAGAAATAGTGAATATTTTACTTAACAATAAAGCAGACATTAATAAGTGTATGGATGATGGAGCGTCCCCTCTATTTGTATCTTGTCAAGAAGGCCATACAGAAATAGCGAATATTTTACTTAATAATAACGCAGACATTAATAAGTGTACGATTAATGATGGAATGTCCCCTCTTTATATAGCTTGTCAGAAAGGCCATACAGAAATAGTGAATATTTTACTTAATAATAAAGCAGACATTAATAAGTGTATGAATGATGGATCGTCTCCTCTGTATATAGCTTGTCAGGAAGGCCATACAGAAATAGTGAATATTTTGCTTAATAATAAAGCAGACATTAATAAGTGTATGGATGATGGAGCGACCCCTCTGTTTATATCTTGTCAGGAAGGCCATACAGTAATAGTGAATATTTTACTTAATAATAAAGCAGACATTTATAAGTGTATGGATGATGGTGCGTCTCCTCTGTATATATCTTGTCAGGAAGGCTATACAGAAATAGTGAATATTTTGCTTAATAATAAAGCAGACATTAATAAGTGTATTGATGATGGAGCGTCCCCTCTGTTTATATCTTGTCAGAAAGGCTATACAGAAATAGTGAATATTTTACTTAATAATAAAGCAGACATTAATAAGTGTAAGGATAATGGAGCGTCCCCTCTGTTTATATCTTGTCATAAAGGCTATACAGAAATAGTGAATATTTTACTTAATAATAAAGCAGACATTAATAAGTGTAAGGATAATGGAGCGTCTCCTCTGTTTATATCTTGT
Organism: Limnoperna fortunei; assembly: GCA_944474755.1. NCBI lineage: Eukaryota > Metazoa > Mollusca > Bivalvia > Mytilida > Modiolidae > Limnoperna > Limnoperna fortunei. Next base: position 46,366,632 of record OX104124.1, read on the forward strand.
CAGGAAGGCTATAAAGAACTAGTGAATATTTTGCTTAATAATAAAGCAGACATTAATAAGTGTAGGGTTAATGATGGTATGTCCCCTCTGTTTATATCTTGTCAGGAAGGCTATACAGAAATAGTGAATATTTTGCTTAATAATAAAGTTGACATTAATAAGTGTAAGGATGATGGAGCGTCCCCCCTGTTTATATCTTGTCAGAAAGGCTTTACAGAAATAGTGAATATTTTGCTTAATAATAAAGCAGACATTAATAAGTGTAAGGATGATGGAGCGTCCCCTCTGTTTATATCTTGTCAGAAAGGCTATACAGAAATAGTGAATATTTTACTTAATAATAAAGCAGACATTAATAAGTGTATGAATGATGGAGCGTCCCCTCTGTTTATATCTTGTCTGGAAGGCCATACAGAAATAGTGAATATTTTACTTAATAATAAAGCAGACATTAATAAGTGTAAGGATAATGGAGCGTCTCCTCTGTATATATCTTGTCAGGAAGGCCATACAGAAATAGTGAATATTTTGCTTAATAATAAAGCAGACATTAATAAGTGTAGGGTTAATGATGGTATGTCCCCTCTGTTTATATCTTGTCAGGAGGGCCATACAGAAATAGTGAATATTTTGCTTAATAATAAAGCAGACATTAATAAGTGTAGGGTTAATGATGGTATGTCCCCTCTGTATATATCTTGTCAGAAAGGCTATACAGAAATAGTGAATATTTTACTTAATAATAAAGCAGACATTAATAAGTGTAAGGATGATGGAGCGTCCCCTCTGTTTGTATCTTGTCAGGAAGGCCATACAGAAATAGTGAATATTTTACTTAATAATAAAGCAGACATTAATAAGTGTATTGATGATGGAGCGTCCCCTCTGTTTATATCTTGTCAGAAAGGCTATACAGAAATAGTGAATATTTTACTTTATAATAAAGCAGACATTAATAAGTGTAGGGTTACAGGAGCGTCCCCTCTGTATATATCTTGTCAGGAATGCCATACAGAAATAGTGAATATTTTACTTAATAATAAAGCAGACATTAATAAGTGTAGGGTTACAGGAGCGTCCCCTCTGTTTATATCTTGTCAGGAAGGCCATACAGAAATAGTGAATATTTTACTTAATAATAAAGCAGACATTAATAAGTGTATTGATGATGGAGCGTCCCCTCTGTTAATATCTTGTCAGAAAGGCTATACAGAAATAGTGAATATTTTACTTAATAATAAAGCAGACATTAATAAGTGTAAGGATGATGGAGCGTCTCCTCTGTATATATCTTGTCAGGAATGCCATACAGAAATAGTAAATATTTTACTTAATAATAAAGCAGACATTAATAAGTGTATGGACGATGGAGCGTCCCCTTTGTTTGTATCTTGTCAGGAAGGCCATACAGAAATAGTGAATATTTTACTTAATAATAAAGCAGACATTAATAAGTGTATTGATGATGGAGCGTCCCCTCTGTTTATATCTTGTCAGGAGGGCCATACAGAAATAGTGAATATTTTGCTTAATAATAAAGCAGACATTAATAAGTGTAGGGTTAATGATGGTATGTCCCCTCTGTATATATCTTGTCAGAAAGGCTATACAGAAATAGTGAATATTTTGCTTAATAATAAAGCAGACATTAATAAGTGTAGGGTTAATGATGGTATGTCCCCTCTGTTTATATCTTGTCAGGAGGGCCATACAGAAATAGTGAATATTTTACTTAATAATAAAGCAGACATTATAAGTGTAAGGATGATGGAGCGTCCCCTCTGTTTATATCTTGTCAGAAAGGCTATACAGAAATAGTGAATATTTTGCTTAATAATAAAGCAGACATTAATAAGTGTAAGGATGATGGAGCGTTCCCTCTGTTTATATCTTGTCAGAAAGGCTATACAGAAATAGTGAATATTTTACTTAATAATAAAGCAGACATTAATAAGTGTAAGGATAATGGAGCGTCTCCTCTGTATATATCTTGTCAGGAAGGCCATACAGAAATAGTGAATATTTTACGTAATAATAAAGCAGACATTAATAAGTGTAGGGTTAATGATGGTATGTCCCCTCTGTATATATCTTGTCAGAAAGGCTATACAGAAATAGTGAATATTTTACTTAATAATAAAGCAGACATTAATAAGTGTAAGGATGATGGAGCGTCTCCTCTGTTTGTATCTTGTCAGGAAGGCCATACAGAAATAGTGAATATTTTACTTAATAATAAAGCAGACATTAATAAGTGTATTGATGATGGAGCGTCCCCTCTGTTTATATCTTGTCAGAAAGGCTATACAGAAATAGTGAATATTTTACTTAATAATAAAGCAGACATTAATAAGTGTAGGGTTACAGGAGCGTCCCCTCTGTATATAGCTTGTCAGGAATGCCATACAGAAATAGTGAATATTTTACTTAATAATAAAGCAGACATTAATAAGTGTAGGGTTACAGGAGCGTCCCCTCTGTTTATATCTTGTCATGAAGGCCATACAGAAATAGTGAATATTTTACTTAATAATAAAGCAGACATTAATAAGTGTATTGATGATGGAGCGTCCCCTCTGTTTATATCTTGTCAGAAAGGCTATACAGAAATAGTGAATATTTTACTTAATAATAAAGCAGACATTAATAAGTGTAAGGTTACAGGAGCGTCCCCTCTGTATATAGCTTGTCAGGAATGCCATACAGAAATAGTGAATATTTTACTTAATAATAAAGCAGACATTAATAAGTGTAGGGTTACAGGAGCGTCCCCTCTGTTTATATCTTGTCTGGAAGGCCATACAGAAATAGTGAATATTTTACTTAATAATAAAGCAGACATTAATAAGTGTATTGATGATGGAGCGTCCCCTCTGTTTATATCTTGTCAGAAAGGCTATACAGAAATAGTGAATATTTTACTTAATAATAAAGCAGACATTAATAAGTGTAAGGATGATGGAGCGTCTCCTCTGTATATATCTTGTCAGGAAGGCCATACAGAAATAGTGAATATTTTACTTAATAATAAAGCAGACATTAATAAGTGTATAGATGATGGAGCGTCCCCTCTGTATATATCTTGTCAGAAAGGCCATACAGAAATAGTGAATATTTTACTTAATAATAAAGCAGACATTAATAAGTGTATTGATGATGGAGCGTCCCCTCTGTTTATATCTTGTCAGGAGGGCCATACAGAAATAGTGAATATTTTGCTTAATAATAAAGCAGACATTAATAAGTGTAGGGTTAATGATGGTATGTCCCCTCTGTATATATCTTGTCAGAAAGGCTATACAGAAATAGTGAATATTTTGCTTAATAATAAAGCAGACATTAATAAGTGTAGGGTTAATGATGGTATGTCCCCTCTGTTTATATCTTGTCAGGAGGGCCATACAGAAATAGTGAATATTTTACTTAATAATAAAGCAGACATTTATAAGTGTAAGGATGATGGAGCGTCCCCTCTGTTTATATCTTGTCAGAAAGGCTATACAGAAATAGTGAATATTTTGCTTAATAATAAAGCAGACATTAATAAGTGTAAGGATGATGGAGCGTTCCCTCTGTTTATATCTTGTCAGAAAGGCTATACAGAAATAGTGAATATTTTACTTAATAATAAAGCAGACATTAATAAGTGTAAGGATAATGGAGCGTCTCCTCTGTATATATCTTGTCAGGAAGGCCATACAGAAATAGTGAATATTTTACTTAATAATAAAGCAGACATTAATAAGTGTAGGGTTACAGGAGCGTCCCCTCTGTTTATATCTTGTCAGGAAGGCCATACAGAAATAGTGAATATTTTACTTAATAATAAAGCAGACATTAATAAGTGTAGGGTTACAGGAGCGTCCCCTCTGTTTATATCTTGTCAGGAAGGCCATACAGAAATAGTGAATATTTTACTTAATAATAAAGCAGACATTAATAAGTGTAGGGTTACAGGAGCGTCCCCTCTGTTTATATCTTGTCATGAAGGCCATACAGAAATAGTGAATATTTTACTTAATAATAAAGCAGACATTAATAAGTGTAGGGTTACAGGAGCGTCCCCTCTGTTTATATCTTGTCAGGAAGGCCATACAGAAATAGTGAATATTTTACTTAATAATAAAGCAGACATTAATAAGTGTAGGGTTACAGGAGCGTCCCCTCTGTTTATATCTTGTCATGAAGGCCATACAGAAATAGTGAATATTTTACTTAATAATAAAGCAGACATTAATAAATGTACAAACTCTGGTAAGTCGCCTCTGACTATAGCACTATTGAATGGTAATACATCAATAGTAGATGCTTTGCGATGCAACAGGGTCTCATATTGAGCAGGCGCCTGTCAATGCTAAGGTTGCGGGTTCGAGTCTAACTGCAGATAGCTTTACTCCAAACTCAATTTACAAAAATTGCCAGTTTTCTTACAATAGTTCAGGCATTTTCTCCTGTTACTACAGCTTCCTTGTCCAATTAAAACTGGATACCATGATTAAGCTGAAATATTGTTAAAAATGGCCTTAATAATAATTAAAAGATAAAACTCGAAAGCACTCAATATGATCAATAGAAGAAATACATTAATAATATTGCATGTTAACTGTTCAACACAACAGTTGTTTTTAATAACTGGTAGCTTATTATATCCCCCAGTGGGTCTATAGTGATGTGGTGTCTGTTCTTCATTCCATCGTTACAGTTTGGGATACCCAACTCCACCTACACTAATGAATTGAATTCAATGAAACTTCCTCAGAATCTTTGACATATGTTAAGTGCCATTGTGCACATAATATCTAACATTGTGGTTGGAATTATTATAATATTTGGTATTTGGTGTGATTGCATTATCTTTTTATTGTATTCCAGAGGAAACTCTTGTGGTAAAAATGTGTATGTAATGTTATTTTAAGAGATGCATGTGTATTTCAACTTTGTATCTTGTAATTCCTTGTTATTTGTATGTAATAAAGTTTGTAAAATGTTTTGTTATCCATGCAATTTTATATTGTTGTATAATATAAGTATATTAGAATATTATACTATGAGATGTTAATTGGTTTAACAGTCATAGAAATTTTTTTGTCCATATGCTGTTCTGTGTTCGTGATTTATTGCTGCAGTAATATTGCTTTCATGCTAAGATATCTGTTATATATCTTTTTTAGTTTAAAATTTTAAGTGTAACAGTAAAAAATTTTTTACATGTTCTATTTTTCATTCAATGGCATAGGCTGGTATATATTTTCTGTATATTTTAAGTATTTTAAAATACTGTTAAAATATATAAAATGGTTTTCACTTTCATAGAAATTATGTTTTCCTTTGGGTATTTGGACAGCCCATGTGAACTCTTGTCAATACTTTGCATCGGCTGTCCGGTTGTCCATTAGTCACGATTTTTTTTCAACTCATAATGTCATTGGAAATCACTTGGTATATTTTTTTCGTAACTTGGCTACAGTCACCCTTTCTAAAAGACAAAAAGAAAATATGGATCAACACATGTTTTGACCAATATCTCAAAATAAGAATGTCAAAAAAACGGTAGCACATTATACTCTACAAATTGCTCCAGTAGTCCACAGTTGTGTAATGACTTTCTTGTCCATAAAACTTACATTTGCATAGTTTAGTTTGAAGCATATCTGCAAAACTTTTTGAAATATTGACTTTTAAGTTCGAGTTTGGATGAACTGTAAGGAGTAGGAGTGTAGTGCACATGAACCGTTTCTGAACCTTCATGTGCATTAATTGTTGAGTTATCTCCCTTATTTTTGTTGTGGGGAAATTACTTCAAATTGCTGAAGTCACTAAAAACCTGTTGGATTCATTTCAAACTTGGTATTTAAATACCTGATGAAGAGTAGATGTGCGGGCACAATGATTATTACTCTACCAACGATTATATTTTAGTTATCTCTTTAAGTATATTTTTCTTATCTGTTAAACCGTCCGTCCCTTTGTTTTGTCTCCAAAACTTTTTGACATGTTGTCTTCAAATTTGGAAGTTGTGTTAGATTATGTTAAGGAAAAGTGCAGTGCTCAAGAATTATAACTCTACCTAGGTGAATTGTTGTGTGTGGTATCTTTTGGTTTTTTTCTTCTTGTCCATATAATAACTTGAAACCTACTAAAAATATTCAATTCCGAACGTGTTTATAGGTACCGATTGAAAAGTAAAAGTGAAGGGCCTAGAAACCCTTAATATACTAGCTCATCGCCTTAGTTTAATGTTTGTCTGTAAAACATCCTAGGTTTTTCTGAGGCATCAACAAAACCATTTGGCATTTCGATTTTAAACTTGGAGGCTGGATATTTTTTGTGTGTTTATTTCAATGGTGTTGAACGCCACGTTCTGCCTACTTTAATTTTTATGCCCCCGCGACGACATGTCGGGGGGCATTAAGTTTTACTCATGTCCGTCCGTCCGTCCGTACGTCCGTACAAATTTCCGTCAAGCTTTTCTCAGAAACCGTACATCAGAACAATTTGAAATTTGACAGGGTGGTTCAGTATCACAAGTTGTATGTCCTAAGCGACTTTCAGACCTGTCGGACAACTACTTCCTGTTTGGGACTGGGCCGATATGAAAATGTGTTAACATGAGTATGAAAATTTCCGTCAAGCTTTTCTCAGAAACCGTACATCAGAACAATTTGAAATTTGGCAGGGTGGTTCAGTATCACAAGTTGTACGTCCTAAGCGACTTTCAGACCTGTCGGACAACTACTTCCTGTTTGCGACTGGGCCGATATGAAAATGTGTTAACATGAGTATGAAAATTTCCGTCAAGCTTTTCTCAGAAACCGTACATGAGAACAATTTGAAATTTGGCAGGGTGGTTCAGTATCAAAAGTTGTACGTCCTAAGCAACTTTCAGACCTGTCGGACAACTACTTCCTGTTTGCGACTGGGCCGATATGAAAATGTGTTAACATGAGTATGAAAATTTCCGTCAAGCTTTTCTCAGAAACCGTACACAAGAACAATTTGAAATTTGGCAGGTTGGTTCAGTATCACAAGTTGTACGTCCTAAGCGACTTTCAGACCTGTCGGACAACTACTTCCTGTTTGCGACTGGGCCGATATGAAAATGTGTTAACATGAGTATGAAAATTTCCGTCAAGCTTTTCTCAGAAACCGTACACAAGAACAATTTGAAATTTGGCAGGGTAGTTCAGTATCACAAGTTGTACGTCCTAAGCGACTTTCAGACCTGTCGGACAACTACTTCCTGTTTTCGACTGGGCCGATTTGAAAATGTGTTAACACGAGTATGAAAATTTCCATCAAGCTTTACTCAGAAACTGTACATTAGAACAATTTGAAATTTGGCAGGGAGGTTAAGTATCACAAGTTGTACGTCATAAGCGACTTTCAGACCTGTCGGATAACTACTTCCTGTTTTCGACTGGGCCGATTTGAAAATGTGTTAACACGAGTATGAAAATTTCCGTCAAGCTTTACTCAGAAACCGTACATTAGAACAATTTGAAATTTGGCAGGGTGGTTAAGTATCACAAGTTGTACGTCCTAAGCGACTTTCAGACCTGTTGGACAACTACTTCCTGTTTGGGACTTCCTTTAGCGGGGGCATCCGTGTCCCATGGACACATTCTTCAATTTTTTTGTTACTACCTCAATTGAAATTATTTGAAATTTCATTTCTGAAGTTTCAATGAAAAAAAAGTTCTGTAGTTAGCGATTAAATATATTTGATAATTTATGTTCTTTTTGTAATTTATACAACTACTGTAAAATATTTTTCATTCATATTATGGTATGACTCTGTTAGTGTCATCAGCATCAGTTATCTGTAGATAGCTTTATTTAATTGAGTTATTTACTTATTTAGGTTGATATATATACTTTGTATTGACTGAAGAGAAAAACTGTATTTTTATAGTATTAATTCCTGTAAAAATAAAGACCTATCACTTTAATTTTGTAATTGTTCATATTTACATCTAACATCATTGATATCCACTGAATTATATGTACAAATGAATAATAAACAATTGCTAGAATAAAAGATACAATGTGATTGTCTAATTTGCAAAATGTCACAAAATTTTGTTCTTTTTTTATTATCATGCAATCTGCAAAAGTAAATTTCTCAATAAATCAGTCAATCCGCTAAAGTACAAAAAAATCACATTGGCAAAATAAAAAGACAGAAAGCTTTAACCAATTAACAAAATAATTAAATATTTTACTTCGCAATGACAAATATGCAACACATTATAGTACAAACCTACGAACCCATATACGTTATACCAGTATGTACTAATAAAGATCAAATTTAATTAGCAAATGGTAAGGACGTTTATCCGATTTTGATTAGTTGTAAACTCATCGCCGAAAGCATAAGCAACCAATCAAAATGACGTAAGTTTCCGACGATGATGTAACTAATGACCGAAAGTTACATTAAAGACGGAATTCTAATTTCACTCTTTAAAAACAAATGAAGTATAGATACATACATTCATAGTCGTGACAATATGTCAGGTGTATTTTGGTTACAGTTGATATTCCTGCTGAAAAAAAATATAACGATTCCTGTATTGCAGTATTATGGTATATTAATGTACAGAGATCAATATTTCAGCTTTATTCAGGACGAGAACAACATATCAATCAATAAATTTAATTGCTTTTAAGGGATACCTAATGATCAAGCAGCTTCGGTTGTCACTGTAAAGGTATGATGATTTGGATATGGATCGAGAATTGTGCCTTTGTTTTGTTTTCTTTCGTCACCTACAGAAGGGATCTGAAACGAGCAAAGAGCCTTACATTCTCCATACATGTCACCCAATGAATAGGTTTGAATTCTTTGTTATTTATTACCTGACAACTTCCGAACGCAAGGACTTTCATATACATAGGAACGCACTGGTGGTTGAGTCCATGGAACTTTAACAGTACCACGCATTATTTGTTCTTGATATGGTTATTAAAAGCGAGTGAAATAGTGCATGACTATCAATGGGAATTTTCTTCCCGTTTGTGAAATATGACTCGCATGTATTAATATGATGCTATGCTGAAAGTACAGAGTTATTTGAAAATGCGACTGAATCATTTCTATGCAAGAAGATGCATTCCACGAGAAATTGTTGGATGTGCATAGTAACAATGTTATTCCAAGTAGCCATGTTAGCTGCGATGGCTTTTCGACGAAAAACTTCCGCAAATAATGACGTGTGGTAATCCCAAAATATTGTAAATAGAAGCAATTGCAAGGGCGCAATTGCGTCACCTACATCGACAAAGCAAATTAGCTGCATCGCTGTCATTTTACAAGAATAACCATGAGCTAATAAGCTGTAAACAACTTATAAAAACGCGACTCAATGATATCTATTACGTCATAATGACTGGTGTTACTACCATCCCAAGATGGCAGATGAAAAAACTGCTAAGATCGTTTTTTGTCTTTATGTTGGATTCTTTCGCGTTTTAACCATCGTTTTATCTGTACGATTGAGCCTACACTTCTGAAGAATATTAGTATTAAGTATTTGTGTTGTACTATGTTCCTATGGACAGATATTCCACTAGGAAAAATTGGCAATGATGATAGTAACCTCAATGATTAATGTCAGACTTTGCACCTTATGTGATGATAGTAACGAGAAGTAAAACAACTGGCTTTCCTATATAATCTTCATATAATTTGAGTGTTTCTTAAAATTTTCTCACACAATAACAGGTTAACGTTTAACTATCAATGGCGTAAGTGTCATTGGCTCGATATAAAGTTAAATTCACGTGTAAAAACTAAAAAGTCACGCGTCATTGTTATCGATTAACAATCTTCCAATTTTAAATAAAATAATTAAATAAAAATTCTATCTTATTAACCTAAATTACATTTCTTGTCCGACCTCAACTTTTCTTGAATTTTATTATTTTGTTTTTTCCTTCCTCCTTTCCATTAATTTTTAGAAAAAGTCTGTGAAACTCTGGAGGGGGTAACTCCAAGTATGTTAGGGTACATGTATGCGGCCCAGAAATATTTTACCCACCCCTTTCATATATACACCTGTTAAAAGAAAGACACACATTCATATATTTCTAATGCATTTATGTGAACTATTCATATATAAGTATCTATAAATATGCATATTCAATATTTATCCTAAAATGCTTATATATTTATGCATATATAAAAAAATATTTACTTTGAGTTCATATTATTATTGATCGTCTTCTGTTGTCATTGGTCTGATGAAGTTTTGGTGTCACTGTCACTGAAATTGCAAATAGTAGGCTATTGACATAGGACCGTTTGTAAAAGTACATTTTATCATATATGTTACATCAAATTTCCACCTTTTAACATATTGCATATCCAAAAAAGTAGACTTGGGCTGTACATATTTACCTACCTAATTTATAATGGAAATTACCCCTCCCCCTTTTTAGTAAAACAAAAACCCACACAAAAAGTGTCCTTAGCTGATATCTCACTGTTGTTTTCGTTGTAAGTGGTGTTTTTGTTGTTGTTGGTGGTGGTTTTTTTAATGTTTTTTTTTTGTTGGGTGTGGTCGACAAAGAGAAACAATTTCACAATCCAAAACCGAAAATTAATTCGTCGGGGATGTAGGCCTGTCGCAAATCAGACTAGTAAAATTTATCCTTAGAGGATTTACATGAGTTTGGTCGCAATTACGTTTTTATGGTTTTTAAGGACTGGGTTACATTGGCAAAGCAAATTAATATTTTTTAAGCCTTTGCCTTTAAAAAGGTGATTTATTGACGGCTTGAAGGCTTTATTGAAGGCGTCACATTGAAGGCTGCATTGTTCAGCAATTGATAAGTTAAAGCAGTACACCCTGTTGTGAGCATGTTGTTATTCATCGAGAGATGTAACTCTTATATATAAATGCAATTATTTGTTAATTAGATATTAAGGTATTGTTTATTGAAATTTATAATTAAATTTTTAATTCTGTAAATCTTCCGCAAAAAGTCCGTAAAACATGCGGAATTTACGGAGGCTTCGTGAATAAGGTCCTTAGTCTAAAATGTCATTTTTAGTTACATTTTACACTTTATAACATTTCACAGTCAATTTAATTAATATTTATACAATATAGACCTATACAGACAACAACATGGCTTTCATCTTATCCCGGGCATGTTGCAATTGCTAACAAAAAAAAATAAATAAATAAAACAACAGAACAGCTTTGAATTGGGAAAAAAAATTGTTGTTAATACCATCTCTCTTTCCCGTTACTATCGTCCTTTGTAATTTTAATATTGCCGTAACTATCATCATTACCAATTTTTCCTAGTCGAATATCTCTCCATTCGGGCATTGTACAACACAAAATACTTAATATTCATATTCTTCAGAAGTGTAGGTTCAATCTTACCAATAAAATGATGGTTCAAATGCGAAAGAAACGAAAATAATAGGAAAAAACGATCTTAGCATTTTTTTCATCTGCCATCTTGGGATGGTAGTAACGTACGTTACTATCATCAGTTCCATAGGCGTAGCAGCCTGTACGGCAGGTACGGCTTCCGCCGTGCCAATAACTTTCTCAGAAATAAAAAAAAATGAATAAAATATTGCTCACGAATCCCATCTTTTAAGACATGACATTAAATGCTAGTAAATCGCAAGAATGCAGGATTTTGCACCATTTACCCCCAGAGCTTCGTAAATGGTCGATTTCCTAAGGTAAAGAAAGTGATTCAGTCCGAGAAAAGGTTGCTCGGTCGCAAAAATATGGATCTATTAAAGGGATCGATGTCACAATCTTAAAGATCAAAATGTCGGTGAGTACGTAGAATACCTACAATCATGTTGGCAGTGTAAATTTCCAAAGTGACGTCAACAACAAAGGTAGGGGGTAGGAATTGTTTATTTTTGCGTTAGACTCCTTCGCTTACTTCGTTCGCGACAATACTTTTTTTTTTGTTTTCTGGCAATATTTAGCTCCAAATAATATGGGGTCAAATTCCTGTGATCAGTTTAACACCAGTGATAATGAAATTTTACATAAAAACGCCATGCGTTGTCTGGAGTAATAACGTCCAATAGCAGCCAATCGTATCTTCATGTCAAATTTAAAAGTTACAATTAGAATCGAAATATTTGATAAAAGTCGTTATTGTTTGGATATTTGATTACAGTCGAGCGATGGATTTCTTAATTATGTTTTGTTTTGCTCTGTTTTTGTTTTTGTTTTGTTTGGTTTTTTTTTGAGTGGGAAGTGTGTTGAGGGGTGAGGGATAGTGGGGGGAAAAGGGTATGTAAATCTTATGAAAAGGCTGGGCAGAGCAGTTTAATATGTCTCTTTTTTCTCTCTATATGCATTGTTACCATTGTTAATTTTTCTTTAGCTTATGCAGATATACACAAACAATTTTGCACAGAATACTAGCACATGTTTTTGTCTATTTCTAGCAAAGCTAACCACAGTCGTAGTTCTGGTTTGACGTAGTTGTATGATTGCTTTAGTTATGTCATATTGCATATTGATTTTGAGAAAATAATCCACCTGTTAACTGTTTTTCAGCCATTACCTGTTATCTGTTTTCATAAACTGACATTTTTGTTAAAGGGAAACTTCGCGAAAAAATGAAAATTTGATATGTTATTCTTCAAATAAAAAGAAATATAAATGCCTTTTGATGTTTTATTGTATTCTTTACCGTTACGCGTATAGAGTGGTTTAAAGGTGGTAAAATTTTGTGTATGGGGGCCGCCATATTGACAGTATTTTATCATGTGACTGCGTTTGTGACGTGATAAATGTAATTATCCAGTAAATATGATAAATAATCCAGTTTAAAAATATGTTTTTCTGCCTTAGCTCTTTGAAGAATATATAAACTGTGGCGATGACTAATGACCGGCTGACAACATAAGATTACCAAATACGTCTTAATGTTTTAATGCTCTTTGTTTTAATAAAAGTATTTTTGGACAAAATTTTAACCTGTCTTTATTTAACTCAGATATAATTTACCTAAATAATAATTGTAATAAAAAATATTTATATGATTATTTTTATATATAAAATAAAATTCCGTGGATAATTTTGCACGTCTTGAAACGGCAGTTGTACCTGGACGTGAAAATGTTACAGGTAAATCATTACTCGTTTATGAAGGGTAATTAACAGAATTAGCAGGTAAACAAACAGGATGTTTATTGCAATTATTAGATCATTTGATGCCGACTTTGAAGTATGAATATTCGGACTTTTTCAAACGCTAACCAGATTAAAGGTTAATCATGTAATTCGAAATTAGAAAGGCACACCCCTCCTGCCAAGACAGGTATGATTTGAATACACCGAAGTGTCAGAACACAAGATGTATATAAGATTTCGAATACCTTATAAAGATGCTAAGGCTGAGGAAACGTAAAACTTACACGTTAACTCAAATATACACAACATGTAAAAGTTTGGAAACTGTGTTACGCACACGCACAATAAATGTTACCAGTAATAATAATTATAATAATAACAATAATAATAATTATAAATGTACTAAACGTGAAGTGAAATTTTGATGCGCGAAAACCGGAGTATTTAAAAAATATTTCATTTAACGATCGTTATTTCTTAAATAGTCAACTTCGCAAATATTTTGTTTAAAAAAGTTTCGTTCAATAAGTTGCTTAATCTGATTAAGTTGAAAATATAATACGAATAATTTTGAATTTAATTAATATTTATGGGCTTGTTTTCCTATCAAAACTATTACTTTCTTTCCATTTAAAGTTATTGCTGCGGTGGAAATAGTCTTAGGTCGAAGTCTTTAAATTAGTTAACTACTTGTTACACATGCAAGTCGGTTTTCTTGCTTATATATAGATCAGGAATACTAAACGTAATCTTTCCACAACCTTGTCTTATAATACAACCTTCTGTTATTGACCGTTTCGCGTTATTATCATACGACGACTTTTAAGGTACTTGGATGTCTAGTATCGCCATCTAGTGACGAGATGGTGACAAGATGGCGGACCTCCATATGTGCATTTTTTACACGGTAAATTCCATGCAGAAACTTAACCACTGAAAATATAATAAAACATCAAGAGGCAAATGTGTTTCTTTTTAGTTGAAGAATAACATATCAAATTTTCATTTTTTCGCGAAGTTTCCCTTTAACTGTTATAAGGAAAATATAAACCGTGTTTGCTGTTAATAGTCAGAACACTGTTAAATGTTGTACCTGTCAGATTTTTTCCTGTTATTCCTTAGAAATTTCTCAATTCAGCTGTTATCGGTTTTGTTTTATTTTTAAATTCACTGTTTTCGGTTTTTTATGCAAATTGCTGTTATCTGTTATCATTATTTTAAATGTTCTGCTATCTGTTTTGGTAAAAATAAAACAAGTGTTTCCCTGTTAATGGACCCCTCTTAACCCCGTCAATAAAGTTGAAGATAATATAGCTAAAAGCCTTCTCATGGTCCCAAATATTTTTGAGGTAAATGCCGTGAATACATTCTGAATATTATTTCTATCATGATGTTAAACGGGGTTGTACGCGTAATATATACATGCACATTGTATTTATGTGAATATTGTATGATAAATAATCGGAAGAATGTTAATTGATTTAGAATGCATTGAAATAAACAATCGAAGACTCCTGAGCATCTGAAAAACGTTTTGTTTACTATCCTTGCATCCAATGTGTAAATAAAACGCAAAACTGAATGGTCATTATAGAAAACATTTCCTTAAAATATCAATAAGTCTACTATTTATAATATTTTGACCGCTATCTTTTTGAGGGCCACTAAAATTATGATCGTTTATGTAGAACATTTTTCGGTACAGTTATGCTATTATTTATGTAATTTCAGTCTTTTTATAGTGAAATTTATTTCTTTCGGGTTGTCTGCCATTGACAATTGATATTGCCGGGTTTGCACGAGTTGTTTTATTTAGCAACACGGATGTGCGGCCCAAATGGTTCACTTTTTTAACCTCTCCAAAATATATGAAATGGTAGCTTTTTTTCATTGAAAAATATATCATTGCGTAGTTGTAAATTATCTAAATATATCAATGCCTCAATTCTCATCTTATGCATGTTTAGTCTATGTAAACTACAGTGATGTTTTACAAACAAAGTGTTTCATTAACATCACTTGATCATTTAAGTAAGCAAGTAAATTTTATATATATTTTGGTAGTGAATGGACTATGTTGTCAATGGGGATATACAGCAATAAAATATATGAATACGTCAGATTTAATAATTCAATTAGGTCCCGTTTTATATGGTCCCGTTTTTAGATGGGCCCGAGCTTTCTCTTTTTCCTTGTCCTATACGGATGTGTTGTTCTTTGTCTCCCTCTTTCTCACCCTGAAGAAGGTCTTTGGACCGAAAGCTCGGGCCCATCTTTATTGTTGTTTGATTTTTAATTTTTATTTTTATTTGTCTTTTCGATTTTACCTTTTAACCTTGTGGCGTACATGACCTTTATTACTACTCGTATTATTTATTTCGCCACCACACAACCTTCATTATTATACTTTGTATAACCCACAATTGGGTTTATACAACGGAACATAGCTGTATTACAAGTCCGAAGTCGGGTATGTGTACGCGTTATATTCATGCTACACGGAAAATAAACATTACATATCCCATTCGCAGGTAGACATTAGCTGCCAAAACGTTTTAAATGAATATTTTTATTTTCATTCATAATTCTGAATTATTGTATCTTTCCACAAAAATAAAGAGATTCCTCTTTTCCGTCCATGTCTAACTGCGCGGTTTTTTTTTGAAAATTTATATACAAATCGGTATAGTTTTTAAAACAATCTTATATAAAAATGGGTATGCTTTTTAATCTTAATTGAAAAAAAATATGGTTTCATATAAATATGGTCATGTTTGTGTCTATTTTAATATTGATTGATTGATTGGATGTCTGCTTTACGTCCAGCGAGCAGTATTTCAGCTATATTCAGGACGGGAACAAGTTAACAAACAATAAATCAACGGAAAATGGGGGCGGGATGGGTCACAGGGAATACAATTTTGACTGCCAGTGGAAAAGTATGGTTTTGGGTAGGGGCAGAAAATTTAGCCTTTTGTAGCGGCTACAATGAGCCTACTCTTTTTCGAAATCTACAAAAGGGGTCTTAATCGTGCAAGGAGCGTGGCACTCTCCAAACACGTTACCCACTACGGTCCGCGGTCAGGTTTTTCGTATTATGACCTGACAACCCCCCAACAAGTGGGTCTCCCCTATCCGCCACCCAGGGACGCGCTGGGCTGCTTTGTGGGTCGAGCACTGGGAACCCTCCCAGTATGGTCCCAGTCCATTTTAATATAAATATGCCCCATTAAAGTGTAATTTGAACAATGACATTGTGTTTTCTTCTTCACTATGTTATCGTTTTGTGTATATAAATATGACCTTCTTTTAAGTTTACTGAATATAAATATAAGTTATGAAAATTGTTCATTTTATATAAATATTGGTTGTGAAAATTGCTCATTTTATATAAATATGGGTCATGAAAATTGAAACTTGATATACATGGGTCATGAAAATTGAAACTTGATATACATGGGTCATGAAAATTGGAAATTTTATATAAATATGGGTATTGAATTCAAATAAAAAATGGCACATCCCCACCCTAAAAATTACCAAGTTACCCCCTGTGGCCCTGTGCCGCATTTTGCTTATCGTAATTGATGTTTATACAAGTGTTTTCAGCGAAGTCCGCGTCATTGATAATCTCTTGTAGATTCCTCCGTTATGATCGAAGAACCATCATAATTACATGTAACCAAAGTCTTCCGAGCTCTCATCTTCGCTAGCCAAGTGTTACGATCAGGTCCCCCCTCTCTTCAGAGGATAAGAGTATCGGATCGTAACCCTTAGCTACTGATGATGCCAAGCGCTGTAATTGATCAGGATTTTAAAGACCCCATTGGCCGAAACTATTATACGTTGAAAAGTGAAACGATAACAGAATTAATGTTCTTTAATAACAAACTTCTGATGATATTTATAATACTGTGATAAACCATTTAAAAACTACAAGTTCTTTTACAGTTATTATAAAAAATGTCTTACTGCCCAATCTTATTCAATATCTACATGATTACAAGCAGTATCACTTACATTGTAAATAGAGATATTAAAATTGATTGATTC
The DNA here is from genome assembly GCA_944474755.1 of Limnoperna fortunei. Lineage (NCBI taxonomy): Eukaryota > Metazoa > Mollusca > Bivalvia > Mytilida > Modiolidae > Limnoperna > Limnoperna fortunei. The sequence goes on from OX104124.1 coordinate 46,383,812, forward strand.
TAAACATAAATATTCTGTACATAAAAAAATAATATAAAAAAAGAATGTCACACTACACTTGCATGAATTTCAGACTCAAAAACCCTAAAATACAGGAGTTTAAGGCCCCCAATCGCCGTTTTTTGGGTACCTCCTAAATTTTTTATAGAACCCCCTGCATAAAAAGCCAGTGAAACCCCTGGTTATAGTTACATGAAAACAAATACAATTAAAATTTAATATTATTATTACTTTTAAATGTATGTTACAATAAGTTAAATTAAAATGTGCATTTGACACATATCAATAATAAGTTTATGCATTTATTTATGTTGGAACTGAATTAAAGATAGCTATATTCATATAGTGTTTGAACAATGTCAACTTAAAATTGTTTGTTTAAATTCAATAAAAGTTTGAATTCTGTTTAATTGTATAATTCTGATTTAAGGATTTGGGTAATTCTACTTTTGTACATCCACCAAATAAATCTTAAGTGGGGAAATATTCTTTTTCATTTCAAACTAGTATTCAAACTAATATTCAGTGTTCAATTGCAGTTCAACATGCAAATAATGAAAACCCATGAAAACCACCAAAGGACTCGATTAAAGTGAATCAATAGACCAAGAGTAATTCTGAATGAATCAAAGTGGGTCATACAAATTTCTGATTGGTTTAACTTGTTGACGGGTTGGGAGAATTTACCTTCTTAATATTCATGATTGTTATTTTAGCTCATTTGCTCATTTTTAGCTCATAGAATAAATAAATCATGCAAGAACATACATGTCTTTACTAAAAAGGATACAAACGTTCAGATATTTGGATAGATATTTTCTACTTTTTGGGGTCAAATTGATCCTACGGAAACACGATTGTGTTGTAGCTACTTTTCGAAATTAATCTGCAATTTACCGGTTGTGATTGGCCTCCGTGGCCCAGGTCCATTGTCGTAAGTCAATTTGTTTATCGGTCCATGAAGGAAAACTTAAATAAATTTAAAATTTGTGACAAGTAAGTTTATCAGCCTCTTGTATCAATTAACTGTGCAACCGGTTTGGAACAGTTCAACATCCGATAGCTCTACCCACCACAACCAGACGATCAAGTTTGAAAATGTGGTCCATACATTCAGTGATTTCCGCGAGTAAGCTTTGTCGATTCATTCAAACTATGTAGACATATATCTAGCTAAAGTTTGCAATTATTAATATCGTTTGTGCTGCTATTGGGCAAAAATCTCCATTTGAATGTAGTTGTCAGATCAGATGACCCCTTTTAGGGGTTTTCCCCCTTTAAAGGTCAAAAGTCATGTTTTTTGCTTATTGAATGAAAACTATTTCAGAAAGAAAAAAGCTGTTGCTTGCTTAAATGTTCAGCTCAAGAAGCTCTACAAAAGTCTCTGTTTAGACCATATTCATCTGATAACCTCTTTTAGGGATTTGCCACTTTATTAACTTTAAGTTCAAAAATCATGTTTTCTGCTTAGGCAAACAGAATTACTTGTTTCTGGTCTCCCAACACTCGCAAAAATAGGGTAAGTAGGTAGGAAAATCTATTTTTGTTTTTTTTTCATTATTATTTTTCTTTCAGACCTGTCAGTCTACTTCCTGCTTGGGACTTCATTTAGCGGGGGCTTCTGTGTCCCATGGACACTTTCTTAGATTTTTTTGGTTTAAGAAAGTCAGAAGAGTATGAAATGAATGACATTTTTACCAAAAGAAAACCTGTCCGGATAATAATTAAAAAATGTGCATTTGATTTCAGTGCAACTTAAGGATATTATTACATATATCAGGTGGGTAAAAAGCCTATTGATGCTGCAGGAAATAATTGTCAAGGTCAACATTTGATAAAAAAAATTGAAAATTGTCCACAAAATGTTCTGCAAAATTTAAACGAGGGTATCAGTGATCGCTAGATCAACTTTGTCTAGTTTATTTTTTATTATGATTTCTTGTAATTATGTAAAACACTAATTCTATGGTTAGCTCGAGTAAAATTCATTGACTTTATTTTCAGTGTATATGTCCTAAACCCACTTAATTAAGTTTTGTCTAATTTTTAAAAATTTATTTTTAGCACTAAGCATTCTCCAGAATGGGAAAATTCCAAAATTTCTTGATGCAGAAATTCTTCAAGAACTTGTAGATAACTCGTCGCCATCCATCAATATGTATTGCAAACCTGAAAACTGAACTGGATGTACTGGAATAGTTGAGGTAAAAATTGTATTACAAATTATAATGGTCTTTTGGCAAGATAAGGTCAGATTTCACTCTTTGCTACTATAAGTAGCACAGTAGTAAATGTTTTGGCTATAGTCGAAAACACTAACATTTCTGTGATTTGCATACCTTTCTAACATTGATCAGCATTTACCTGGACTAGGAAATTAATAAACTTTCATTTACCATTTAAAAAATATATGCCATATATATCCGTGACCAATTCCTTTTTTCGCTAGTTAGAACATTTTGAGACGCTCCCACTTTTACATGCAATTTCTAATGCAGTGAATGTAAAAATACTACATTGTTTAAAAAATTACCAAAATTTTATCTTGCAAGATTTGAGAAAAATTTTACCACTTTTTAAAACTTAATTGATGCAGGAGCTTACAGCTAAAAAATTGTACACATCTAACCACTATTTACCAAATCAGAACACAACGAAGTATTCAGTACTGTACTTAATGTAGGGTACACAATCTGGTAACTTGTTACTGGTACACATTTACTACTGTTATGCCTATACCAAGCTTGCAAGAGAACCAATTTAGCCAATATTTCTACATCAAGTACATAGGTCATATTTGAATTAAAATCAATAAAAGATATATTGGTATTCAAAGTGTTCTTGAAAAATTCTTCTATTCTTTAGCCCTACCCAAGGAGAAAAATTGCATATGTATATAACATGTGTTTGAAGACATCTTCAGAATAAAAATTTGCATATCTGTCACTGCCCCTGCACTTTTAAATAAGAAAATAATATCAAAGTTCTATAACAGATACCTTTTAAATGCCCTAGCATTATTTTATACTATTGGCCAGCCCAATCTATGCTGGCACACTAAGATATGGTGGCTTTCAATAGCTGACCACTCCATCCTTTAAACTATGCCATATTGTCCCCTAAATTGTTTCAAAGTGGCTTCAAATTAACAATATGGTGCTTTTAGACAAGAAAACATATTAAACATTCAAGTACAAATAAATGAACAAATTTTAATTTAACCTGTTTTATACCTTCAATTAGTGCAAAATAAAAGTACCAATATTTCAGTCAAAGGCTGTTGATAACACTAAATTCCACAAAAAATTCTACTTAAGTAAAGGAAACCTGATTTCTCTTTTAAGTTGGATATTTTGACCCTTATTATGCCTTTACAAAACATCTGTTGAACAGGTTTTGTTAAATCATGTGCATAATAATCACTTTTATAGACAATACATTACCATTTTTGGCTAATTTTTGCTTTTTTTGGACTAAAATTTTAAAAAATTTGAACTTGTTCCTATTAATTTGCTTAATTGTGGCCCTAAATTCAGCAGTTGGGGACAAAATCTAGTTTTCAGCCAAAGGTTTTCATTGTCATTTCAAAACTTTGGGAGAAATTGAGCCAAAGTTCAAACTGATCAGAACGGTTTGAAATTTACCTTATTTTTGGCCTAATTTTTTATATCGAAATTTAATTTTATGCACAGGAATAATATTGCCCAATTCATTGCGAAAAGTAAAGATGATCATACAGAAAAAAGTTAAAATGGAATAAAGACAGGAGAACACTTTCCTGTGATTGTATGTGGTTTTTTAATATGTGTATATAGAAAAATGCAAAAAGTGCTGACTTAGCAGTTTTTATAGTGTCCATTAGACAATACCTTCTTTTTGAGTACTGCCTTCAGTTAGTTTCAACAAGAGATACCACAATCTATGCAAAAAATAACCTTGATGTACTCTCAGAAATAAAAATCCACAAAACATCATCTGACATATAGGTAGCACAGTAGTAAATGTTTTGGCTATAGTCGAAAACACTAACAATTCTGTGATTTGCATACCTTTCTAACATTGATCAGCATTTACCTGGACTAGGAAATTAATAAACTTTCATTTACCATTTAAAAAATATATGCCATATATATCCGTGACCAATTCCTTTTTTCGCTAGTTAGAACATTTTGAGACGCTCCCACTTTTACATGCAATTTCTAATGCAGTGAAGTAAAAATACTACATTGTTTAAAAAATTACCAAAATTTTATCTTGCAAGATTTGAGAAAAATTTTACCACTTTTTAAAACTTAATTGATGCAGGAGCTTACAGCTAAAAAATTGTACACATCTAATCACTATTTACCAAATCAGAACACAACGAAGTATTCAGTACTGTATTTAATGTAGGGTACACAATCTGGTAACTTGTTACTGGTACACATTTACTACTGTTATGCCTATAAGAGCTATTCATTTAAATTATACATTCTTTTATAATATTCTCATATATTGATGTAAAAATGTACTTTTGTCTCGTCTGCAAGTAACTGAAGGCAAGTAATATATGCATACTTGCCAACAGTTCCAGTTTTGGCAGAATTGTTCCAATTTTTATACACCTGTTTATGATCGACATATTATGGTATCCAAATGTCCATCCGTCTGTCGTCCACATGTCGCACTGTATCTTGAGGCCTTCACAGATTTTCTTCAAACTGCACACAGTTGTGAATTGTGTTAGCCCTCGGTGTGTATACTTGTTGGGAAATTTCAGATTTATCCTTATAGAATTATGGGGTTCGTTTGTGAAGAAAAAGAGGAAATTTCATTTCAGAATATAGGTTAACCTCTACTACATGATTTACATAGCTGACCATTATAACATTTATAGAATACTGAATTTACCTTAAGTTCACTCTTAGTGACAACCTTATTTTCTGAAAATACCATGTCTTCGCTAAAAAATATCGGACCGGCGCAACAAGTTTAAAGTCTAATAAGAATGTTTTGTGAATGTTACAAAATGACGTCACAAATTAATCTAGTACAGTTGTCAGATGAATAGAAACAGGTGCCAGTCAGTGAATTTAAAAATTTAATACTTGCTTGAAATCAATAAATTTGGATTCATTTCACTTCTAAAATATTTGAGCAACATATAAACTTAATTTTTAAACAGGTTCATTCAGAATTTATACAATTGTTATGCACAGTGAAAGCAGAACATAACTGTCTGGTAGTTTTCACATGACTTTGACCTCAGTTTCACAGTCCAATGACTGTTCAGTCTTTTTAGAATGAGTCAGTTCCTTTGTAACCATGCAGTGTATATTTTTTAAAGATTTTAATTAAAGGTTTTAATTTAATTAAAACTAAAATTTTAATTAAGAAATAATTCATAGATGCCCCAATTTTATGGATTATTTAAATATAGGTAGGCATTATTTTCATGAATATTTTCCCACGAGCATTAGCTTATGGTCCTGTTGCATATACAAAATGGTGCAAATTTAAATACGGGTAGGCATTATATTCATGAATATTTTCCCACGAGCATTAGCTTATGGTCATGTTGCAGATACAAAATGGTGCAAATTTAAATACGGGTAGGCATTATATTCATGAATATTTTCCCACGAGCATTAGCTTATGGTCCTGTTGCAGATACAAAATGGTGCAAATTTAAATACGGGTAGGCATTATATTCATGAATATTTTCCCACGAGCATTAGCTTATGGTCCTGTTGCAGATACAAAATGGTGCAAATTTAAATACGGGTAGGCATTATATTCATGAATATTTTCCCACGAGCATTAGCTTATGGTCCTGTTGCAGATACAAAATGGTGCAAATTTAAATACGTGTAGGCATTATATTCATGAATATTTTCCCACGAGCATTAGCTTATGGTCCTGTTGCAGATACAAAATGGTGCAAATTTAAATACGGGTAGGCATTATATTCATGAATATTTTCCCACGAGCATTAGCTTATGGTCCTGTTGCAGATACAAAATGGTGCAAATTTAAATACGGGTAGGCATTATATTCATGAATATTTTCCCACGAGCATTAGCTTATGGTCCTGTTGCAGATACAAAATGGTGCAAATTTAAATACGGGTAGGCATTATATTCATGAATATTTTCCCACGAGCATTAGCTTATGGTCCTGTTGCAGATACAAAATGGTGCAAATTTAAATACGGGTAGGCATTATATTCATGAATATTTTCCCACGAGCATTAGCTTATGGTCCTGTTGCAGATACAAAATGGTGCAAATTTAAATACGGGTAGGCATTATATTCATGAATATTTTCCCACGAGCATTAGCTTATGGTCCTGTTGCAGATACAAAATGGTGCAAATTTAAATACGGGTAGGCATTATATTCATGAATATTTTCCCACGAGCATTAGCTTATGGTCCTGTTGCAGATACAAAATGGTGCAAATTTAAATACGGGTAGGCATTATATTCATGAATATTTTCCCACGAGCATTAGCTTATGGTCCTGTTGCAGATACAAAATGGTGCAAATTTAAATACGGGTAGGCATTATATTCATGAATATTTTCTCACGAGCATTAGCTTATGGTCCTGTTGCAGATACAAAATGGTGCAAATTTAAATACGGGTAGGCATTATATTCATGAATATTTTCCCACGAGCATTAGCTTATGGTCCTGTTGCAGATACAAAATGGTGCAAATTTAAATACGGGTAGGCATTATATTCATGAATATTTTCCCACAAGCATTAGCTTATGGTCCTGTTGCAGATACAAAATGGTGCAAATTTAAATACGGGTAGGCATTATATTCATGAATATTTTCTCACGAGCATTAGCTTATGGTCCTGTTGCAGATACAAAATGGTGCAAATTTAAATACGGGTAGGCATTATATTCATGAATATTTTCCCACGAGCATTAGCTTATGGTCCTGTTGCAGATACAAAATGGTGCAAATTTAAATACGGGTAGGCATTATATTCATGAATATTTTCCCACGAGCATTAGCTTATGGTCCTGTTGCAGATACAAAATGGTGCAAATTTAAATACGGGTAGGCATTATATTCATGAATATTTTCCCACGAGCATTAGCTTATGGTCCTGTTGCAGATACAAAATGGTGCAAATTTAAATACGGGTAGGCATTATATTCATGAATATTTTCCCACGAGCATTAGCTTATGGTCCTGTTGCAGATACAAAATGGTGCAAATTTAAATACGGGTAGGCATTATATTCATGAATATTTTCCCACGAGCATTAGCTTATGGTCCTGTTGCAGATACAAAATGGTGCAAATTTAAATACGGGTAGGCATTATATTCATGAATATTTTCCCACGAGCATTAGCTTATGGTCCTGTTGCAGATACAAAATGATGCAAATTTAAATACGGGTAGGCATTATATTCATGAATATTTTCCCACGAGCATTAGCTTATGGTCCTGTTGCAGATACAAAATGGTGCAAATTTAAATACGGGTAGGCATTATATTCATGAATATTTTCCCACGAGCATTAGCTTATGGTCCTGTTGCAGATACAAAATGGTGCAAATTTAAATCAACAAGAATTTTCTACAATTAATCAGCAATTTGAAATTCGGTTGTGTTTTCATTTTGATACAGTAAATTTTTTGCGGTGGATTCGGGAAAAGTCTCGTGGTTTGTCCAGATATCATTGAACGTCATTGTAAACTTAACGCAAGGTCGCTTGTAAAAACACAATGTAGCAAAAGTTAAGGGCCATTTGTGACATGTAAACAATAAAGGAAATTATGATTTTGTATATTTTGTAGGAGTTATTCCTTCGTTAAACTTACGAATTTCTCAAAAAATATATACGAACAACTTGTTTGCGCTTAAACTCTTATCACAATTTTATAGGTATGTGGGAGCGTGGGGTATATGTTAGAGCATTTAAAGCATGTCACGTTAGAATAGTTGACATCTTCTGATGGATGTCATTAAATCTGCAAAGTGCAAAAATATGTACAAGTAGAATCTCACAAATTATGAATTGTAATTTACCCCTATGTTTTTTGTTTAACAGATCTGCAGGCAGATTCCTAGTTTCATATTTCTGTTTCATCACAGTTCTGTCAGTTTAACATTTAGAAAATTGACTACAATTTTGAAACCAGTTTTTACAGTAGAGGGAAGTAACAGAAATGTATTTGAGAACGCAACTTATTCAGCATTCATAAGATACCGGCGGGAAGTTGCTGGTAAGATTTCAACAATGGTTTTTTTTTAACTACATGTAGTGGTAATTCAGAACGTCTGGCCCCCTTTTAAGCTATTTCTAACTGAATTTTCAAATCATACACAATTTATCTCGTCAGAGACTTCCCTCTCAAAAGTTGTGCTGTTAACTGAAATTTCCTATTTTCATTATTTCAGATAATGTCAAGACCAGCAAATATATTTTACTTTGGAATACATGTCTTATTCATAGTGTACAGAAAACAGTATAGTAGATGTATATTTATTATTTGTATTGTTTCATTATTGTTCACCTTTGTATTTTTTCAACAGGTGGACGTAAGGAACCTGTCACATTACGTAGTGTGTTGCAATTTGTCACTGGAACAGAAGATGAACCTGTTCTAGGGTATAAGCTGCAGCCATGCATCGAGTTTCCAGAGGCAGAAGTAACATTTTTACCAACTGCCAACACGCTGAAACTACCAAGGCCTAACCAGTTCACTGTTCATTTGCCAGAAGATACAAAATCTTTTTAAGCTCACCTGGATCAGTGATTTTGAGGAGATGCATGTATTGCCATCATTTGGCATTCTTAACTCTGCATTTGCGAACTTTTCAACTCAAAATCGTTCTTAACAGTATTTATCTTTTGACCTCATCATTCAGTCAATATGGGAGCTATTTAATTCAATATGAAATAAAAATTTTATTGTAATAGAATTGAAATTAATTTAAGTTGCAAATAATAAAAAACCAGTGAACCTAAAGATGTTATATGTATTCTCTTTGTGCTTCAAACATGGCAACCATAAGGAAACTTAATTTCTTATTGGCTGATTTTTTTAAAAACCTGTCACTAAAAATACAAGGCCAAAAGTATATAATTTTGTAGGAGTAATGCATGGTGGCCACTTGTAAATGACCTCTTTTCTTTTGAACATTTATGGATGCCAGTCTGAATAATTTTTTTGCTTCACCATTTTGATAATTTGATATTGGCCAATTAAACATGCAGATTGTGACAGGTAGAGGAATTTTTTCCCAAAATAAGTTTTCTCTCAATAAGTTCATTATTAAGAAAAAACTGGTTTCTTAATACATGTATAAGGTATGTGATGTATGTAGTTCGGTTGGAGTATTGTAAAAACATTTTTAGCTAAACACACTGATTTTGTATTATTTCTAAGGCTAAACATAGACAGCCTTTTTGCTTAGCTTGGTTTAGATAACTTGTAGACATCACTGCTTCCATCATTTTCATCAATTTTCAATCTTATCTGTAACCAAACTTGGTCGCAATGTTATTAGGATGGTCAAACCTTTAACAGTTTGCTTTTTATTCCTATTGAAAATTAATAAGGGTCTTGACTGGAGGACTTGGTTAACATAGGGACCTTAGATAAAGAAATGAGAAAACCCCTTTTTGAAAGGTAAAGCTGATTAAACATGTTGGATCCATATTGTATGTGAATATGTTTTTGATAGTCTTAGAAATTTTTTGTTCAAAATTGACTGCCACAGCAGCAGGACTTGGTTCTAAAAGCTTTAACCCATTAAGCTAATTGAAAATGTTGAATTGCTTTCTTCCTGTGTAGTTACAAGGGTGTCCAGTGCATTCAGCCTTCTTCAGGGAGATACATTATTGTCAGGTTATAGTAGGCATGCTTCATGCATTTGATGATGTCGAGTGTAGAATCATTCTGGCAAATGAGGCTAATTTGATTTCATTTGCCCATCGAGTTGTTTGTTCTGGTTTTGAATAAAGCAGAAATGTGTTTCACAGGACATTTAATAATCATTCCATGGTTAAATCAATCAGTCGAATGCATTGTTCATTGCCTACATAAATTGGGTGAACGATATTTCTTCAAAGACTGGTTTTGTAAGATCAACATTTTTGAAATCTTCGTTTCTTTTTATTTTTGTATGTGTAAAATAGTTAAACATTTAATTGTGTCTAATTTTAAAACATTGTACAACTACCTGGTTCTCATTCATAAAAACAACTTGCTGCAATAATAATGCCAAATTTCTCTATTACCAGTTCACCAAATTGCATTATACCTTCAAGGAAGGTAATTCTGCATTATAGAAAAACATGCTTATTCGTATGTCTGTATAGTATTATGCATTCCCATATGTTGCTGTTTTGTGCCACTTTTTGGCTGTACTGAATGCAGAAGGTCAAGCTTCATTCTGTTGGTGTTCCAAAATTTTTGTAACACTATACAGTTTATTCTCGGTGTTTGTTTAAATGTACAAATTAAAAATTGCAAAATTTCATTTCATCCCTTATACATTCTCAGTTTTATCAAGTCTATATCACATGCATTTACCTTTTGCTGATAACATATTGCAACTGTTTTAAACTAAAAATTTTGCCATTAGTGTTTTTGCTAGCTTAATTGATTTAAAGTTGAGCTAATGCCTTCACATTTCTATAAACATTTCTGACTTCTCTTAAAACGACCTGGGCAATTGAAGCCAAACTTTGTAGGAACAATACTTGCGACATTCTAGCTAGTAATGGGGGTGTCATGTTTGTCCGTTACACTTTCTCTTATCTGCAACTCCGACAACACTACTGAATGAAATTTGTTATTGAACTTGCACAGAATCTTAGTCGCATGGCCATTATGCACCCAATATTTAACATTTTGATAGGAATGATATTTGGGGTTTTCATAAAAAACGTGGACTTTGTCACTGAAATTAAAGGTACCCATCTCTTATCCGTAACTCCTCCTACACCACTGAATGGAATTAGGTCAAAACTATCACAGAATTGTTGGCACATAGCTCATTGTGCATATGATATTTAACATTTTGATATTTGGTGTTTTCCATAAAAATGGACTTTGCCATTCTTTGACATGGGGATGGAGGTTTACCCACGTTTTATCTGCCCCACTGAATGGAATTTGATTTTATTGGAATGATATTTGGGTTCCGAAATAAAAACTTAGACTGTCATTCTTTGACTTGGGGGTACTTATTTTGTGTAACCATCTCTTCCTACAGTTTTCTACCCAGATGTTTTGAAGATTTGGAAGTGGGCTGCATCAGTTAAGTTTTTCTATTTATAAATTCTTATTTCTAGCTGATTTCAATTTCAAACATCTTCTTGAAGTTCGTGTACGAACATTTGATTTGGTGATGGCCAAACCTCAAACATGCCCTCAAAAAAGGAATCGTTTCTGATTGGCTAAAACTTAAGAAGCCGCTGCTGTGCAACAATAAATAGAATGGATTTCGAAGGCATTGAAATGTAGTTCGTCGCTTAAAAGAATCTTCTTTGTCTTAACTGAAAAATATTTCTTCTGACTAAATGCAAGTTAAGTTTGTCACAATGATATTTGATACCTTATTTGGCTTCCCACCAAGAAGTATGCAATGAATAGAATATAAACCACATATGCATCATACTTTGTCCAGGTGAGATAAGAGACTCTTTGCTAAGTTATGTCTGCGTATCTATATGCATTGCTTAGTTGGTATCATGTGAAGCATATCTTTATCATTTGGGTATAACAAAATGCAACTAATTGCATCTAGTCAATGCCTGCAGCTTGGCTTTTGTGACGAAAAAAATTTGTCAAAAACCGTTTTTAATTGGAATAAAATATTAGCTTGGCTAGTTATTTGCAATCAGTTTATAATACCTACCTACCTCCAAACAAATCAATATGGTCAGTTGTTTTGCAAATTCCACTATTATTCGGCAAAGTAAACTTGAACGTGAACGGTTGTCTGGTGTAGAAACCCCCCCCCCCCCCATTTTTTTAAAATTCTTCACAGGGTCAAGTTGGACATTCTGAACCAATCTTTGTATGGTTGAAGGTAAAAAAATTTCCAAGAAAACTGTCAAAAAAAAAAATTAATTCACGAAGACAAGTACAAGAAACCGGCAAACTTCAGAACCAATATCCTAAAATATAGCAACAGGCATTTCAAAAGAAGGTTTTACGGCATGCCAAACCCGCCGCCTCCATTACTGTATTGTGCGATTTGGTTTGTTGGTGAAAATGGCTTGGTGTCATAATAGTCTATTCAGTAATTGGTGTTGACGGCTAATGCAATCTACAACCAGGGAATATTGTATCCAATAGCCAGCCCTAATAAAAGATAACCCGTTTATAAAAATGGAAAATGCTTTTTATTTAGTTTCAGGTAGAGCAAACTTCGGCTAAAATGAGACTTCTAATATGACGTCCTTCAAACGCTTGAGAAAAATCAGAAATAGTATCACGACAGGAATAGTTTAAACAAATATTTCGAATGTGCATATAAAGTTTAATTTGACAAAAAAAAATTAAGTAAAAATCTCTGAAGCCACCGGTTTAATTTGAACGAAGCTCGGCATCTTTGAACTTAGTTTAACATTGACGTGTTTCTTTTGGAAGGTTTTGACTTTTTGTTTCGTCATATATTGTTCAAGTAAGCAATGATGGGATCTTGTGAGCCTCTAATTTAAATTGCTTAACCCACACTTAAGGATAAGTAGATCAACACCATAGTAGGATTTATTCTAAAAAAGTGTTGTATTTCTGTTTGAATAATGATAAGAGCCATTTTCAGCTGTGTCATGGCGTCCTTTTTTATTGAGGGTGGGGGTGACCGGATAAAATCCCCGACCTTCGGGTAGGAAAACTGGCTAACCATGTCAATTAAGTTGAGAGTCGAGTAAACCCTGCCCGCAGCAAGACTAGAACCCGCAATCTCATTGTTGACACGCCCGTGACTAATAGAAGACCAACTACCTTAACCACTCTGCTACCGAGGCCCCCTATAGAAAAAACATTTGTGTATTTGCTATAGTTTTATAGCGTGCATTTCCAATAGATATAATGAAACTGTCGTAGTGTGTAAAACTGTTTTCTGAGAAGAGGGGATTATGGCCTTAATAGTTATCGGTGATAGTAATTGTCGTGTCAACACGGGTTGCGCGTTCGAAATCTACCTCGGGCAGGGCTTATTTGTTTTACTGAGGAAGGTCGGGGTTCTTGCCGTGTAATCTGTCATACGCCTTGGTAATGCTGACAAATTTCCGAAAATTGGGTTCTATGTTGTACGTTGTTCCAATTTGAATTATTGATCTAGTAATTATGGGATAATCAATTGCGCAGAGTGAATATTGAAAATTATGATGCTAAGTGCCGTAGAACGCAATATATTAAACAGATTGAAAGTTTAAAAATGCGCGCGCACGAGTTTAATCTGAATGTGTTTCGGCACAACATACACGATGCGTTATTGATTATCTTGTTTATTACATGGACGATTATTTAATATATCGTCAAAAACTTGGAGGAACTCTGTTTTTAATTTATTTCACATGTGATTTACCTGAATTTATTTCACTGGGAAATCTCGGTATTTCATTGTTGTCAATGTAATAATAAAAGAAAACATACAAGTTTCACGACTTAATTTATTACATCAAAACTTAAAATCAACTAATAATGTGTTGTGTTTATTAAACAAAAGTAAAAACGCATATTATTAGGAACTGTCTGTGTCAGTTGTGATTATTTGCAAAACATTTAGATAAATATCAACACCAAATTGCGAAGAAATCCATGTCAAAGGAATTTGACGTTCCAAACGATCCGACAATTTTTGCTCAAATTATAGCTTGGAGTTGACACATTAGGACGCACATCTACTAAAGCATTTTATTCCCAACAATACCTTGTAGTCAGTAATTGTCCAAATATGTAACATGTATATCTGTTCCTATTGGGTTGCGCAGCTTCCCAGCTACCCACATATCGTGGTGACAAATGAATTGTTCGCACTCTGTGATTAGCCCATGCGTTTGCCCATATTTTCATCTTTTCATTTATTTTGGGCAGATATGTGTAGTGTATGGCGAAAATGTGAATTTCATTTAAAGGATCCAGAATGCCTTCCTCTTCCATGAAAGAGAACAAGCCGTAGTAAAAACTGAGAACCCCGAAAACAACATCTCTCCACATCCTTTCCACCCTCTGATTATGTACTTTTTCTGGTGATAATACTGCCTAGGCCTGGTCCACGATGTTGGATCATTTAATCGGCAATTCTAACGTTTTCCATACCTTTTTCCGATCAAACTCGCCTTGGAAGACCATAGTTAGTTACCGCCTCACGAAAGCATTGTAACAATTTTTCCGCTTTATTATTGTTTAGGCACTGCAGATAGACAATCATATGGCTGAAGCCATCAATACCTCCAATACCTAATGAAATGCCAGCGTATGAGCTTATGATTAGTATCAATATGCGAAAGGTGGTTGGTCCTTTCACATTGTACACTCTACGTTTTAAAAAATCCCGTTTCCTTTCATGTACACCACCCTAATCTAAGGATACTTTCTCGTAATCTACCTCGTTGAATTTGTAAATATTTCTGTTTTAGCATATGATTTAACAAATTTTTTCCGCAAAATGAAAAATCTTTAATAGCATTTAGAAATCTACTTCGTTGTCGTCCAAATCTGAAAAACTTGCTTTTGAAATACCAAATTGGATCATTCTACGATATGCATTGCTTTTATTAACGGATACAAGTTTTGAAACGTCTGAGATTACAAATCCCTGATCTATTAGGTTTTCTAGAAGATCTTTTGGAATATCAAACATGGGGTGACCAGCACCCAATTTAACCTTTTGTGGCTGACTGGCACCATATTTAATACATTCTGTACGGAGATTTACCAGATCCTCAGTTTTACTTACTTCCTTAGACTGAAGTTCGACGAAGGATAACAAGCAAACAATGTCGGGAGATACTTTTTCTCTATTAAGTATATCAGCAAGATCTTGAATACCAAGTTTTAGCAGAATATTTTCCATATTGCTATACCTTGAGACAGCCATATTGAATTTAACTAATATTTGTTTTTAAAACATCACAATATATTTCAAGATCAGATCGAAAAGAACTGCTTAAATAACATAACATTTGATAACTTAGGCTTAATCAAGTATGTTAAACATTAAGATTATGACAATCTGAAAACACAAAAGGACATTGTGAAAAAATAAATCTACGTACCCAATTATTACCTTAACAATACGTCATATGGACTTGATACTATACATACGCAACCGAACGTTAAAAACATTTAACCCAACATATTTTTAAGCAGACAATACAACATGATGTTCAATTGAACATTAACAATTATAAACACAACAAACCATGGAACTGACCCTGCATAAAAACCAATTTACTTTAAGTTTCGACTAAACATAATCATTAGTTGACAATAGACACCGTTATTTGAACTGCACAAAAATAAGTTTTAACATAACGTAATAATACATGGACAAGACAACATGTTGAGTTTAACGTGTTTAAACATAAGATAACAACATCGTGAAAAGATAAAACCTACGTACCCAATTATTACCTTAGCAAGACGTCATATTGACTTTATACAATAAATAGTAAACTAAACGTTATAAACATTAGACTCGACATATTTGTAAGCAGACGATACAACATGATTTTCAGCTGGACATTATTAACAATGAACGCATCAAACTATAAAATTGACCAGGCAAAGCAATTGATTTACTTTACAAACTATGTTTCGACTAAACATAATCACTGATTGACAACATATAAAGTTATTCGAACTGCACAAAATAAGATTTAACCTTACGTAATAATATATGAACAAGACAACATGTTGAGTGTAAACATAAGACATCTATAGCGTTCCATAGTATCGCGATAAAGACACCATTTTGTTGTCTTCGAAAAGAATAGGATCATTGTTGCCATGTTTGTGCACATACATAATACTGCAAACGTTTCAAGTGACAGTCACAATGTTCTGTTTTAGTCCAAGCTGATTTATTCTTTGTGAATTGTTCTTATCTGTATACACATATAACCGAAACACTGCTTTGCCGGATGTTAAGAAATCTTTAAATAAACCAATGTATTCAAAGTGTTCAATGTTTTATAATGTAACTGTCAATGTATTACACAAAAAACTGACATCACAAAGCAACCATTCATCTATAGCTTCAAGTTTGTTATATCTGCTAAATAACATACTTTTAGTTGTTAAAATTACTAATAAGTCAATTATTATGTCTATAAGCAATCAATTTTTTTTTGAAAGCAGACACGTAACATCTGTCTACATGGCAGTAATAATTGTTATAGAAGTAGTAAAAAGTAACTTGTTTAACCAACATCAGAAATGTTATTTATGCTACATGTTTACAGTGTTGCAACTCATCTATGAAATAAACCTTTACCTCTATACATTATACTCAAATGTTTATAATTTTTCATCGACTCATTTAAATACTTAAAAATTCATCTTAATATTAACAACACACCAAAACAGATTTCATTTTACAGAACGAATAATTAATTGGTGATTATAATTTAATTAACACCTACTAAACAGTTTGATATTTGCTCGAGGCACAATCTTGTTTAGATAGCAAATTATATAACTTTAATTGGCCACCCCAATTTCATTTTTTTGGTTTTTTTGTTTACAATATTAATGCAGGTTGATATTAAAACAATTACTATTTAAATGTGGGAAAAATACATCTTTTATAAAGAATGTGCAGTTTAGTTTCCGCAAATGTACTCTATAAACACATATTTTGAAAAAAGATCTTGATAATGTTACCTGGAGGTATAAAATATACATTTTCTTAATAGTAATAAATTAACATAAATTAGCTAACATTAAAATCCTTTTTTCCATGTGGTGGGCTTTAATGGGCAATAAGCTTATTCTCACATTCCCTAGGCGCCAATTGGAAAAATGGTACCCTTAAAATAGGGTTTAAGCCCAATTTTAGCTATGTCCATCTTCTACTTCTGGGGTATAGTGGTAAATGGAAGGGGCTTTCTGCCTGAAGGTGAATGGTAGAAGGGATAGAGTGTGGTTGAGAAGGGGGATGTTAGGGGTGGAAAAGAAGCCGAGATGGTAGGTGTTTCGGTGAAAAGGGGGATGGTACGGGAGGGTGAGAAAGGGAGATGGTTGGGGTGTGGGTGAGAATGGGGGATGGTAAGGGGGCGGGTGAGAAAGTGGAATGGTAGGGGGCGGGTGAGAAAGGAGCATGGTAGGGGTGGTGAGAAGGGCGATGGTAAGGGTGTGGGTGAGAGGGGGATGTTAAGGGGGGGTGGGTGTGAATTGGAGATGGTAGGGGTGTCGGAGAGAAGGGGATGGTAGGGGTGGCTGAGAAAGAGAGATGGTAGGGTATCAGGGAGAAGGGGAGATGGTAGGGGTATCAGGGAAAATGGGATGGTAGTGGTGGGTGAGAAGTGGGGATATTAGGGGGTGGGTAAGAATTGGGGACGAGAATGGGGGGTGTGGGTGAGAAATAGGGGATGGTAACGGGACGGGTCAGAAGGTGTGGATGGTAGGGGTTGAGAATGGGGGGATGTAAGAGGGGTGGTTGTGATAAGGGTGTGTGGGTGAAAAGGGAAGATGGTAAGGGTGTCGGGGAGAAGAGGAATGACAGGGGGCGGTGAGGATGGGGGTGGTAGGTGTGGCTGACAAGGAGGGATGGTAGGGGTGGGCCAGAATGGGGGAAGGTAAGCGTGTGGATGAGAAGTGGAATGGTTGGGGTAAGTGTGAGAAGAGGGATGGTAGGGTGGATGGTAGGGGAAGAATTGAGAAGGGAGGATGGTAGGTGTTGTGAGAAAGGGAGATGGAAGGGCGGGTCAAAAAGGGGGGATGTAAATGTGTTGGTAAGAAGAGGGATGGTTGAGGTGTGGGTGAGACGGGGAATGGTGGAGTTGATGGTAGGGTGTGGGTGAGAAGAGGGATGTTAGAGGGATTGGTTTGAGAAAGGGGTGTGGGTGAGAAGGGGAGATGGTTAGGGTTTCGGGGAGAAGGGGGATGATAGGGTGGATGGTAGGTGCGGGTGAGAAGGTGGGATGACAGGGGGCGGATGAGAAAAGGGATGGTATGGCGGGTCAGAAGGTGGGAATGGCAAGAGTGTGGGTGAGAAGGGGGGTGGTTGGGGTGTGGGTGAGAAAAGGTATGGTAGGGTGGATGGTAGGGGCGGGTGAGAAGGGGAGATGGTAGGGGTGGGTCAGAAAGGGGGGCAGGTAATGGGCGGGTCAGAAGCTGGGGATGTAAGGCTGTGGGTGAGAAGGTGCTTGGTAGGTTGGTAGGTAGGGACGGGTGAGAAGGTGGGATGATAGGGGCGGGTCAGAAAAGGGGGATGATAAGAGACGAGTCATAAGGATGGGGTGTTAAGGTAATGGTAGGGAAGATAGGGGAGAGAGGGAAGGAGGATGTCTAAGGTAGGTAAGGAAGAAGGAGGAGTGAAAGGGCGAAGTGTTGGGAATGTAAGGGTGAGATGGAGAAAGGGAGTGGTTGAGAAGGGCGTATGGTAAGGGGTAGATGTAAGGGGGATGGGGAGTCGAAGTGTGATGGGAAGGGGAGAGGGAAAGAGAACGGTAGGAACGATAGGGGAGGGAGGGAAGGAGGATGGATAAAGTATGGTACGGTAGAAAGGGGAGTGAAAGGATGAAGGGTAGGGAAAGGGTGGGAGGAAGAAAAGGAGCGTAGGTTGGTGGTGGAAGTGGGTAGAGTAATAGGGTCGGGTCTTGTAGGGTGGTATGAATGGTGGGAGAACGGGTTGTAAGGGGTAAGAATAGGATAGAATGTTGGGGAATGAGGTAGGGTTGAAGTAGGTGGAGTTGTTAAGGATGGTAGGATGGTGGTTAGCAGAAGAGGCTGGAAAGCAAAAGTCGAGTAAGAGGGTTGGGTTTTGGGTTGGAAAGCGGTGTTGGGTTATGGAATTAGAAAGGAGAAGTGGAAAAGTAGGTTGGGTTATGTGAAGGGAGGGGTAGAAAGAGCCTTGAAAGTGTGGAAAGAGGGTTATGGTTGAATACAGCCTTATACATGTTAATTAATACTAATTACCACATCTTGTGGTTATTGTTCATTAATTGTTAATAAATTAGGCAAATGTCTTTATCGTGGGGCTGAAGACATGGCTTTGTCGTCTGGCTATTTAACTTGATATGGGTTTTGTCTTTAATTTTTATATCTGTATAGACAGAGCTATTGATGTAGCGTGTTGTGGTTTTTTTGCATTGAAAACTTACTTATAGAATATTCTAAATACTGTGGTAGTTGTTATCTTGCTCTCTGGGAATATTATGAAAGATATGATTTACGGTTTATGCTTTAAAAATGTGTCGGTGATAAAAATCTTAGCACTAATGATCTTTCTTCGGTCAGCAGGTTTTTGTTGTTGTTGCAAAATTAACTAATGTATAATTCCAATAGTCATTTTTACGTAATTTTTTATTGGTTGGTCGTCGTCGTTCATTTTTTGATGCACTGATCTAAATACGAATACATGTGAGTTTATTTTATGAAATGAAAATTAATCTTAAATGAGTGGAATAATAACGAATAAAAGTTTTGAAGTTCATGCATTTCTTCAAAACAGCTTGTATTTGTATGCTGAACTATAGACTCATGAAAAGGATTGATTTATTGAATGTTTGCTAATCGTTAATGAGCCAAATTCAATCAAGTGTTATAATAGGAAAGCATACACATTACATGAAGTCAGGAATATTTTGTGAGACACGTTGCAGCTGGAGTGTTCTTGGTTAGTTGATACTTTACAGGCTGTCAGTAGAATTTGATAACATAAGTATTATCTGAGGTATTATAATTAATTTGTTAGTTTGTACACTACAAGCGGTCAGTAGAATTGGAGGAAATAGGAATGATATGGTCTGGTATGGAGTGTTCAAATGTGTTCTTTGTAGATTACATGCTTTCATTAGAATTTGAGGACACAGGTTTAAGCTGGAGTGTTCTAATTTTTGTTTGTACATTAAATGCCGTCAATAGAATTGGAATACATAGTTAAGAGCTGGAGAGTTCTTATGTGTTCTTCGTACATTTCAGACTGTCAGTAGAATTTAAGGACACGGGTATGAGATGGGGTGCTCCAATTTGTTTCTTTTACATTACAGGCTGTCCGTAGAATGAGATGACACGGGTATGAGATGGAGTGCTCTTATTAGTTCTCTGTACATTATAGGCTGTTGGTAGAATGAAAAGACACAGGTATGAGATGGAGTGCTCTAATTTGTTCTTTGTAGGCTGTCAGAATAATTCGAGGACCCAGGTATGAGATGTAGTGCTCTAACTTGTTCCCTGCACATTAAAGGCTGTCAGTATAATTAGAGGGCACAGGCATGAGATGGAGTGCTCTAATTTGTTCTTTGTACATTACGGGCTGTCAGGAGAATTCGAGGACATAGGAATGAGGGGTGGTGTTCTTATTTGTTGTATATTACGTCCTAAAATAAGTAGAAATGTAGCACACATGCATGAGTTGGAGTATTCTAATTTATTTGTTTGTACTTTACTGTATAAAATTCGAATAACGTTGTCTTCACCTAGTCCAATTTAGCTAGCCTGACCTAAATAAGTCAGACGACATTAATAAAAGAAATAATGACCACACTGGAATTCTTACATGCAGTCATTAATTTAATAATACACGGTATTTTTACTATTGTTACTGTATGAATGTATTGATGTTTTAAGAGTTTGTTCATTATTATATGTAAATTGTGTTGTTTGATGAATGTATACCAGGTTACAACCTACATACACAAAACTACCATGAGTTTAATTCTCAGTATTGTTTCTACAGTGGTAGGTAAAATAATCGTAAGATCTTTTCCCACTCTGGAAATTATGTATCTAGGAAGTCAACCCAACTTACCTTCTACAGGAAGAGTGTTAAAGTGATAGAAATGTTCTACTCTGTACCAGTATATTAAATGTATTATATTACGTTTTCGAACAAAACAATTGTCTTTGGTTACATGTATATTTATATATTTGTCAAACTTTTAAAAATCTCTTAACTCATTTGGGGATAAATAGCAACAGCAAAAATAGAGGAGATTCATTACTGTTTAATGTGAATATGCAGTAACCATCATGGTCCTGTAGGAGGCGAATAAATATCAATGGACACACATGTTAAGTGTACAAGGGCACACATCATATACATAGTGTACTGATGATCAAAACATTGTCAACTTCATAAATAGCCTTAGATAAATAAGAAAATTGTCTATAGTAAAGATTAAATAAACAGTATAAAGTAAACCTTAGTTTAACGAAAAACCAGTCCAAAGTAAACCTGTCTTTAGTCAGCCTGAGATTATTTAGAATTCTTAGATAAACCAGTCAATAGTAACCCTTAGTTAAAAACAGTCTATAGTAAACATTAGTTTAAACCGAAACCAGTTAAAATAAACCTCAGATAAATAAGACACCAGTTTGTTGTAAAACTTTGAGAAACCAGATACCAGTATGTAGAAGGCATAAGATAAATCAGAAACCTGTCAATAGTAAACATTAGAGGAATCAGAAACCAGTCTAAAGTAAACCTTTTATTACTCAAAGCAGACTAAAGTATTCCATAGAAAACCATATATTAGTCATAAGTTAATATTAGATAATTCAGTCTGTGGTAAACTTTGGAGAAAAAAATCCATTCTATAGTACACACTTTATATAAGTCGAAAGAAAACCTTAGATAAACCAGTAAACCTTAGATAAATCAGATACCAGTCTAAAGTAAACTTTAGATAAATCACAACCAGTCTATATCTAATCTTAGATAGATCAGATTCTAGTCTGCATAGTAAACTTTAAATTAATAAGCCAGTCTACAGGATACCTCAGATCACTTAAACACCAGTTTAATGTCAACCTTAGATAAACCAGATGTCAGTCTGAAGTAAACCTGAGATAAATCAGAAAACAGTCTATAGTAAATCTAAGAACTGTAATTTGTAAATAAATAAAGCAAGGAAAAACTTGATAGGACCATTCCAGATGATATTAAAATTATGAATCTTTAAGAAATTATTGGATTAAGTCAATTCCTTAGCAACCATGCATGGTAGTTTATAGGGTGTTGATGAAAGGTATATGGCAGTCTGGTAGGTGTCACCTGCGTGAAAATTGTTACACAACTGATTAAGATCTCTCCACTGGCAAAATTTTAGAGGGCAGTGCAAAATATCTTATGCTTGACTGATTTCGAAAAAGGAGGGCGTTTCACAATATGTACAGATGAGTCAGTTGGACATCGTTTTCACTGAAACACATTTTCTTGTTTGATCTTGATTTATTTATAGACAGTCAAAATTAGGATACGCCCAGAATATATCAAAACACCTTTTTGTAGGAATAATTTGTTTCTAGATATCCATATACCTTTCTTTACAGGAATTGTTTTCTGTCATATGGGCATATAAACATGTTTATTGAAGAATGGTAATTGTTTGATACTATTATAAAATCATAAAAAATGGTTGGCGTCTATGAATATCAACATTTGTTGCGGAGACAATTACATGTGTTCATAGTTTTACGTAGATTTTATTTCAGGTATAAAGATTTCCCTTTTCATTTGTTTAATCAAAATAAACAAATCAAGTTTTAGGTTGTAGGAAAAATATGATCTGCCTCTAGGATACTAATTGCTGACAGTTAACCAAACATTTGCTGATTTCATATCTTTTATTGCATAGTAAACCATCTTACATATGTATATATTGTTACGTGTCATGTGTGGTGATGATAGATGAACATTTGTCTATTTGTGATGTGGTACAAACCGAAAGTATGATACCTGTCAAGGACTGCTACAGTGAACACCAGTCATACTAAATCAAGGTAAGAACTGATGATGACTATCAAGGACTGCTATAGTGAACATCAGTCGTACTAAATCAAGGTAAGAACTGATAATGACTGACAAGGACTGCTACAGTGAATTTCAGTCATTCTAAATCCAGGTAAAAATTTAAAAGTACTGTCACGATCTGATGCAGTGACTAACAGTTCTTTTCGATCATACAAAAGTACTGTACTTAACTGTCATGAACTGTTTTGAGTTCAGGACAGAAGCAATCAAAAAAAGATAAAAATTGTTAATGACTGACATGAACTGTATCAATTGTATACAGTAATTTACAGATCGTGAACAGTAAATTTACGTTAACTATCAGTTTCTATAAATCATATTTGAACTGTATATGGTAATGTCAGTCCTTGTTTGGGTTCATAGTGAAATTATAAAACAAAAAAGAAAAATATTCACAACTTTTTAACACTGGCGTAAAAAATAAACACCCATAAACACATAATGCAGAAAAATAGTCCACTATTACAACCTGGGTCACTCGGCATCTCGATATTACATGGACTATCGTGATTACAACATATTTGTTCGACTGTTATGAGAATTACTTTTTATAATTGGTAGAGTTGATAACCCACGATTGACTTCACAGAGCCAAAATTGTTTTCACAAGGTCTCAATTCTTTTCTTTGCAATCTTTATCCGCAGCCAGGCGGAAGCTTGGAAGCCATGGCTTATACATCGTTTTTGCAAATAAAGCCCCAAATAACAAAATGGAAGGATGGACTGACACCCGGGTTTCATAACAAGGACTTTGCTCTGAACGTGTGCAAAAATGACTGAATGTGAAAATAGTAGTTTTCAATGTCTTGTCTGTAAGTGAATTATGGAAACTGTACATGTATTAGGTTTCAGCGCCATTTCATTTACTTTTAGACCATCATTTTCATTCTAGTTTAAAACACTTCTGCCCCAGTTTTCCTGCCTAACATTGGGGATTTTCTCCTGGTTCTCAGGCTTCCTCCCTTAATAAAAACTCTACGCCATGATATAGCATAACAAATGTTGACAGTGCCGTAAAACAACATTAAAACAAACAAACAAAACACTTGTTTTTAGATTGTTTGAATACAATTTTACAATAATTTTCTAACAATGTCGCTCTAGTCATTTAAGTTTTTTATTGTGTACTTAGCAGTGGCCACCTAATGCATATGATGGTGAAGTTTGTATTTGCTTTACTGGTTTTGTTTGTTTTTGTTTTTGTGTGTGATGTTTGTTTGGTAGTGGTAGGAATTGATTTTGAATGTATTTTGTTTATGAATTGTTCATTGTTTTGCCACTGGAAACTAATTTAAAAAAAAAAAACCAAAGGAATGTCAAAAATTGGCTCTAATAACACAAATATATTTCTGTATATTAAGGCACAATTCAACATGATAACTTTTTTCCAGGACTTTATAGGCTTTTGGTCTGCAGATTCTCTTCGTTTCCTTGGCATTCTAAAAAGGAGGAGATATTTAAATTAAAACAGTCATGTTAAGTGAAATAAATGTTTTTTAAATCTAAATAAAATAAATAGTATGTCTTTTGTAATACACATCAGGGCTCGCGTTGGAGGGCGACTCGGGTAAAGAAATCGCGACATCCTTACCTGCATCTAGTTCTACTTCATTATACTTCAATTAATTTGTGTACGAATGACAAAGTAACATCTATATTAATAAACAGTTTTGTGACAGTTGAATCTTCTTTTTATTGTAAAGTTATAGAATATATATAACAATGCGTGATATTAGAATAGAAGAGATATTATTTAGTCAAGCTTTTTTGTTCTTTACTATCTTTGATTCTTTATCCTCAATGAATTAACTGCTCAAAATAAACCCATATAAAATAAAAATGCAAATGACAACACTATTTTAAAAAATAACAAACAAAACAGGACGCTTTTAATGCGATTTCGCGCTGTTGTCTACCCACTTCTCCCAGTCAGCCTAAAAAATGAGTGGCCGTGTGGTTAAGGTAGTTTGTCTACTATTGATCAGGTGGTTTGTCAACACTGAGGTTGCGGGTTCGAGTCTCACTGCGGGGATGTATTGTATGTATTGATGTATTGGACTCCACTCTTAATCTGTCGAAGTTCTCTTCGAGTACTGCGGCTCGCTCCCCCAATAGAAACTTGACGAGTTTAGCTGAAAAAGTGCTAAAATCGCGAGTTTTCTATTAAAATGAATAGTGGATATCTGATTATTAACACGCCAAGA
Source organism: Limnoperna fortunei (assembly GCA_944474755.1). Lineage (NCBI taxonomy): Eukaryota > Metazoa > Mollusca > Bivalvia > Mytilida > Modiolidae > Limnoperna > Limnoperna fortunei. The sequence continues at coordinate 46,408,966 of OX104124.1, forward strand.
GATAACAGTCCGAAAACCAAGTTTTCATATTATATTAGTCATTATCGTATAAATCACTCTTGCTTGGTTAAATGTGTTCTTACATTACCTTTCCAATTTTTAAACTTTCACAACTCATAAAACAAAAAAAGACACTTATAGTCTTGCTACAGATAATCTTTAAGCATTAATACTGATGACCACAGCGTGATATCTTTTAAGAAAAACCTTTGGTGTTTTCTAGGCATGAAGGATTTTTTCTTCAATTCAGTGAAAAAAATTCATATTCAATAATATAAGTGCAATTTCAACAGTAAATATTATGTCATGTAAGAAAATTAACTGAATATAAACATACATTTTACAATCAGAAACAAAATTTTTTGCTTAGAGTGGTTTTCAACAAATTTGTATCCAGGTTACAAAAATAAGGTATTAAATAATATGTTTTTAATAATACCAAAAACATGCTGAAAATTGCATTTAACAACATTGAAACGTACACAAATATTTGACATTTTTAAATTATCTATAGTTAGACATATGCACTATTAATTAAGTTTCTTTTGCTTCAAACAAATTATACGTATAAGGAAGGCTAAAGCTCAATTATCAATGTTATTAATAGTTTAAAGTCTATGAATCTTTTCCTTCTTTCCTCGTCGGAAAAAAATACGTTTTTTATCAGAAAGTTACAAAGTTAACTCCACAGACCCTCTTCAGGAAGTGTTACAGTGATCAAAATATTGTACAGCCAATGTAAGTAATCTTTAAAGAGAAATATTTATTTCAAGAGGATTGTTAAACGGAAAAAACAAATATTATGTAGAATTGGTCATAAATTGTCCATGGATATTTTTATTGAACCCTTTAATGTTAGCTGTTTTCTAATATCCCAAACAATATGGCAACTATGGTCCTGACTCGGTCAGCCATTCCCAAAGCATTAAACCATTTTTTATAGCATGCCAATCTTCCCGCGTTCTTTATTGTATGACTCGGTGTGTTGATAAAATATATTTGTATCATAAACCTCTAGTCAATAAAAGGTGTAATAAATTTCCTGTTCAAACCGAATTCTGAAGGAATCGAAATCATATGTAAAAGAAACAAAACGTTTTGTCACTCTCCTCCCAATCATTGGTAAAAGTAAACTTTAGAACATAAACCATTCTAACGTAAATCAGAAACTAATCTGAAGGCATCCATATGTCTCATATAAAAAGAATAACGAAAACCGACTGAACAACAAGAGCCAAAAGTGAAGGGACAGTTACAAATCCGGATAAAGACAAACGCAACAAAAAAAAAACAAAAAAAAAAAACAAAAAAAACAAAACAGAGAGTAACACGAACTCAATAAAATAACATGGGTGCACTCAGGTGCTCCGGACGAATACAAATACAAATACAAATACAAATTTATTTAATCCAATTATGGAGCCCCCAGAGAGGCAGAACAATTATTCATAACAAAACAAAATGAGTAAAAATCAAAATATCAAAACATGTGATTAGTCTAATTAGTTTTAGTAACAATTCAATAACATATAAAAAATAGTTTTATGATAAAAACAAATTAATTTTAGTCTCTGTCTGGATGAGGGGTTGGGGGGGGGTGCAGCTCTTATCTTTGGAACTTATAAGAATATTTAATATACTATTATAAATTATACAATATATATATACTTTATGAAGACACTTGATTAACACAAAGTAAGGAATCTCTTTTCAAGAATAGTTCTTCTAGCATTTGGAATAATTTTATGATGATTTCTCTATCTTCATTGCTTAACAGCCAAATAAATTTATTTGTAGAAGATAATTTGCTAAAGTTCTTACATTTATTCTCAAAAAAAGATAAAAAGTGTGTTCTTATACAGTTAAGAGCATTACACTCTATGAGAAAATGAATCTCATCTTCAATATTATTTTTACAAAGATCACAAATTCTATTGTTACATTCAACTTTAGTGTAACGTCCTGTTTCTATTTTGAGATTATGAGCACTAAGTCTAAATTTACTCATCAATCTCCTCTGGTCTTGATTACCATACTTTAGATATGGTTCAAGTTGGAGATGGGATTTAAATTTTTTGTATGTTCTTAGTTTACCTTCCTCATTTGTTTGTTTATCAGTCCATAGTTCCATAAATTTAGAGTGTATTTTATATTTTAAAATATTAAACACTGATTTACTTTTAAATTCTACATTTTTCTTAAATAAATGACTGGCATTTAAAAATTTAAGTAAATGATTAATACAACTTATCCATGATTCTTTATTATTTTCATGCATAGACCAAGATTCATTTAGAGCTGCCTTGAGAATAAAATTTTTATCCGATTCATCTTCTTGCAGTCGAGTCCAATATTTGAGCATATTTGTTAGTACATAATAAAGAATTGATAAACATCCGAGTTCTGATCTTACACCGGAATTACTGGTTTTTTTACTAACTCCCAAAATAAATTTACAAAATTTTGTTTGTATTTTTTCAAGAACTAACTTATCTAATTCCATAGTAATGTATTTCTCAGGATTTTGTATAAATTTAGAGGTGTTGAAACTTCCCCATATTTCAGAACCGTATAATAAAAAGGGTCTTACTGTATGATTAAAAATATGAATAAGTGTAGATGCATTTGGTGCACTCAGGTGCTCCGGACGAATACAAATACAAATACAAATACAAATTTATTTAATCCAATTATGGAGCCCCCAGAGAGGCAGAACAATTATTCATAACAAAACAAAATGAGTAAAAATCAAAATATCAAAACATGTGATTAGTCTAATTAGTTTTAGTAACAATTCAATAACATATAAAAAATAGTTTTATGATAAAAACAAATTAATTTTAGTCTCTGTCTGGATGAGGGGTTGGGGGGGGGGGGGTGCAGCTCTTATCTTTGGAACTTATAAGAATATTTAATATACTATTATAAATTATACAATATATATATACTTTATGAAGACACTTGATTAACACAAAGTAAGGAATCTCTTTTCAAGAATAGTTCTTCTAGCATTTGGAATAATTTTATGATGATTTCTCTATCTTCATTGCTTAACAGCCAAATAAATTTATTTGTAGAAGATAATTTGCTAAAGTTCTTACATTTATTCTCAAAAAAAGATAAAAAGTGTGTTCTTATACAGTTAAGAGCATTACACTCTATGAGAAAATGAATCTCATCTTCAATATTATTTTTACAAAGATCACAAATTCTATTGTTACATTCAACTTTAGTGTAACGTCCTGTTTCTATTTTGAGATTATGAGCACTAAGTCTAAATTTACTCATCAATCTCCTCTGGTCTTGATTACCATACTTTAGATATGGTTCAAGTTGGAGATGGGATTTAAATTTTTTGTATGTTCTTAGTTTACCTTCCTCATTTGTTTGTTTATCAGTCCATAGTTCCATAAATTTAGAGTGTATTTTATATTTTAAAATATTAAACACTGATTTACTTTTAAATTCTACATTTTTCTTAAATAAATGACTGGCATTTAAAAATTTAAGTAAATGATTAATACAACTTATCCATGATTCTTTATTATTTTCATGCATAGACCAAGATTCATTTAGAGCTGCCTTGAGAATAAAATTTTTATCCGATTCATCTTCTTGCAGTCGAGTCCAATATTTGAGCATATTTGTTAGTACATAATAAAGAATTGATAAACATCCGAGTTCTGATCTTACACCGGAATTACTGGTTTTTTCACTAACTCCCAAAATAAATTTACAAAATTTTGTTTGTATTTTTTCAAGAACTAACTTATCTAATTCCATAGTAATGTATTTCTCAGGATTTTGTATAAATTTAGAGGTGTTGAAACTTCCCCATATTTCAGAACCGTATAATAAAACGGGTCTTACTGTATGATTAAAAATATGAATAAGTGTAGATGCATTTGGTTTAGATGAGTTGAATGCTTCGGTAAGCTTAAAAGTAGCTTTAAGGCCTTTTTGATATAGTTCATTTTTTGCATAAGAAAATGTACCAGAGGCTGAAAAACAAATGCCCAGGTATATATATTTCTGAACAGATTCTACAATTTTATCATTTAATCTAAAGTTTTTTGTAATTGAACGACCAGCCTTATTAAATATTAAAACCTTTGTTTTGTTTGTATTAACAGTTAACTGCCATTTATCAGAGTAAAAAGATAGTTTATCAAGGCAGTACTGAAGACCTCTCTCAGTTTCTGACAATAGAACTAAGTCGTCTGCATAAAGCAGACAATTAATTTTTTCACCATTTAAGGACACAGCATCACATTTAGTGTCAAAATATGATGGTAAATAGGGGCCTCGGTGGCCGAGTGGTCAAGGTAGTTCGTCTACTATTGATCACGTGGTCTGTCAACACTGAGATTGCGGGTTCGATTCTCACTGCAGGCAGGGTGTACTCGACTCCAATCTTAATTGACAAGGATTGCCAGTTTTCCTACCGCAGGTCGGGGGTTTTCTCCGGGTACTCCGGCTTCCTCCCCCAATAAAAACTGGACGCCATTATATAGCTGAAAAATTGCTGAAAGTGGCGTTAAACACCATCAAACAAACAAACAATGATGGTAAATCACTGAGGTATAAATTAAACAGACTAGGGCTTAGGTTATCACCCTGTCTTACACCTATATTTGATGAGAAAAAATCTGATCTAAAATTATCAATTTTTACACAAAGCTGGATTTTGCTATACATAGATTTAATTATACTATAAAATTTGCATCCTACTCCAAGTGACTTCAGTTTGTAGAATAATCCAATATGTGGTACAGAGTCAAATGCACTTTTGAAATCTACAAAACATGCATAAAGTTTCTTTGATCCATTTTTCACATATTTATTTATTAAAGTATTTAAAACAAACATATGATCTGTTGTTCTGCAACCAGCAGTAAAACCAATTTGTTCTTTACATATACTGTTTGACTTCTTAAAGAATTTAACCAATCGGTTATTTAAAATTTTATTAAATAATTTGCTAACATTGTCACTAATAGTTATACCTCTGTAGTTTGTCACTTCATATATTGATCCTTTCTTATGGAGAGGTACTATATAACCTAATGACCACAAGTTAGGATAATATCCGTTAATTAAAATTTTATTGAATAAAATTTCCAAAATGGGTGTTAATATTGTTTGTCCATGTTTTAACATTTCATTCAGTATTTTACTGAACCCACTAGCTTTTCCATTTTTTAAGGATTTTATTGCCTCAGATATTTCTTTTTCTGTTATTTTATAATCTAACTCGTTAAAAATAGTTTCCTGTTCCATTGTACATAGCCTCTCTGATAGATCATTATTTGTATTTACAGATATATCATTCCTATTACTAACATCATTTAGTTGTTTAAAATGAGACTCCCAATCTGAAATATGAACATTAGTTTCTGGAGGGGCTTGTCTGTTTTCATTTTTAATTTTATCAACTAATTGCCAATATTCTTTTGGATTTTCATTATATAAATTATCCAACTTCTCAATTAAATTCTTTCTAAAATCTTTTTTAGATTTTTTTCTACATTTTCTATATTTTTTAGTAATTTAAAGAACCCTCCTCTTACAACTGGATCTGTACATGTTTTAAGTTTTTTACTTTTATAGTACAGCTCTGTTTTCATTTGTTGTAAATTACCATCAAACCAAGGCTTATTCTTTGGTTTTCTACCATGTCTCTTTATCTTATTGGGTTTGGTTTTTAGAGACATATCAGCTGATTTGAGAATGATATCATTGAAATCAGATGTAACTTGTTCAATATCGTCTGACATGTTTATGCTATTTTTAAATACAGTAATCATATTATTAATACTATTTGAATTTAAAGCTTCCAAAACTTTATTTGCAGAGTCTTCACTCCAAATATATTTATCTGGCATTAACTTAATTTCACTATTTAAGTTATTAAGAATGTTATAATTGCATTTAATCATACATGATATTTGACAGTGATCAGAGAGATCAGCAAGATATTCATGAACTTTAAAATAGCCAAAAAAGAGAAATTAAATCCTCAGATGCTAACATATAGTCAACTACGCTGCTTCCTAACGGTTGGTAAGAGGTAAAACTACCCAAGACATCACCAATTAGTCTACCGTTTAAAATTCTCAGACCAGAGGAGATGCAAAGTGATAAGAGTTGTCTCCCCCTTGTACACAGAACTTTATCATAACTCTTTCTTCTTAATAGAGAACTATCAAATTTATAAGATTCATATAAAGGCAAAAAATCATCTGAATCATTTTCAATAAAATCTAATGTATCAGCCACCCTGGCATTTAAATCACCTGCTAAAATTATCTTCCCTTTTTTCATATACTCTATCATGTCTTTTTCAACAAGCTCTAAAATATCATAATTTATACGTTTACAATATGAAGAGTTTTCTGGTGGATAATATATGAAACAGAGAAATATATGACAGTCAAGTCCAAAAAAATCTTTTTGTAATTGTAACCAAATATAATCATTGGATGGATGTGGTAAAAATTTTATACCTGGACGAATTGTATCTTTCACATAAACAGATAGACCACCAGAATGTTTTCCAGATTTTTTAAACTTTGGTCTTATTAAATGGATTGGATTTGAAAAACCTGGCAACATTAAACAATCATTTAAAGAACAGTGAGTTTCTTGTAAACAAAATATGTCTTCCTTTAAAACACAATTAATAAACTCATTTTCATTAAACTGCCTACCTCCATTTAGACACCAGTCGAGTTACTCTTTGTCATATCTAGGTAAAAGTCAAATTCAGTAATAAGAAACACTTCCTATGACAGATCGTACTTTAGACACTGATTTCTAATAAAAATAAGACATACAGAATCTTAATTAAATCAGACGTTCAAATCAGAAACAAGTAAGTCAACTTTAGATAAATCAGACGTGCAGAAACGAGTGCGTACTTTATAGATAAATCAGACGTACAGAAAGATATAAATATACATGTACGTTAGATAAATCAAACGTACATAAACTAGTTTACAGCAAACTTTAGATTAACTAGAAGTAAATTAAAAACACAAGTAACTTTAGCAAAATGCAAGTAAAGTTTTGCTTTATCAGATGTACAGAAACGTGTAAGTAAAATCAGACTACGGAAACAAGTTAATAAACATAAGATAAGTGGGAGTACATAAACGAGTAACTATGTAGATATTAATTAAATCAAACGTTAAGAAACCAGTTTATAGTTAACTTTAGATACATCAGACATATAGAAACCAGCTTATAGTTAACTTTAGATACATCAGACATTTAGAAACCAGCTTATAGTAAACTTTAGATACATCAGACATATAGAAACCAGCTTATAGTTAACTTTAGATACATCAGACATATAGAAACCAGCTTATAGTTAACTTTAGATACATCAGACATATAGAAACCAGCTTATAGTTAACTTTAGATACATCAGACATATAGAAACCAGCTTATAGTTAACTTTAGATACATCAGACATATAGAAACCAGCTTATAGTTAACTTTAGATACATCAGACATATAGAAACCAGCTTATAGTAAACTTTAGATACATCAGACATATAGAAACCAGCTTATAGTAAACTTTAGATACATCAGACATATAGAAACCAGCTTATAGTAAACTTTAGATACATCAGACATATAGAAACCAGCTTATAGTAAACTTTAGATACATCAGACATATAGAAACCAGCTTATAGTTAACTTTAGATACATCAGACATATAGAAACCAGCTTATAGTTAACTTTAGATACATCAGTCATATAGAAACCAGCTTATAGTAAACTTTAGATACATCAGACATATAGAAACCAGCTTATAGTTAACTTTAGATACATCAGACATATAGAAACCAGCTTATAGTAAACTTTAGATACATCAGACATATAGAAACCAGCTTATAGTAAACTTTAGATACATCAGACATATAGAAACCAGCTTATAGTAAACTTTAGATACATCAGACATATAGAAACCAGCTTATAGTAAACTTTAGATACATCAGACATATAGAAACCAGCTTATAGTAAACTTTAGATACATCAGACATATAGAAACCAGCTTATAGTAAACTTTAGATACATCAGACATATAGAAACCAGCTTATAGTAAACTTTAGATACATCAGACATATAGAAACCAGCTTATAGTTAACTTTAGATACATCAGACATATAGAAACCAGCTTATACACTGTAAAAAATAGTGTTACGATTTAACATGTTAATGCGTTAAAAGTTTTATGCAGGCGTTTATACATTAACGTTGGGATGTTAATATTGAAACTCCATGTGTTATTTTAAAACATATTAGACATGTTAAAGTGTTAATTAAAATTACTACTATCGCAAGAGTAGATCGGCGGCTACAAACTTTTACAAAATGACAATGCTTGTAACGTAGAATGTTTTCTCCCCAATAATTGATTGCAATACATTGTAGTTGGGATTTAGGAACACTTATTTTCTATCTTTATAATTATACTTTAAAAGACAGTCACATTTGGGTTCAAGTCATTTCCAGACAGAAATGGTCTATCCGTACAAATATAATTTTTGAATATTTCGACGTATATATAATTAAATCTTGTTTCATTTATCCGTTTAAAACACCAGTATTGGCTTCAATATAATACCATATTAACATGTGTGTTAAATCCACTACGCCTGGGTTAATATTAAGATGTGTTAATTGATGTTCCTACTAGATCATCACGTGGTCGATGTCATGTTGTCATTAAAATGTACCGCGCAGATTTTAATTGTTAGCACCATTCCTTTGTTTGAAGTCGAAAGACAGAGTTTTCTCCACGACAGTTGTTGTTTAATTACCAATTCTGACCACAGAACTTCTTTTCCGTAAGTAATATACTATTGTATTTACAAATTTGTTTCAATAAATTAACACAGAATTTAATTGGCATCTGCATGCATATGATTTTGTGGCACGTCTTCAAGATGGACGGACAGAGAGTTACACTTGTCTTCATTTTAAGTCCTTAAAATTACCAACAGTCTGTTTTGTTTTTAATGTAAATTAAGTACCAGCCCTGTCGAACATCAACGCCGTATTGATTTGTGCATACATGCCCTGTGACTAGTCAAGTTAGTTTTGTGTATACTGTTAACATACAGTTTGTGGCTAGTTTAACGAAAACTTTGGTAGGACCCGTGCATATGTATATGTAGTGCGCAAACAGTGCTTGTACACTATTTTTTTAAATTTCCAGTCATCACAGTAATCACAGTAGATTAGTTACATCTTTTGCCTCCTCCCATTTCAAATAAATTCTTGACCAAATTTTACTTCCATAAAGATTTTTTTTGGGGGGTGGAGGGTACACAATGTGCAAATACAAACTTTCTTCGTCTAGACAAAATGTAGACGGAATGTAACTACATGTGCTTTGAACACAAATCGGCTTTGATGTTATTGAAGTGTCTTTGTTACAAATAATTCTGCATAATTCAATATGTAATATAACTGTACAATGTATATTTATAAAAGATTTTTGTAATCGCATAGTAAGTGTGTACAAGAATGATTTAAATTTACTAGTATAGTATTTAAAGTTGAAAATATGGGTTCGGTATGATGAATTGAAAAAGTTAAAAATAATAATTTGATTATTCCCGTCAAAATATACTTTTGATGTCTTCCTTCAGCATGTTCAGTCATATTTTTGTCATAGAATAAGGACTTATAATTTCTTTAAAAAATTGTTAATTGAAATCATATACATGTATTACTTATAGGGATCAGACAGCAATAAAAGTATAGAATTATTCCATGCATTGGCAGATACTGAAGCACAAAAAGAAAAGGAGTTAAATGCAACCTTGCATGGGAGTTATACAGGTATGTTGAAGTCTAAATGAATTTAATTGAATAAAAAAAAAATAAAAAGTTCTGTCAGTCTGAAATACCACCACTAAAGGATGTTTAATCATGTTAAAATCATGCTTAATCTGAAGGGTGGATGAATGTATGTTATAGTTGTACAGTCTTATAAAAATTGTTTAATAGTCATTTTTTAACACTGCTGTCTGACATATTTATTTATGGCTTTTATATTGTAAATTACAGGATATTCACAGTGTAGATCAACTCCAGGAAAAAATGTTCATGACTGATGAGGAGGAGGCACCTAAAGTGTTATTTTTTCTGGACAGTGATCCTTATACCAAAATAAAGCCAACAACTGGATTAAGTTCTCAGATAAACAGTCAAGAAGAAATGACAAACAACTACAAGAATCACGACTGTGTACATTCATTTATTGGTGTTGTGTTTTCTTACTCGGAAATTAAGCTGCTTGCAAACTGGACTGAAACATCTAACATTTCCAATGTACATGTAGTATTTTGTGCTATAGAAGTATATGATCTGTTTGTTATTATGATATATGACTATCAATATAGGTAAAATTAAAGATATCAGATATTTTTGTCTTTGTTTAAACAAGAAATATCACAAAATAACTATCAAGAGCAGAAGATCAAAGATACTGTGGGTTTTTTTTCCACATTTGAAAGCAACGATCTTTTAAGTCATGTTTCATGAATTCTGATAGTTTAAACCTTAGTTTTTCTAGTTTAGTGTTCTGCTATTTTGATGGCCTAACCCTATCCCACAAATCTTCCACCTTTGTCATTTTTTGTTTCCTAGGTACATTGATTAACATGTTATTTGTGTAACACTAGGTTATAACACAGTGTTAAGTTATTAACACATTCCATTTATTAACACAGTTAATGTGTTAATTAAGTGTTATTGGCCATTTTAACGTGTAACATGTTTTTCTATACACACATTAACATGTTATTTCAATAACACATGTGTTTAGTCTTTCACATATGCGTTATTATATTAACATTACAGAATGTTAAAAGCCTATATAACACTAAATGTTTACAGAAAAACACTTTAACATGTTATTTTATATACACTTTAACGTGTTAATTAAGTGTTATTGGTAAGGTGTTAATAAATGTGTTAAATGATTAACACTTGTTTTTACAGTGTAGTAAACTTTAGATACATCAGACATATAGAAACCAGCTTATAGTTAACTTTAGATACATCAGACATATAGAAACCAGCTTATAGTTAACTTTAGATACATCAGACATATAGAAACCAGCTTTAGATAAATCTGACAAACAGCAACAAGTTAGTCTTAGATAAATCTGACAAACAGCAACAAGTAAGTCTTAGATAAATCTGACAAACAGCAACAAGTAAGTCTTAGATAAATCTGACAAACAGCAACAAGTTAGTCTTAGATAAATCTGACAAACAGCAACAAGTAAGTCTTAGATAAATCTGACAAACAGCAACAAGTAAGTCTTAGATAAATCTGACAAACAGCAACAAGTAAGTCTTAGATAAATCTGACAAACAGCAACAAGTAAGTCTTAGATAAATCTGACAAACAGCAACAAGTAAGTCTTAGATAAATCTGACAAACAGCAACAAGTTAGTCTTAGATAAATCTGACAAACAGCAACAAGTAAGTCTTAGATAAATCTGACAAACAGCAACAAGTAAGTCTTAGATAAATCTGACAAACAGCAACAAGTTAGTCTTAGATAAATCTGACAAACAGCAACAAGTTAGTCTTAGATAAATCTGACAAACAGCAACAAGTTAGTCTTAGATAAATCTGACAAACAGCAACAAGTTAGTCTTAGATAAATCAGACAAACAGCAACAAGTTAGTCTTAGATAAATCTGACAAACAGCAACAAGTAAGTCTTAGATAAATCAGACGAACAGAAACAAATAAATAATCTCTGGATCAATCAGACGTACAGAAATAAGTCTAAAGTAAAATTAAGATAAAACAAACGTCAGTGAACGTTCAGAAACAATTACGTAAATAAAATGTCATCATAGATACCAAGATAAATAACTACGCTAGTCGCGCGTTTTCAGGGCAGTAACGTCGGATTTCACCTATATTTATAGATACATTATGAAATGTATAGTTCTCTAGTGAATCAACATTACACCTCCATATCATTTCGACACCGAATTTAAATATGATAATATTTTGGAGATTTAAAAAAAACACTAGGCAATAAAATGTATATATCGGACCTAACAGGATGATGTATTACGTTATGTAGGGTAATTTACATATTCTAATGTATAATGATTTATTGATTCATTGATTAAATATGTCCAGCGAGCACTATTTCAGTATATTAAGGACGACATGCATATTGATAGTGTATATTGGAAATGTTCATGTACTGAAACACGTTTTATTAAAATGATGTTCATGGTAAATTTACAGTTATATACGTTTACTTTGTAATTTAAAATTTTTAAATTAATGAAGATTTACATTGCTATTTTACATTTATAAACATTTACATTGAAATTTTACATCAACACGTAATCAATTTACGGTTTGCTTAAATAGTTAATGCAGTAACATATAAATTAACTTTTATGAATTTAATTTATTTTAAATAAAATAAACAAATACAGATTTATTTTAATGAACAAATAGTATTAATTAATTTAATTAAAGTCTAAAAAATAATTGATACATATCGCTAATAAAAAAACGTGATCCAATTCAGAAAATTCGAATGAAAATGTTTTCGGAAATTTCCAGAAATAATAGAATATATCATTACATGTATTGCTTTACATGTTGTACTTTTAAAAAAATAAGATGTCATATCGATAACCATGTAAGATGTCTTTGCTTGTATGGAAAATCTGTCAACACAAATTGCATATGTCCCTTTCCTCCTCTGATCATGGTTAAATTTAACATCGAAAATTATCAGAACAAGAAATCACATACCGTTAAAAGAAATACACAGTTTTTTTGCTGTATGGAAATATTTTTGTTTTTAATCATAGTAAAACAATAACATCCTTTATCAGCATGTGATCATAGCTTCTTAAGATTTGGTTTCCATGCATAACACTCATTACTGTTTAAAAACCAGTTGAACCCTTGTCTTGGCTTTAATCGTCCCAATGTTTGAAACCATGCATATCAATGAATATTCATTATTGCAATATATGGCAAGTTCAACCCATATATGGATAGTCTACACCATACATGGGCAGACATGCCCCATGTATAGGCAGTCTACATTGATATAAAGGTGGACTTCAGAGTTGAACTTAAAAAAAATATATAATAATATCGCCTTTAAGTTTTCAAAATGTGGCTAAAACCAATAAACGAAAGCCTCCTCTAATAATTTTTTATTTTTACACGTATATAATGTGAATAAATGACAAAAACAGTTCAGTATGCGCAAGTTATTTGACTGCTACACCTGAAAGTCTTTTGGAATTTTCACTACATATTTTTTACAAAATGGCCAGTCGACGTCTTGAGAGTGAGGTAAGGCGGGCCCGTCTCACCCTGGTAAAGTGAGATGGGATACTACCGCACATAACGATCAAAGGAAAATATTGGAAAATTGCAATAATATTCCCTCTTTAAATTAAATCTGAAGAAAATCTTTAATGAAAAGTAACAATTCATAACAAATGCATTCATACTACAAAATACATATTGCTGTAGAAGTCACCTGTCACAATAAGCTTGCTGTAATATAATTCTTTGAATTTTCGCCATTACAACAAAGACTAGAGCTGAGATGATAATCAAGATATGTTCTCTGTTATCGTCCACAGCTGGCATAATAAAAGATAACTTGTGAATAAGTGGATTAGATTTTTATGCATCCTGCTTAATAATTCCTCAACGATTTCCCTCAGACAAATAAATAATATGCGCAAGTGCCAGCAAAATAAATTTGTCAGCAAACTTTAATGACATAACAAATTTGGTAATATCCAGGCTATGATTAGTATACATAATTTTTACATACTCATAAGCTAGGTAACTAAATTGAAGCGGATATAAATTAATTTAAAAATCTGTTAATAAAGCAGTACGTTCTTGTAAATACATTTAGTATTTGATTTTAATTAAGATTTAATTATGTTAATATAGGTTTATTATTGTCAGAAAGCCTATCAACAAGTCCAAACTCTCTGGGTCATTTTAAGTACATTTTAATGTTGACAATTGTTTTATAAGTAAAGAACATACATTGGTAAATAGTATTAAAGTCATTTTCTGCAATTTTGAAAGTCTGAATAATGTATTTATTTGTTATAAAATACCCTTTAACAGTAATGCATACTAAAATAACATGGCTCAATCAGGTAACACCGTACTCTCGATAATGTCAAACTTAATATTTACAAGTCTATATAAATACTAATATTGTACTTCGAAGATTTATTTTTCAATGATTTCTTTGTAAGCACAAACGGTCCATATAATCGTATATAGACCGGCCGGAGTATATGGACCGGTCCATATATTGTATATGGACCGGCTGTGGATAAAATGTGCATTGGATTTACACATCTGTTGAAAAAACACAAATTTGTTATTAGTAATCTCAGTGAAGATTATTTATGACAAGTAACTGATATGCAAAATGAGTTTTCAGAAAAAAATAACCTAAAATGATCAGTAATGACAGTACATGTTGTGCATATGGAGCAAATAAGTGAGCACAGAAGCTTACTAAAAGTACTAGTATAATATAACAAATAGTTCATGACACTTCGGGTCATATGGCAGTATATGGACCGGTTGGTGGCCCCAAAAACAATATGGACCTCAGCTGCGCTTCGGTCCATATAAATTTTTGGGGCCACCAGCCGGTCCATATACTGCCATATGACCCTCAGTGTCATGAACTATTTGTTAATTATACTCAACGTCATTCAATCAAAACTGCAATTTGAATTTGATGAAACCTGCTATCAGAGTGATTCACGCGTCAACTTACGTCAACTTACGTCAACTTACGTTAATTCTGTAATACTGATAAGTCTACTATTTTTTCTGTTATATAAGTTATATGGTCGTCACCATGACTTAATTGATCGTTATGGGAAATCAATCTCTCAAATATAATCGGACATTTTTGCTGAGTAGTGTTCCTATTCCTGGATTTGACTTTCTACTAAACATAACAATAAGTAACTCGATATATCATGTCTGGGAGGTGTATATATGAAAAATACCAGTCTAGAGATAAAAAATGTCCCGAGCCGGTTCACAAATACCCCTCCCTGAAATGAGTTAGCTGTTAAATTACACTGAATATCATGGCTTTAATATGATAACAGACCACTTGTGTGCTGTTTATTTACTCTTTACTATCGGAATGCTTCATGTTTTCAAAACTGATTACTTATGTTACGTTTACTTTGAGGTAAAATCAAATCTTCCGAAAGAAATGTTCTGGGATTTTTATATGCTAGGGTAACTTTTTAGCAAATACCACGGCACATAGGGTAGCTTTCTGTCGAATACCCTAATGATGACAAAATCGATGCGAATTTCCCTCCCAGCGGTAAAAAATAGGAAATGTGCAAAAATATATATTAACCAGTCAAAAGCCAGCACTTTTATATGATGTGTAATTACAAAAAATACTGGCCACTATTTATGACATATGTTGAAGTTATGCTGTCGTTGGTCTGGGATTTTCAACATTTTTAGCACAAAAATAAAATATGACTAAAATTCCTTACATTCAGCATATGATTCTTGTTGATGTTAGACAATTGATGTGCTTTTATCACTTATTTATTTTATATTATGTAAACTTTTAAAACTATTTAAACATTCTATTTTTAAAGGAACCTTCTGTACTAAAAGTCAATATCCAAACCATGGGAGCCTCTTTGTTGATAAGCTAAGGTAGTGAGTCAACTATTAATCACGTGGTTTTGACAACACATATAAGTTGTAAATGCACTGTATTGGAAAGCAAATAAATTGTGTTTCTCTATAAAAGTTATCATGTAATAGTTCACAAATAACTGTGGAAACATTTTAACTCTTGTGTAATATAAACACCATGATTTGGTTAATTTGTAATACTACAAATGATCGAGTCCCTGGGCGACCTGTTTTTTCTGTGTCGTGGCTGCGAGGACCAGGATTGGCCTCGATGTCACCCCCAAGTAACAATACCAGACTTATTAGCAACGACAATCTTATAACCAAAGATAAACTGTTTGTCTATGTTGACATAATGGCGGCACATTTGAATTTACTCACTGGGTGTGTGAAAAATCCAATTCTGGCTCACCAAAGACATAGATCGACACCCATTCTTTAAATGTCTCTTTTAGAACAGTCACTTACAGTTTTTATCATGCAAAAACAAAATTCTGTACTTCTTTGCAACCACAAAAGTGTATTTTTCACGAGAGCAATTTTGTTTACATTCTTCGACATTAATGTAGGTGGTGCTAATGAACTGTTTACTTAGATTGGTTTCAATAAAATGAAATGTTTATTAATTATGTTAATTATGTTTACAGCTACAAAACAAAATCTGTTTAATCTTTAATCTTTATTACTTCATGTCCCTTTGAAAACAAAACAGTCATTACGCCGTTTTCAAGAGAGGTAACTAGATGCACTCTATCGCCTGATATATGGTATCGCATAATTTTAGTTAAGGCACAGTCTTTTAAAATTTTGTTTACAAAAGACACAAAAATGCAAAAAACGCCACCTATTTATTTATGTTTAGTGTGGGCTTTGCACCACTCCAGCAAAAAACAGGTTTCGTTTTGCATCTTCTTTCTTAAGCCGTTCCATTTAGTTTTAATGTTGCCGCTTTTCAAAAAGTGCAATAAATTTCTATGAAATCCCGTGATCAGCATTACAATTGTCACCTCTCGAGAGCGATTATATCTTGAAAATGATGTATAAGAAAATGTACAGACTAACACAGTATGACAGTATGAATACAGAAAATTTGTAAGAAATTCCCTCATTTTGTATTTTTATATTTTTTTATCCCGCGAACCACGAATTTAAGAATCCCAGGAACTGTCTTTTTTTTCTCCAACCACGAAAATTGATACCCACGAAAATAAATGAAACCACAGTATATCTGGCCCTGCTTATTTGCCCAAACCACCGCCTTTAGTTGATCTTTTTTATTTGTTAATATCTTGTATAGCTACAAGTATTGAAGTAGAAAGAAAAATAGTTGCTGTATCTGGTGCCTGTTGTTCCTATGATTAACAGTGAAGGTGTGTGATGTCATTGCTTATCATAAAAATAATGAAAACAACGGAGAAACTGAATCTGATTGTATTAAGGTTTAAACACACGATAAATGATCACGGACAACTACAGATAAACTGTTTGATGCAAATAAAAGAAAAAAGTATGAAACAACAGAGAAATGAAGGTTTAGCATAGTAGAGGAACAACAGAGCTTTCCTTTTTGTAATTTCCTCTGTATTGATACTTCTACTTACTTAACAAGCTGGATTAATTTTCTTTTATCTTAACGGAGAACTCAGAGAAGATGCCCAACAACATACACATACACATTCATAATTGCTACATAATGATACCTTCTATATTCCAGGAGCAAGGAATAATAAAACCAGAAGAATGGGCAGAATTTCTAGATTCCATGCGGCAGCCATTACCTAAAACATTTAGGATTACGGGTTTTAGAGGGTTCGTTGTATTACTTCACTCTAAAGGGAGATAATTATGTGTTGTACCACTTTACTTTATAGGGAGCTATATTACTGTGTTGTGTCTTAACTTTAAGGGGACCACCACAGTGTTAGGGTTAATTAGCTAAAGAGTGTTTGTTAGTTTCAAACTTTGACAAGTCATCCTTTATAAGTGGTTTAGTGTGCTGTTAATATTTGATGTTATGGTTGAGAGATTTCACCTTATTCAATATAAGTGTATATGACATAAACATTATTAATTTATCAATCAAGGTTTACTTCACTGATTTTCCTACCTTTTCAAATGGGGCCTGGGCCCTTGATAATTGGGAAAATTACGACGTAAACTCCACAATTGGGAAAAAAGTCTTCAATCTGAATAAAGTAAAAACATTGCTTTTTAACATCAATGTTCTTAACAAAATGTTTCATAGAAACTTTATTTAGTCAGATTACAGAAACAAAAACTTGTCTGTTAATTAGTTGAGAATGACAATGTATAAGCCTGACCCTAAAACTGTTTTCATACAGAGTTTGGAAAAAGTTAGCAAAATTTACATTTGTAGCCAATTGTACATGTGTTGACATAATATTTAAAGAAAACTATTTCCTGGAATCTTGTGGCATCATTAATAAGAAACTAAATTGCAAACATTACTTTTTTAGATTTTACTTTCACTCCAACTCTTTTGTTCTGGAGTCTTAATAAATGACTGGATACTAACTAAATCAGATATACTCATTTCAAAGATGATTTTTTTTTATTATATAAAAAACCTTAACCTGCCTACCGACCCTTATTATTATATAATGATAGGGGTCGGTAGGCAGGTTCGGCTTAATGACGATAATGGATGGGTCTATGGGTGCAAGAAGACTCATAATTTTCTATTTATCTATATTTTATTTCTTAATAACAGAATTCCCCAGTTTTCGATTCCCACCCATTCTGTAGTATTTCGCGTCGTAATGCCATTTTGAACGTTACTGCAGGGTCATGCTTCATCCCAAATATTTTCCTCTGGCATCTTCCTTAATAGACAACGCTGTTTAAACAAAAAACCAGCCCATAACACTGGTAATATACATCATAAATATAAAGAAATATTTATTAATTGCTCATTTATTTTTTAATATGATTTAACAAAATTTGCGTGACTTATAAATCAAAGTTTTTGTTTAAAATTTACCGGAATACACTTATTGTTATAAAATAAGCAAGCTAGAAACAAAACAATTGGTTGCCGTTATGATTAAAAATAAATACCTGGAACAGTAATTATAACCAAAGTTCGCAAAGTAATCATGGCTTGACATCTTTGTAATATTTCGGCTTTGCATGACTGAATTTATTTTTAAAATCGGGATTACAAAACCTTCTGAATTGGTGAATTTTCACTACATAATTATGAAAAAATATGGTTTTTGTCATTGGGAATGGGGCCGAATATCGTTTTATCATTTCCATGTAACATGATGATCTACAAATTTAAAATTTGATGCGATTGTCTGAATCTAGAAATATACACTTTTATATTGATAGTCTTCTACTAACCATATGATAATATGATTTTTGGCCTGGCTACCTTTACTGACGTGTTGTTTCAAGTGGCCGCCAGTGGCCTGTTGATTTAATTATCATTTATTACATTTGTTTGTTTACAGAGAGGCACAAGAAATGTTAAAGATCATCAAGAATGAGTACATTAATAATCTGGTTTCTGATGGGGTATGTCCAGTTCATAGCTTACCATGGTAAGCTTACTTGAGTTGTCTCCCTTGCAAACATATTTGTGAAGAAGTTATTGAGAGTATTATTTGTTTAAAATTTGAAAACATTTCTGTTGTTTTAATAAATAAAATTTTAACTAGGCTAATTGAAAGTTACATGGAGTAATCATGTTGGCACTGTAAATAAAAGGGAAACTATTGGTTTGTTTGTTCGATGGTGTTTAACTCCACTTTCAGCAATTTTTCAGCTATATCATCATGATCATTGTGTCCAGATTTTATTGGGGAAGGAAGCCGGAGTACTTGGAGAAAACCCCCGACCTGCGGTAGGAAAACTGGCAATCCTTGTCAATTAAGATTGGGGTCGATTACACCCTGCCTGCAGTGAAGTTAGAAAACTAGTAGAACTTTGATTGTGAGAAATCATTCAACTTCATTACAAGATTAATTCATGTTAAGATTGTACATAAATGGTAGTTATACATAAAATACAGTTCAAATAATAAAAATCATATTTTCAGTTTGCAAACATGTATAAATTGAGTAATAATATATATTTTTATTGGCAGGAAGTTGACTGTGTACCAATCTTTGTGAGTCTTTCTTTCTTTATAGGTATCCAAATGAACTGGGATGGCAGATAGATTTATCTAGGAGGGAGATACGTCACCAACATGACCTGCAGGCTCTAAAAGATTTCCTACTAAATGAAACAGAAAGTGTAGATTTAAGAAACTGATCACAATTGGAAATAATCCGATTAAGAAATAATTCAAGGCTGTCCAAATTTTATGGATTATTTAAATGTAAGTAGGAATTATATTCATGAATATTTTGCCACGAGCGTTAGCAATTGGTAAAATGTCATGAATATAATGCTACCCATATTTAAATAATCCATAAAATTTGGGCAGCCTTGAATTGTTTCGATTCTGATATGAAAATAGTGAAATTTTACATTTCGCGACTACATAGGTACATGTTCATTTTGGCTGTTCCAATTTCCAAGATACTCTATTGTTACAAAATTAGTTTTGTTCTCTTGGAAAACTTCATAGAAAACAGGAAGAAATATAAATTAAAAAAACAAACTAACATATTTATTAAAATTAATATAATTTAAAAATCAGAACAAAGAACGACAAAATTAAATCCTTCGTTATATCACCGTGTCTGTGACTGTGTTGGTGTGTTAGCTGTGTTATGAAAACTGCTGACCGGATTTTGGTTGAGCTTATGCTCCTGTTGTAAATCTAAAATGGTGCAAATTTAAATCAACAATTATTTTCCACAGTTAATTAGCATTTTGAGAAATTTGGTTGTGTTTTCATTTTGATTCAGTAAATTCGTTTGCTATGGAGGCGGTTGTTGGAATAACATTGAATGTCATTGTAAACAACACAATGTCCATTGAGAACACAATGCATCGTATTAAATATGGACGTGTTATCAGTGGAAATTTTTTCTATTGGATTGTTGTAATACAGGGGTACAATATAATAATCAAAAAAGGCAAGCAAAAACATAAGGGCTTTTCCAGAAAAAAAGGTACAGTGGGGTCGGAACGTAGGTAATTTTTTTTCCATGGTGGGGGGCGGGGTTGGGTTGAGGGTATTTCTATTTTGGTGGGTTTATGAACATTTTTATTAAAATAATCGCGGTTTTCGGTGTTTTTCTGTTTCTATTTCGCCAAACGCGGTGCTTTTGGCGACGTCCGTGCGATTTTTGACTGACGATTTTGTCGGAATGAATGCAAGGAGAATAACCGATCATCATGAACTTGTGAATGGTGTACGCACGAAAGTTCCGAATGGGACTGGTTGCCGATTTTCTATTTTGCTCTGCTCTCTCATTAACCAGATGTAAAATTCAGAGTATACCAAAAATGCGTAAAACACATGGCAGAATGTAAGAATGGAGCGTTGACAACGTATTTAACCAACGGCCTATCTCAATATGCTGATACATTTAAGGGTAACTTTATTAAATCCTTTTTTGTTTGGTTTTAATTTTAAAATACTATAAAAGTCATTTACGTATTTTATTATATTGTTTTTATTTAACTTTTTATTTTTTTTTTTTGGGTTAACTAACAATACATGTACACCATGTTCATTGTTCTTGATAATAATAAGAGATTTTTATTGTTTTAAAATTATTAATTTCATTGCCGTCTAATATAATAAAGTTGAGATCTGAGTTTTTAGCTCACCTGACCAAAGGGTCATGTGAGCTATTGTTATCACTTTGCGTCCGTCGGCGTTGTTGTCTGTAAACTTTTTACATTTTAATCTTCTTATCACAATCCACTTGGCCAATTGAACCCAAACTTGGCGATTATGTTCATTTGAAGGACCTTTACAAAGTTTGTGTTTTTTATTTGGATTGGAAAACTAATATGGCTACCACAGCATTACATATATTAACATTGGACCCTAAGGAAAAAGTTTTAAAAGGCTTCTTCTCTGAAACCGATTAACCAATTGAAACAAAACTTACTGGCAATATTGTTTGAATGGTCTTCTTTAAATTTTGTTTTATTGCCAATTGGAAAAACATAAATCTTCTGTAAAACCGGTTAATAACCAATGGAAATACAATTTTATAGCAATATTGTTTCGATGGTCCTCTATAAAGTTTATTGAAAATTACAGAACTTAGTTTAACATCAGGGAAATGCCATCTTCATTGCCTATAAAATCAGGTGAGCGATACAGGCTCTTAAGAGCCTCTAGTTAATAAAGTGTTCAATGAGAGGACTCGTAAGTGCAAATCCTATTTTTTGCAATAAAGAATCAGAGGTATCATTTTGTGAGCACGCTCACAGAATTACTTGTTTACACTTAATACACAAATTGCTTTATAAAGTTAATGTCCCAAACCTGCCAATAAATGAAAAAATATGGTTGATATTAATTCAAACCACAATAGGACTGGTTGATTTTTAAAAATATCTATTGTGTACTGAAATACAAGATATAGACCTGTACTATTTTATGAAACATGAATTAATGACCTAAAGAACACTGCTAATTTGTGAAAATATAATCTGTGTATACTGTTTGTACAAAAAATACTGTTGGTTTCAGTTTTGATTAAAATTGATATTGGCAAGCTTTATATTTTTTTTAAGAACACCAAAGATAACAGCACAAGAAAACGGACAACTTAAAACTCAGGTGCTCCAGAAGGGTGCAGTTCCTGCTTGTTGCAACACACCTGTCACGCTTGTGAAAGATGAGCTTGGATCATGATTTTTTTTGACAGATGCAAGTCATTCAACATGTTTAAACACACAAAAAAACTATTTCACTACATGGTGTAAAAAAAGAGTGAATCAATTTCATAAACATTTTATTTCTTATTTAGAACCCTTATACAGTGTAGTCATAAAGACATCATACAATACATACTACATTTATCACAATGCATTTAGATACAGTTCTCTAAAGGGTTGCTTCAGTATAAACTGGATAGTAGCCCAAATATAAAGTTAAGAAAATTAATGCCAATTAGTTAAAATAGAATCCACTCGATAGAATTTCATAAGGATTTCCTTTGCTGTTACATCAAGTGGTCTAGTATCAGCTTGACTCCACCTGTCCATTTGTTAAAGTTAGGGTAATACCTGAACTATGTGAAATCTCCAAAATATTGGTTTCACAGGGCATCAAGGAAAACCTTTTCTGTGATGTGACATGTCAATAAAAATCCTTCATGCACATCTACATATTATGTACTTCCTTTATGCTAAGTTTCATTGAATTTCATCAAGCGGTTTAGGAGGAGTTGCGCTTACAAGGTATGTGGACATACGGACAGACAGACAAACAAGGTGATTCCTATATACCCCCCAAACAAGTTTGTGTGGGGTATAACAAGATGAACAGACCAGTTATAAAGCACATACATTATACAAGAGCCAATAGTATCCTTCAGACAAAACAAAATATTTAATCCTATCTGTGGTTTTTTAGCATTCGAAAAATGAGCACGAATATAATCAAAGAATCATATTGATATATCAATTTTATTTATAGGTGGGGGTACTTTCCATAAAAACATTTTCTAGGTTGTGCCTCTAAAAAAATTAAAATTTAAGTGGTGGTACCACATTTTTTGAGCTGCGTTCCGTCCCCCCACCCCTGTAACTTTTTTCTGGAAATGCCCTCAGCACACAAGGGTGTAATTTTTTTAATGTCTGATACAGCCACATTCTGTTGATATTTAAATAGAGGTTTGTTTCCATAGCGTTTGAAGGACGTCATATTAGAATAAATCATAAAAAGTTTTTATAAAGTTAATATGTTATTCAAAGCACAAGTCAAATGACAATGGAAGAGTATTTTGATATAAAATCTTGTACATGAAGGTCAGATGACACAAGGAGTAAGTAATCAGACAATGATGCTTGCTTTGTCAATGATACCCTCCCTTGCTTATAGATGTCAAACCCCATCATAAGGTAATCAGTGTCAATGATACCCTCCCTTGGTTATAGATGTCAAACCCCATCATAAGGTAAGCAGTGTCAATGATACCTCCATTGGTTCTAGATGTCAAACCCCATCATAAGGTAAGCAGTGTCAATGATACCTCCCTTGGTTCTAGATGTCAAACCCAATCATAAGTTAAGCAGTGTCAATGATACCTCCCTTGGTTCTAGATGTCAAACCCCATCATAAGGTAAGCAGTGTCAATGATACCTCCCTTTGTTCTAGCTGTCAAACCAGATCATAAGGTAAGCAGTGTCAATGATACCTCCCTTGGTTCTAGATGTCAAACCCCATCATAAGATAAGCAGTGTCAATGATACCTCCCTTGGTTCTAGATGTCAAACCCAATCATAAGGTAAGCAGTGTCAATGATACCTCCCTTGGTTCTATATGTCAAACCCAATCATAAGGTAAGCAGTGTCAATGATACCTCCCTTGGTTCTAGATGTCAAACCCAATCAGCAGTGTCAATGATACCCTCCCTTGGTTCTAGATGTCAAACCCAATCATAAGGTAAGCAGTGTCAATGATACCTCCCTTTGTTCTAGATGTCAAACCCCATCATAAGGTAAGCAGTGTCAATGATACCTCCCTTGGTTCTAGATGTCAAAGCCCATCAAAAGGTAAGCAGTGTCAATGATACCTCCCTTGGTTCTAGATGTCAAACCCCATCATAAGGTAAGCAGTGTCAATGATACCTCCCTTGGTTCTAGATGTCAAACCCAATCATAAGGTAAGCAGTGTCAATGATACCTCCCTTGGTTCTAGATGTCAAACCCAATCATAAGGTAAGCAGTGTCAATGATACCTCCCTTGGTTCTAGATGTCAAACCCAATCATAAGGTAAGCAGTGTCAATGTTACCTCCCTTGGTTCTAGATGTCAAACCCAATCATAAGGTAAGCAGTGTCAATGATACCTCCCTTGGTTCTAGATGTCAAAGCCCATCATAAGGTAAGCAGTGTCAATGATACCTCCCTTGGTTCTAGATGTCAAACCCAATCAGCAGTGTCAATGATACCCTCCATTGGTTCTAGATGTCAAACCCAATCATCAGGTAAGCAGTGTCAATGACACCTCCCTTGGTTCTAGATGTCAAAGCCCATCATAAGGTAAGCAGTGTCAATGATACCTCCCTTGGTTCTAGATGTCAAACCCCATCATAAGGTAAGCAGTGTCAATGATACCTCCCTTGGTTCTAGATGTCAAACCCAATCATAAGGTAAGCAGTGTCAATGATACCTCCCTTGGTTCTAGATGTCGAACCCCATCATAAGGTAAGCAGTGTCAATGATACCTCCATTGGTTCTAGATGTCAAACCCCATCATAAGGTAAGCAGTGTCAATGATACCTCCCTTGGTTCTAAATGTCAAACCCAGTCATAAGGTAAGCAGTGTCAATGATACCTCCCTTCGTTCTAGATGTCAAACCCAATCATAAGGTAAGCAGTATCAACGATACCTCTTATGGTTCTAGATGTCGAACCCAATCATAAGGTAAAAAAGTGTCAATGATACCTCCCTTGGTTCTAGATGTCAAACCCAATCATAAGGTAAGCAGTGTCAATGATACCTCCCTTGGTTCTAGATGTCAAACCCAATCATAAGGTAAGCAGTATCAACGATACCTCCCTTGGTTCTAGACGTCGAACCCCATCATAGGTAAGCAGTGTCAATGATACCTCCCTTGGTTCTAGATGTCAAACCACAGCATAAGGTAAGCAGTGTCAATGATACCTCCCTTGGTTCTAGATGTCAAACCCAATCATAAGGTAAGCAGTGTCAATGATACCCTCCCTTGGTTCTAGATGTCAAACCCAATCATAAGGTAAGCAGTGTCAATGATACCTCCCTTGGTTCTAGATGTCAAACCCAATCATAAGGTAAGCAGTGTCAATGATACCTCCCTTGGTTCTAGATGTCAAACCCAATCATAAGGTAAGCAGTGTCAATGATACCTCCCTTGGTTCTAGATGTCAAACCCCATCATAAAGTAAGCAGTGTCAATGATACCTCCCTTGGTTCTAGATGTCAAACCCAATCATAAGGTAAGCAGTGTCAATGATACATCCCTTGGTTCTAGATGTCAAAGCCCATCATAAGGTAAGCAGTGTCAATGATACCTCCCTTTGTTCTAGATGTCAAACCCAATCATAAGGTAAGCAATGTCAATGATACCTCCCTTGGTTCTAGATGTCAAAGCCCATCATAAGGTAAGCAGTGTCAATGATACCTCCCTTGGTTCTAGATGTCAAACCCCATCATAAGGTAAGCAGTGTGAATGATACCTCCCTTGGTTCTAGATGTCAAACCCAATCATAAGGTAAGCAGTGTCAATGATACCTCCCTTGGTTCTAGATGTCAAACCCAATCATAAGGTAAGCAGTGTCAATGATACCTCCCTTGGTTTCAGATGTCAAACCCAATCATAAGGTAAGCAGTGTCAATGATACCTCCCTTGGTTCTAGATGTCAAACCCAATCATAAGGTAAGCAGTGTCAATGATACCTCCCTTGGTTCTAGATGTCAAAGCCCATCATAAGGTAAGCAGTGTCAATGATACCTCCCTTGGTTCTAGATGTCAAACCCAATGAGCAGTGTCAATGATACCCTCCCTTGGTTCTAGATGTCAAACCCAATCATAAGGTAAGCAGTGTCAATGACACCTCCCTTGGTTCTAGATGTCAAAGCCCATCATAAGGTAAGCAGTGTCAATGATACCTCCCTTGGTTCTAGATGTCGAACCCCATCATAAGGTAAGCAGTGTCAATGATACCTCCCTTGGTTCTAGATGTCAAACCCCATCATAAGGTAAGCAGTGTCAATGATACCTCCCTTGGTTCTAGATGTCAAACCCAATCATAAGGTAAGCAGTGTCAATGATACCTCCCTTGGTTCTAGATGTCAAACCCAATCATAAGGTAAGCAGTATCAACGATACCTCTTATGGTTCTAGATGTCGAATCCAATCATAAGGTAAAAAGTGTCAATGATACCTCCCTTGGTTCTAGATGTCAAACCCCATCATAAGGTAAGCAGTGTCAATGATACCTCCCTTGGTTCTAGATGTCAAACCCAATCATAAGGTAAGCAGTATCAACGATACCTCCCTTGGTTCTAGACGTCGAACCCCATCATAGGTAAGCAGTGTCAATGATACCTCCCTTGGTTCTAGATGTCAAACCACAGCATAAGGTAAGCAGTGTCAATGATACCTCCCTTGGTTCTAGATGTCAAACCCAATCATAAGGTAAGCAGTGTCAATGATACCTCCCTTGGTTCTAGATGTCAAACCCAATCATAAGGTAAGAAGTGTCAATGATACCTCCCTTGGTTCTAGATGTCAAACCACAGCATAAGGTAAGCAGTGTCAATGATACCTCCCTTGGTTCTAGATGTCAAACCCAATCATAAGGTAAGCAGTGTCAATGATACCTCCCTTGGTTCTAGATGTCAAACCCAATCATAAGGTAAGAAGTGTCAATGATACCTCCCTTGGTTCTAGATGTCAAACCCAATCATAAGGTAAGCAGTGTCAATGATACCTCCCTTGGTTCTGGATGGCAAACCCAATCATAAGGTAAGCAGTGTCAATGATACCTCCCTTGGTTCTAGATGTCAAACCCAATCATAAGGTAAGCAGTGTCAATGATACCTCCCTTGGTTCTAGATGTCAAACCCAATCATAAGGTAAGCAGTGTCAATGATACCCTCCCTTGGTTCTAGATGTCAAACCCAATCATAAGGTAAGCAGTGTCAATGATACCTCCCTTGGTTCTAGATGTCAAAGCCCATCATAAGGTAAGCAGTGTCAATGATACCTCCCTTGGTTCTAGATGTCAAACCCAATGAGCAGTGTCAATGATACCCTCCCTTGGTTCTAGATGTCAAACCCCATCATAAGGTAAGCAGTGTCAATGACACCTCCCTTGGTTCTAGATGTCAAAGCCCATCATAAGGTAAGCAGTGTCAATGATACCTCCCTTGGTTCTAGATGTCAAACCCCATCATAAGGTAAGCAGTGTCAATGATACCTCCCTTGGTTCTAGATGTCAAACCCAATCATAAGGTAAGCAGTGTCAATGATACCTCCCTTGGTTCTAGATGTCAAACCCAATCATAAGGTAAGCAGTATCAACGATACCTCTTATGGTTCTAGATGTCGAATCCAATCATAAGGTAAAAAGTGTCAATGATACCTCCCTTGGTTCTAGATGTCAAACCCAATCATAAGGTAAGCAGTGTCAATGATACCTCCCTTGGTTCTAGATGTCAAACCCAATCATAAGGTAAGCAGTGTCAATGATACCTCCCTTGGTTCTAGATGTCAAACCCAATCATAAGGTAAGCAGTATCAACGATACCTCCCTTGGTTCTAGACGTCGAACCCCATCATAGGTAAGCAGTGTCAATGATACCTCCCTTGGTTCTAGATGTCAAACCCAATCATAAGGTAAGAAGTGTCAATGATACCTCCCTTGGTTCTAGATGTCAAACCACAGCATAAGGTAAGCAGTGTCAATGATACCTCCCTTGGTTCTAGATGTCAAACCAAATCATAAGGTAAGCAGTGTCAATGATACCTCCCTTGGTTCTAGATGTCAAACCCAATCATAAGGTAAGAAGTGTCAATGATACCTCCCTTGGTTCTAGATGTCAAACCCAATCATAAGGTAAGCAGTGTCAATGATACCTCCCTTGGTTCTAGATGTCAAACCCCATCATAAGGTAAGCAGTGTCAATGATACCTCCCTTGGTTCTAGATGTCAAACCCAATCATAAGGTAAGCAGTGTCAATGATACCTCCCTTGGTTCTAGATGTCGAACCCCATCATAAGGTAAGCAGTGTCAATGATACCTCCCTTGGTTCTAGATGTCAAACCCCATCATAAGGTAAGCAGTGTCAATGATACCTCCCTTGGTTCTAGATGTCAAACCCAATCATAAGGTAAGCAGTGTCAATGATACCTCCCTTGGTTCTAGATGTCAAACCCAATCATAAGGTAAGCAGTATCAACGATACCTCTTATGGTTCTAGATGTCGAATCCAATCATAAGGTAAAAAGTGTCAATGATACCTCCCTTGGTTCTAGATGTCAAACCCAATCATAAGGTAAGCAGTGTCAATGATACCTCCCTTGGTTCTAGATGTCAAACCCAATCATAAGGTAAGCAGTATCAACGATACCTCCCTTGGTTCTAGATGTCAAACCACATCATAAGGTAAGCAGTGTCAATGATACCTCCCTTGGTTCTAGATGTCAAACCCAATCATAAGGTAAGAAGTGTCAATGATACCTCCCTTGGTTCTAGATGTCAAACCCAATCATAAGGTAAGCAGTGTCAATGATACCTCCCTTGGTTCTAAATGGCAAACCCAATCATAAGGTAAGCAGTGTCAATGATACCTCCCTTGGTTCTAGATGTCAAACCCAATCATAAGGTAAGCAGTGTCAATGATACCTCCCTTGGTTCTAGATGTCAAACCCAATCATAAGGTAAGCAGTGTCAATGATACCCTCCCTTGGTTCTAGATGTCAAACCCAATCATAAGGTAAGCAGTGTCAATGATACCTCCCTTGGTTCTAGATGTCAAAGCCCATCATAAGGTAAGCAGTGTCAATGATACCTCCCTTGGTTCTAGATGTCAAACCCAATGAGCAGTGTCAATGATACCCTCCCTTGGTTCTAGATGTCAAACCCCATCATAAGGTAAGCAGTGTCAATGACACCTCCCTTGGTTCTAGATGTCAAAGCCCATCATAAGGTAAGCAGTGTCAATGATACCTCCCTTGGTTCTAGATGTCAAACCCCATCATAAGGTAAGCAGTGTCAATGATACCTCCCTTGGTTCTAGATGTCAAACCCTATCATAAGGTAAGCAGTATCAACGATACCTCTTATGGTTCTAGATGTCGAATCCAATCATAAGGTAAAAAGTGTCAATGATACCTCCCTTGGTTCTAGATGTCAAACCCAATCATAAGGTAAGCAGTGTCAATGATACCTCCCTTGGTTCTAGATGTCAAACCCAATCATAAGGTAAGCAGTGTCAATGATACCTCCCTTGGTTCTAGATGTCAAACCCAATCATAAGGTAAGCAGTATCAACGATACCTCCCTTGGTTCTAGACGTCGAACCCCATCATAGGTAAGCAGTGTCAATGATACCTCCCTTGGTTCTAGATGTCAAACCACAGCATAAGGTAAGCAGTGTCAATGATACCTCCCTTGGTTCTAGATGTCAAACCCAATCATAAGGTAAGCAGTGTCAATGATACCTCCCTTGGTTCTAGATGTCAAACCCAATCATAAGGTAAGAAGTGTCAATGATACCTCCCTTGGTTCTAGATGTCAAACCACAGCATAAGGTAAGCAGTGTCAATGATACCTCCCTTGGTTCTAGATGTCAAACCAAATCATAAGGTAAGCAGTGTCAATGATACCTCCCTTGGTTCTAGATGTCAAACCCAATCATAAGGTAAGAAGTGTCAATGATACCTCCCTTGGTTCTAGATGTCAAACCCAATCATAAGGTAAGCAGTGTCAATGATACCTCCCTTGGTTCTAGATGTCAAACCCAATCATAAGGTAAGCAGTATCAACGATACCTCTTATGGTTCTAGATGTCGAATCCAATCATAAGGTAAAAAGTGTCAATGATACCTCCCTTGGTTCTAGATGTCAAACCCAATCATAAGGTAAGCAGTGTCAATGATACCTCCCTTGGTTCTAGATGTCAAACCCAATCATAAGGTAAGCAGTATCAACGATACCTCCCTTGGTTCTAGACGTCGAACCCCATCATAGGTAAGCAGTGTCAATGATACCTCCCTTGGTTCTAGATGTCAAACCACAGCATAAGGTAAGCAGTGTCAATGATACCTCCCTTGGTTCTAGATGTCAAACCCAATCATAAGGTAAGCAGTGTCAATGATACCTCCCTTGGTTCTAGATGTCAAACCCAATCATAAGGTAAGAAGTGTCAATGATACCTCCCTTGGTTCTAGATGTCAAACCACAGCATAAGGTAAGCAGTGTCAATGATACCTCCCTTGGTTCTAGATGTCAAACCCAATCATAAGGTAAGCAGTGTCAATGATACCTCCCTTGGTTCTAGATATCAAACCCAATCATAAGGTAAGAAGTGTCAATGATACCTCCCTTGGTTCTAGATGTCAAACCCAATCATAAGGTAAGCAGTGTCAATGATACCTCCCTTGGTTCTAGATGACAAACCCAATCATAAGGTAAGCAGTGTCAATGATACCTCCCTTGGTTCTAGATGTCAAACCCAATCATAAGGTAAGCAGTGTCAATGATACCTCCCTTGGTTCTAGATGTCAAACCCAATCATAAGGTAAGCAGTGTCAATGATACCCTCCCTTGGTTCTAGATGTCAAACCCAATCATAAGGTAAGCAGTGTCAATGATACCTCCCTTGGTTCTAGATGTCAAACCCAATGAGCAGTGTCAATGATACCCTCCCTTGGTTCTAGATGTCAAACCCAATCATAAGGTAAGCAGTGTCAATGACACCTCCCTTGGTTCTAGATGTCAAAGCCCATCATAAGGTAAGCAGTGTCAATGATACCTCCCTTGGTTCTAGATGTCAAACCCCATCATAAGGTAAGCAGTGTCAATGATACCTCCCTTGGTTCTAGATGTCAAACCCAATCATAAGGTAAGCAGTGTCAATGATACCTCCCTTGGTTCTAGATGTCGAACCCCATCATAAGGTAAGCAGTGTCAATGATACCTCCCTTGGTTCTAGATGTCAAACCCCATCATAAGGTAAGCAGTGTCAATGATACCTCCCTTGGTTCTAGATGTCAAACCCAATCATAAGGTAAGCAGTGTCAATGATACCTCCCTTGGTTCTAGATGTCAAACCCAATCATAAGGTAAGCAGTATCAACGATACCTCTTATGGTTCTAGATGTCGAATCCAATCATAAGGTAAAAAGTGTCAATGATACCTCCCTTGGTTCTAGATGTCAAACCCAATCATAAGGTAAGCAGTGTCAATGATACCTCCCTTGGTTCTAGATGTCAAACCCAATCATAAGGTAAGCAGTGTGAATGATACCTCCCTTGGTTCTAGACGTCGAACCCCATCATAGGTAAGCAGTGTCAATGATACCTCCCTTGGTTCTAGATGTCAAACCACAGCATAAGGTAAGCAGTGTCAATGATACCTCCCTTGGTTCTAGATGTCAAACCCAATCATAAGGTAAGCAGTGTCAATGATACCTCCCTTGGTTCTAGAAGTCAAACCCAATCATAAGGTAAGAAGTGTCAATGATACCTCCCTTGGTTCTAGATGTCAAACCCCATCATAAGGTAAGCAGTGTCAATGATACCTCCCTTGG
Source organism: Limnoperna fortunei (assembly GCA_944474755.1). Taxonomy (NCBI): domain Eukaryota; kingdom Metazoa; phylum Mollusca; class Bivalvia; order Mytilida; family Modiolidae; genus Limnoperna; species Limnoperna fortunei. The sequence goes on from OX104124.1 coordinate 46,441,126, forward strand.
TTCTAGATGTCAAACCCAATCATAAGGTAAACAGTGTCAATGATACCTCCCTTGGTTCTAGATGTCAAACCCAATCATAAGGTAAGCAGTGTCAATGATACCCTCCCTTGGTTCTAGATGTCAAACCCAATCATAAGGTAAGCAGTGTCAATGATACCTCCCTTGGTTCTAGATGTCAAACCCAATCATAAGGTAAGCAGTGTCAATGATACCTCCCTTGGTTCTAGATGTCAAACCCAATTATAAGGTAAGCAGTGTCAATGATACCTCCCTTGGTTCTAGATGTCAAACCCCATCATAAAGTAAGCAGTGTCAATGATACCCTCCCTTGGTTCTAGATGTCAAACCCCATCATAATGTAAGCAGTGTCAATGATACCTCCCTTGGTTCTAGATGTCAAACCCAATCATAAGGTAAGAAGTGTCAATGATACCTCCCTTGGTTCTAGATGTCAAACCCCATCATAAGGTAAGCAGTGTCAATGATACCTCCCTTGGTTCTAGATGTCAAACCCAATCATAAGGTAAGCAGTGTCAATGATACCTCCCTTGGTTCTAGATGTCAAACCCAATCATAAGGTAAGCAGTGTCAATGATACCTCCCTTGGTTCTAGATGTCAAACCCAATCATAAGGTAAGCAGTGTCAATGATACCTCCCTTGGTTCTAGATGTCAAACCCAATCATAAGGTAAGCAGTGTCAATGATACCTCCCTTGGTTCTAGATGTCAAACCCAATCATAAGGTAAGCAGTGTCAATGATACCTCCCTTGGTTTTAGATGTCAAACCCAATCATAAGGTAAGCAGTGTCAATGATACCTCCCTTGGTTCTAGATGTCAAACCCAATCATAAGGTAAGCAGTGTCAATGATACCTCCCTTGGTTCTAGATGTCAAAGCCCATCATAAGGTAAGCAGTGTCAATGATACCTCCCTTGGTTCTAGATGTCAAAGCCCATGTTCCTATAGGCTGTTTTGTAATTCAGCAAAATGTGTTCATGAATAATTAAAACAATGCAACGTGGTGCAGTATCATTTAATGTCCTATCTAATGCCTAATTTTTTATATTGAGCATTTATGTAAATTCTGGAAGTTTTTGCTGATGCTTCACGTAGAGTTTTTGAGTTTTGTGGGGCCCTTACACTGTGATGTTACAAGTAGAGGATTTTTGGTTAAAATGTCTTTTGTGTGACCCTTACACTGTAAACAAGTATAGGATTTTTGGTATACATGTCTTCTCTGGTGCACTTGCACTGTATACAAGTATAGGATGTATGTGTACACGTCTTCTGTTGGGCCCTTACACTGTACACAAGTATAGGATTTTGGTATACATGTCTTATGTAGGGGCCTTACACTGTATACAAGTATAGGATTTTGGTATACACGTCTTATATGGGGCCCTTACACTGTATACAAGTATAGGATTTGGGTATACATGTCTTATATTGGGCCTTTACACTGTAAAAAAGTATAGGATTTTTGGTCTACATGTCTTCTGAGGGGCCATTACACTGTATACAAGTAAAAGATTTGGGTATACACGTCTTATATGGGGCCTTTACACTGTAAACACGTATAGGATTTTGGTATAAATGTCTTCTATGGGGCCCTTACACTGTATACAAGTACAGTCGAACCTCGTCTCGAACTTGGTTGACTCGATACTTTGGTTATGTCAATATAATTTTTAAGTCCGGGCGTTTTTCCCATATCAACAATGACTTTCTACCTCGGATGTGTCGATCTCGATTTTTGCAATCCGGATAATAAAAATTAGTGTAATTTTGACCTCTTTGTCTCGAAGTTAATTTTACTCTCGATATCATATCTCAAAACTAACAATTTCACTTGTATTGTTACTTAATTAGCGCCTGTTTATTTTAACACCTGTGATACAGTTAACACGATAATTGATTGGCTTATACCATTTGAATTGACAATTTAATAAAAACGAATTGATTATCCAAACGCACTACAAGCATTACTAAGGTTAATTAATGATACGCTCGTTACTGTCCGAATTATTTGTTATGTTTGATTAATAATGATTATAACTGAAAATTTCATTTGATCTGATCAATGATATATGTAGTCGAGTTTCGTTTCTTTAAAGACATTCTGTTATTTTTGTTGACTTGTGTGTTGTTGTCAATTACGTTCAAAACAATCTGTATTGTTTAATTAGTTCTTTCGAACTGTAAGTTGATAAGCGTTTTCTTGAAAAAATTTTCCATGTTTGCGTTATAATAAAGATTATAAATTTGATTACACTATTTATTAATTATTGTTTCAATAATGTTTGATTTATTTCAATGGATATATAGAAAAATACTTCATATATCGCACGCTACAAATACAAACCATGCCGACGTTCAAAACCAATATACATGAAATAAATACCCTTAGATTTTGTTTAAAATCACATAATGAAAATGACGTCACGCCCTAAACTTGGTTGACTCAAACTTCGGATAACTAGATATATTATAACGGTACCACAAACTTCGACTTATCGAGGTTTTACTGTTAAGGATTTTGGTATACACGTCTTCTGTGGGGCCCTTACACTGTATACAAGTAAAGGATTTTGGTATACACGTCTTATATGGGGCCCTTACACTGTATACAAGTAGAGGATTTTGGTATACACGTCTTTTGTGGGGCCCTTACACTGTATAACAGTAAAGGATTTTGGTATACATGTCTTTAGTGGGGCCCTTACACTGTATTCAAGTACAGGATTTTGGTATACATGTCTTTTGTGGGGCCCTTACACTGTATACATGTAAAGAATTTTGGTATACATGTCTTATGTGGGGCCCTTACACTGTATAAAAGTTGAGGATTTTGGTATACATGTCTTTTATGTGGGCCCTTACACTGTATTCAAGTAGAGGATTTTGGTATACATGTCTTATTTGGGCCCTTACACTGTATATCAGGTTATATAAAACCTACATTTTGTTGCAGGTATTACATATGTGTGCAGCTCTAGGGTCAAGACTGCTCAGTTGATAGAGTTACTACATGCTTAAGGTGACAGTATCCCAGGTATTTATAATTCTTATCTTACATTTGTTTACATTTATAGTCATTTTTGATTTGTCAATAGGCCTTAAACCAGTAATTCCCAGCTCCGTTCACACTTTCATTAATGACTGTTGTGGAACTACATTTTTGTTGCTATTAAAACATACACAAAAAAAATATGGCAGTCATGTGTCCTGTGTAATAATTCGAGCCAGTACACTCAAATTTGTGTGATTAAAATATCTTGAGCAACCTTTTGTAACAGATTTCTCGGCTTCTACTAAAAGGATTGACTTCAGATTTGTTGCACAGCTTTAGCATGATGATTTTCAGGCGTCCCCTTTCCAGGTCAGTCAGTTATCTACGTTCTGTTTTCCGAGCCGACTTAGACTGTTTCAAGGGTCAAAATAAGAAAATTTTTTCGTAGCAGATTTCTCGGCTTCTAATAAAAGAATTGATTTCAAATTTAGTGCACAAATTAAGCGAGATGAATTGTACCCTGCCTCCCCTTTCCAGGTCAGTCAGTTATCTACTTCCTGTTTTCCAACCCCAAAAATGGTTGAGTGGGGATATACTTTGCACGACTTAGTTCATTTTTTAACAGTACACTTTGCTTTGGATTCATTTTCAAATTGCTAAATGAAGGAATTTATCTAAATTCAAGTGTGGACTAAATTCAAGTATGACGGCATATAAAAACGAAGCTACTCATTTCAATTAAATAAATCATTTAAAATACACGCCATAACCGTAACGGTAAAACTATCTTCTCATTCACAACAAATCAAGGGGCCTCGGTGGCCGAGTGGTCAAGGTAGTTCGTCTACTATTGATCACGTGGTCTGTCAACACTGAGATTGCGTGTTCGATTCTCACTGCAGGCAGTGTGTACTCGACTCCAATCTTAATTGACAAGGATTGCCAGTTTTCCTACCGCAGGTCGGGGGTTTTCTCCGGGTACTCCGGCTTCCTCCCCAATAAAAATTGGACGCCATGATATAGCTAAAAAATTGCTGAAATTGGCGTTAAACACCAACAAACAAACAAACAAACAACAAATCAACAGCTTTGCCACAAATTTCATGTTTCAGCACTTCTGCTCCTTTCATTTTCACTGATAAATCAATTTAACAATGCCAACTTTTTGTTTTTCCTGCTTGTATTTAAAACAGATCGTCTAGCTAGGTTTACGTTGCGTTTGAAAAGCTATGACGTTACATATAAACCTCTTTATAATGAGGAACATTAGTATATGGAAATTAATAAATTTTGCGAGAATACTGACTTTTGATTGGCTGGAAAATATTTTCTATCAGAGGATGGAAAACTAATTTGATCGTCATGGAGACACGCGCTCTTTAATGTCATATATTACTATACGGGAAACTAACAGTTTTTGTGTTGATCTCTTTTTTCAAAAATGTCCAGTTACAAAAATAAAATTGTTGAGTTTATTTTATTGTTTGAATTTATTTATAAGTATTAACTTCAAAAAATATTTTCTCCATCTAGGGATAACAAAATTTCCGTTGTGCACATTTAATATAATCCGCTACGCGGATTATACAATGTGCAAAAAGGAAATTTTGTTATCCCTCGATGGAGAAAATATTTTTGTAGTTAATCCTTAATTAAAGAAAATATTGTTTGTTGTTCTGTCTTATTTTGTTTTCAGTAGTAATCTTCTCGGCAAATCGTATAAGGTATCTGTTGTCAATACCAGTTATTCCCTCCAAACCGACAACGTCTTTGTCTGCAGTTCGTTGTTTTATATTCCTACGCGTTACACACTTATAATGAAATTTTTTGTTGGGAAAAGATAATAAATATGTAAAAACAATTTTGAAAGAATTATAAGGAGTAGACGCATATTTTCAGTAATTCATTGATATATGAACGAGGTCGACTCATTCCCAAACTTATCGTAAAGGACCATCGGTTGTTTCAAGTGAGTTGACCTCCTTCAAACATTGATGAATTACCAAAAATATGCATATAATCCTATAATGTTATCGACTGTATAGTCAGATGTATACAATGTGACACCATGCTAAATTTCGTGATATAATTTTGTATATTCCATCTATACCACGGAACAATTTGTTTTTGTCATGATAAGCATCACTAACAATTTTATTTTAACTCCTCACTTTTCATTCAGAAGTATAAATGTAACTGTAAGGGTCAACTTGGTGACAGACTGAAAATATCTTTTAAATGTGTTTCACAGTTAATAAAAATACACAAGTGAATGTTTTATTTTACAAATAGGTTAATTTTAACGTAAATAATTTTTACAGAAGGATATGTCGTTGCCAATGAAGTTGACAACAAACGATGTTATCTGATGGTTCACCAGGTCAAAAGGTTAGAGAGTCCTTGTTTTGCAATAGTTAATCATGATGCTACTACCTTACCAAATATAAGAATAGAGGTAAGTCATATCAAAGGTCAAGGTTAAAAAAACAAAAAAATAGAGGTAAGTTATGGCAAAGGTCACCAGGTTGTAGGTTAGAAAGCCCTTGCATTTTTGTTGTGTAATAATTAATCATGCTTACTAGGCATGAGAAAGGGGAAGTTGTTGCAAATGTCAACAGATCAAAAAGGTTACAGAGCCATACCCAAGGTTTAAGAAAAACATTAAAATAAGGGTAAATTACGGTAACAGATGAATGAACATAATAATAAGGAAACTTATGGTAAAAATCAACAGGCAGGTCAAAAGGTGGTCGAGCAAAATAACTTCCTTCTTAGAGGTTACCAAGTCAAATATTTCCAAACAATAGTCATAGGTCACAAGAATGGCACCACATAAGAAGACAGGGTAGGTTATAGGGGTTTATTTCATTTTAATTTAAATATTAAATTCGTCATAATTAAAGGAAGGAATACCTCATAATTGTCTGAGTAACTTACTAATAATAGAATTTTCATGAAGATTTTTACCAAAAACTTAATTCAAGCTTTTAAAGGACATAATTTGTAACAAAACAATTTAACAGTCTGTATAGTAATTTTACCCTGAAATCCTATGTTTGGCAGATATGTCTTTTTTATAAATATTACTTGATTAAAACACAGGATTTGGTGTTTTTTTTACACTTTTGCAAGCTACTGTTGCCAGATTCTTTTTACCAAAAAAAATCAATATTATTGGTTATTAGAATTCTCCAGCCATGAAATAGAATGTTTCCTTAAGAGTAATATTACATTGTCAATACACATATTAAATATGGTGCTATATTTTATAAGGATTGTTGTAAACTTTACACATACACTCTTCATATCTTATATGTTCGCTGGAATAAAATCTTTCATTTATTCACAAAAAATCAATATTTCTCGCGCATGCGTCAAATTACCGGACATTGTTAAAGTGTTTCAAAACATGGGGGTGCATGTGTTTACATCTGAATAATAAAATATCTACGATATCTAACCCAAAAATGAAAATGTCTGACTAATAACAGTATATAAAGGTATTTAATTTTTAAAGAGTAGTAATAATTATAAAATTTACTGTGTGATAATATCAATCGGAAACGCTTAGGTGTGTCAAATTACCGGACGACTCTGTACATGTATATCTTTGTGTAAAATTCATACCTTTCATGAATAAAATCTGTTTTGATCAAATCACATATTTATTTAGGATGGAATCAAAGATTTTATACAGTATGATATAATTCTGTGTGATGTTCCATGTAGGTAAGGATACACTTACTCTTTTTATACACTTAACTGTAGGTTACTGAACCTTGACTGATGAATGGACTTTATTAAATGTTTTATCCTGAGTATAGCTGAAATAGTGGTCATTGGACGTAAAGCAAACATCCAATAAATCAATCTATCAAATATTTTCTGTTGATCATAGATATGTGAAAACGTCTTTGATTTAAGAACATTCTTTATATTCACACATATTGTAAAATATATGCATATATAACAGAGATCCGTGGATTGGCTGATTTCCGTTTTTTAATTGGTAATATTGGACATTTTTTTAGATGGGTAAAAATGTGTGAGAAAACTATTAGTAGAGCTGTAGGTCTGTTCTGATAATTTTCTACCTAATTTTAAACGTAGAAATGTATCTGATTAGACAAAAACCATGTCAGTAAAATCATAAAATCTAATGGTTCTTCACATTTTATTTAATGACAACAAGTAAACTTTATACTGGTTCAATTTCATATTCCAGTATAAAATACAGGTAACAACTGTCCTGACTACCCCACCCCCCAAGTCATAAAATACAGGTAACAACTGTCCTGACTTCCCAACCCCCAAATCAAAAATCCTACCAAAAACTAGTTTATTGTTTACTGTCATATACAACTACTTCAAAGAACTGGGTAAGAACAACTACACTGTCATCATTACATTTTTAGCTCACCTGTTGATCAAATATTAGACAAATATGGCCGCTGTTACTAAAAATAGAACATGTGGGTCAACACAGGTTTTTTTATCATTATCTCAAAAATTATAACAGCTATAGAAAACCGTTACTTCAAATTGATCAGCACATTAAGGTCTATAATAGTTGCTATTAGTGTTAAGTTGTGTATTGGTTTCTCGTAGGAGTTATTGCCCTTTATTGAGGATTTTTGACAAAATTTTTGGTATTTACAATATAACCTGAAAACTATACGAGGTAGAGTGAAACTACAAATAGCAAAACTGATCAGCAATAAAAGCCCTACAATTCAGTTGATTGGTTTGAAATAGTCAAATGACTCCTTATATGAGTTATTGCCCTTAAATTTATGAAATTTTCCGTTTTTGTCCTGTTACTTTAAAACTATAACAGCTAGAGTAAAACTGTAAATAGCAAAAATGATCAGCAATACAAGCCTTACAATTCACTGTTAGTCTGAAATTGTCAGATGACTCCTTATAGGAGTTATTGCCCTTAAATGGCAATTTTTATGAAATTTTCCGTTTTTGTCCTGTAACTTGAAAACTATAGCAGCTAGATTGAAACTATAAATTGCACAAACGATCAGCAATAAAGGCCGTACAATTCACTTGATTGGTCTGAAATTGTCAGACAAATCATTAAATAAGTTATTGCCCATAAATGACAATTTTTTATGAAATTTTCCGTTTTTGTCCTGTTACTTAAAAACTGTAACAGCTAGAGTGAAACTGTTAATAGCACAAATGATCAGCAATACAAGCATTACAAATTACTTTTTAAGTCTGAAATTGTCAGATGAATTCTAATAGGAGTTATTGCCCTTAAATTGCAATTTTTTATGAAATTTTCCGTTTTTGTCATGTAACTTAAGAACCGTAACAGCTAGAGTGAAATTATAAATTGCCAAAATGATCAGCATTAAAAGCCCTACAATTCACTTTATTGGTCTGAAATTGTCCGATGACTCCTAATAGAGCTTATTGCCCTTAAATGACAATTTTGTGATGAAATTTTCCATTTTTGTCCTGTAACTTGAAAACTACAGCAGCTAAACTGTAAATTGCACAAATGATCAGCAATAGAAGCCCTAAAAAATGATTGCTTAGTCCAAAATTGCGAGATGACTCTTTATAGGAGTTATTGCCCTTTCATTATGAATTTGGACAAATGAATAGTTTTTGAATTATAAATTAGTCTATAACACACCTGCAAGTAGAGTAAAACTGTAAATTTCTAAAGTAACCTAAAGGACAATGCCTACAAACCATTTAATTTTCAGAAATTGTCTGATGGCACCTTATAGGAGTTATTGTATTTAACTAAAATTTTTGAAGAAATGTTTCGTTTTTGCACAGTAACTTAAAATAAAAGCTATAACAACTAGACTGAAACTGTTAATTTCAAAAATTTAAATATAGTTGAAGTCATTTGGATTCCAGGTGAGCGATTACAGGCTCCTGGGAGCCTCTAGTTTTATTGTGTCCTTAAATCTACACTGATGTTTAATTATATCATGCCTAAGTTTATATTTTATTATTTTGCAGTGGTGATGGAACTTTGAGAAAGAACCCTGATATTTGGCACAAATGGAACCCAAATATAGGCCCAAATCTTCATAAGTAAGTTTTTGGTGAGGGCAAAACATTGGGATTGGCTGAAATCATTACAATTTAAATTCTGAAAGGAACCTAAACATAGCTTGAAATCTTTATATGTAACTTCAGAATGAAATCCCAACATTAGCCCAAACATTTGTATACTAAATTTTGACATATTTTGATTATTGTTTTTGCGTGACCAATGAAAACTGCTTACCGGGTATGGTCCAGATTACACTCCTTTTGTAGTTCCAAAAATGTGCAAATTGAATTCAACAATAATTTTCCACAATTATTAAGCATTTTAAAATGTGGCCGATTTTTCATTTCGATAGAGCAATTTTCTGTAGTACAGTTTGACTTAAATCACAACGAATGTGTATGTTTGGAAGAGTTCATTGTTGTCTGTTCGAAATCCTTCGGGTAATATCGTGTGCAGGAAAAGCCTTGTGGTTTGTCAAAATACCACAGAATGTTACGAAAGCTGTAAATTTCCCGTAGCAAATGTCAAGGACGATTTCGAACATGTCAACAACAAAGACATATTATAAACTATGGACATGTTATCGTGAGTAATTGTTATAAATTGGATTTTAAAACAACAAAGGTACAATATGGAATAATAAAAAAAATGCAAGCGAAACACTGAGCACAAGGGGATGAAACTTTTATTATAGGTGTGTTTTCTATGGAACCCAAATGTTGGCCCAAACGAAGTAAGTTTATAATAGAACCCAGATCTTCCTAACTAAGTTATGCATGAAACTCAAAATGTACCCAATACTTAAATATGGACCTAAGTATTTTTGAACGGAACCCAAACGTTGATTTAAACCATTGAAAAGTAATATCTTATTAGAACAGAAACATTTGTCTTATTCATTCAAAACCACCAAATATATTTATTGAGGACATAAATATCACATGTACATCATGTAGATTTTCAAATATTTCGGTAAAAAAAAGTTGTAAACATCAAATACCTGCTTTCAAAAATGACAAATTTTTATTTTAAATTAGAGTACAGATGAAGATATTAAAGAAAGGCCTAGAATTATTGGCTGTCGGTGGTAGAATGGTGTACTCTACATGTTCACTGAACCCAATAGAAAATGAAGCTGTCATTGACAGCATTCTTAATCAATGTAAAGGTAGGTCACAGGTCAGCTGTAAATATACCTCTAAAGGTTATATGTTGGTGTACCTCTAAAGGTCAGCTGTTATTTTATCCATAAAGGTCAGATGTCGGTGTACCACTAAAGAACAGTTGTTGGTGCACTCAAAAGATCAGAAGTTGATTGCACATCTAAAGGTCAGATATCTGTGTATGTCTGAAGGTCAGATGTCTGTGTTCCTCTAAAGGTCAGACTGTATCTCTGAAGGTCAGATGTCTGTGTATCTCTGAAGGTCAGATGTCTGTGATCCTCTAACGGTCAGACTGTATCTCTGAAGGTAGGTCACAGGTCAGCTGTAAATATACCTCTAAAGGTTATATGTTGGTGTACCTCTAAAGGTCAGCTGTTATTTTATCCATAAAGGTCAGATGCCGGTGTACCACTAAGGTCATATGTTAGTGTACCTCTAAAGGTCAGCTGTTATTTTACCTATAAATGACAGATATCGGTGTACCACTAAAGAACAGTTGTTGGTGCACTCAAAAGGTCAGAAGTTGATTGCACATCTAAAGGTCAGATGTCTATGTTCCTCTAAAGGTCAGACTGTATCTCTGAAGGTCAGATGTCTGTGTATCTCTGAAGGTCAGATGTCTGTGTTCCTCTAAAGGTCAGACTGTATCTCTGATGGTCAGATGTCGGTGTATCTCTGAAGGTCAGATGTAAGTGTATCTCTGAAGGTCAGATGTCTGTATCTCTGAAGGTCAGATGTCTGTGTATCTCTGACGGTCAGATGTCGGTGTATCTCTGAAGGTCAGAAGTCTGTGTATCTCTTAAGGTCAGATGTCGGTGTATCTCTGAAGGTAAGATATCGTTGTATCTCTGAAGGTCAGATGTCTGTCTATCTCGAAACGTCATATGTTGGAGGAAGTCAGTACAGGACTTACGATGTCGGATAAGGTCAGTATAGGACTTACGATGTTGGAGGAAGTCAGTACAGGACTTACGATGTTGGAGGAAGTCAGTACAGGACTTACGATGTTGGAGGAAGTCATTACAGAACTTATGATGTTGGGGGAGGTCAGTACAGGACTTACGATGTGGAGGAAGTCAGTACAGGACTTACGATGTTGGAGGAAGTCAGTATAGGACTTACGATGTTGGAGGAAGTCAGTATAGGACTAACGATGTTGGAGGAAGTTAGTGCAGGACTAACGATGTTGGAGGAAGTCAGTACAGGACTTACGGTGTTGGAGGAAGTCAGTACAGGACTTACGATGTTGGAGGAGGTCAGTACAGGACTTACGATGTTGGAGGAAGTCAGTACAGGACTTACGATGTTGCAGGAAGTCAGTACAGAACTTACGATGTTGGAGGAAGTCAGTACAGGACTTACGATGTTGGAGGAAGTCAGTATAGGACTTCTTAGTAACTGTAAAGGTTGACATAGAATTTTACAGAAATCTAAAATAGAATAATTAATCATATTATCCTATTCAAACAGTTCATTCACCTTAAAACATGATTTGATAATTACACTGAAACAGCAACTGTCTTAAAAACAAGATGTTACATGAATTCTCATTGGGCCTTAGTCTATTTCAGATTTCCTGATTGAAGATATCTGTTTTACAGACTCAGCACATCACACGTTAAAATTAATTAAATACATATTAAAAACACTATACAGGATCTTAAAGATCAACATTGAGTTCGTATTGAAAGGTACACATTCTCCTTTTTATCCTCATTGTAGGTTGTGTTGAATTATTAGATGTCAGTGGTCAGCTTCCTAAACTGAAATACACAAAAGGTTTATCTACATGGAAAGTGAGTACAAAGTCTGAAAATTTAAGTTTTGTTTTAGAAGCAGTAATTAACAAATCAAAATTTGTAGAATTTGTAAAATTCTCTTCATACCTTTTGTTGTTGATCAGAATCATAATGTCAAACTCTAACGAGTACTTCTGGCAATGGTTCAAAGGAGGGTAGACCCCCCTCTTATATGATGTTAAACTCTAAGGATTACTTCTGTCAATGGTTCAAAGGAGGGTAGACCCCCCTCTTATGTGATGTTAAACTCTAAGGATTACTTCTGTCAATGGTTCAAAGGATGGTATACCCCTTCTTATATGATGTTAAACTCTAAGGATTACTTCTGGTAATTGCTCAAAGGAGGGTAGACCCCCCTCTAATATGATGTTAAACTCTAAGGATTACTTCTGTCAATGGTTCAAAGGAGGGTAGACCCCCATCTTATATGATGTTAAACTCTAAGGATTACTTCTGGCAATTGTTCAAAGGAGGGTAGACGCCCCTCTAATATGCTGTTAAACTCTAAGGATTACTTCTGGCAATTGTTCAAAGGAGGGTAGACCCCCCTCTTATATGATGTTAAACTCTAAGGATTACTTCTGGCAATTGTTCAAAGGAGGATATACCCCCCTTTATGTGATGTTAAACTCTAAGGATTACTTCTTGCAATTGTTCAAAGGAGGGTAGACCCCTCTTATATGATGTTCAACTCTAAGGATTACTTCTGGCAATTGTTCAAAGGAGGGTAGACCCCCTTTTTATATGATGTTAAACTCTAAGGAGTACTTCTGGCAAAGGTTCAAAGGAAGTTAGACCCCCCCCCCTCTTATATGATTTTGTTTTTATTAATAATCATTTTATATATGCTACTCAACTCAATGATACCATATGTATTGGGCTTGGAATTTGTCATCACTGTTATTTTTAGGTGTTTAATAAGAAGATGGAGAGATTTGACATCATAACAGAGGCTAGAGACAAAGGTTATCTACATAACGAGGTATCCATGTTCCCTCCCGATGATACAGATAGCCTTCATTTAGATCGATGGTATATTGTTTAGTTTTATTCTCCCTTTGTGACAAATTTCTAGTGGCATTAACTTTGAACATTTGCTCTATATAATTGTAAGCTTTAAACAATTGGACCACAAGCTAATGACTATGTAAGAGATTTGGGTCTGGTCAGTTACTCAGTAACCATGCATGGTAGCTATAGGATGACAATATTTGGTATATAGGTTGCTGATGAGCAGTACCTGGCAGTCTAGTAGGTTTCTCCTGACTTTGATATCTATATCTCGGTCCAGTTACTAAGTTAAAGTTTTTGCAGCATGATAGTTATTCTCTCTGTAACCATTCATGGTAGGATGCCAAAGTCAGTGTTTAGGCTGCTTATCAGCAAAGTTTAACCTGACCTTGGCTTCAGTTTCATGGTCCAGTGGCTACCTTATAGTTTTTGGATCTAGTCAGTTCCTCAGTAACCATGGATGGTAACTAGGATGACCTCAGTTGACCTTGAAATATGATTATATAATGTTTTTATATGTTGTCAAAAGAATAATTTGTTCACTACTGATAAAGATGAAATAAAACATGAACAAGCATCAGTTATTTCTTTTTTATCCCAAATCCCAATATGAATGCAGAAACATTAAAGTTTCCCATGAATCCTGAAAAAAAACCGAAATCATCAATACACACAAAAATGTTTTTTTAACATCTACCATTTTTGGATTTAACACTTAGATAAGTTGATTCGTAAGATAGGTAGAGGCTAGAACTCTCAAGAAATCATACGCAAAATATGGTAATATATAAAGCCAAATAAGAGGTCATCTAAACATACCCACAACAAATAAGCATCTTTTGTTTCTAGCTGTTGGTATCCTGCCACATACTACTTCATGTGACTGCTTCCAGCCAATAGTTTCTACCCTCTCCCTTGTCATGTGACTGCTTCCAGCCAATAGTTTCTACCCTGTCCCTTGTCATGTGACTGCTTCCAGACAATAGTTTCTACCCTCTCCCTTGTCATGAATCTTAGTGCTGAATAGAGTTAATACAAACAAAGGAACATTAGAACATTAGTTTATGTTTCTAAAAATAGCCGGAAATGTTACATGGGTTTTGCTTATTTAAATGAGTACAGAAATTGTTTATTTTCTTGGCACAGCCAGGTTTTAATTGAAAATGAGATTATAAGCCTGACACTATTTGTTAGTTAATAGGTGTGAATCGATGAACTGTTCAGGTAACAGATTTTCAGATGTTCAGAGGTGCAGTACTACCCTCTCCCTTGTCATGAATCTTAGTGCTGAATAGAGTTAATACAAACAAAGGAACATTAGAACATTAGTTTATGTTTCTAAAAATAGCCGGAAATGTTACATGGGTTTTGCTTATTTAAATGAGTACAGAAATTGTTTATTTTCTTGGCACAGCCAGGTTTTAATTGAAAATGAGATTATAAGCCTGACACAATTTGTTAGTTAATAGGTGTGAATCGATGAACTGTTCAGGTAACAGATTTTCAGATGTTCAGAGGTGCAGTATACAAGTTTTTTTCCCATTGCAGTATACAAGTTTTTTTTTCTATTGCAGTATACGAGTTTTGCCACATCAACAGAACACTGGAGGTTTTTTCATAGTAGCCTTACAAAAACAAGTACACTTCCATGGATGACTCCCAGACCACCAGGTAAGGATTGACCCCTCTCTGGCAATAACTATCATCACGTATCAATATTGATCGATTTTAGATCTGAAACCGATAAAAAAATGATGACACTGTCGAAAGATATCTAGATCGACCACGTCTGATTGTATATGCGACTTCTTTTTTTTCAAACTGCAGGGAGTGATTCACTCATGCTCTGCTACATTACGAGTAATGGGGCTGAATTCGTACCCTCGCCAAAAAAGCGAGGATACGATTATTCGTTCTAAAGCTTATCCACTTCTGTCATGCATTGGTTGACACCATGTGAAATATCTGTCATGGCGACAACCAGTGTATGGCAGATGTGATTGTGGTTGACCTAGGGTACCCAGAATCCTTTGCATGGAGAATTGAAAACAAAGCTTTTGGAAATGACTATTAAGTATGTAAAGATCATTAACTCATTCAGCCCCATCACTGTTATCAGCCTTAAGTATGTAAAGAGCATTAACTCATTCAGCCCCATCACTGTTATCAGCCTTAAGTATGTAAAGATCATTAACTCACTCAGCCCCATCACTGTTATCAACAGCACTGTATACCCCAGTATACAAAGATCATTAACTAATTCAGCCCCATCACTGTTATCTGCAGCACTGTATACCCCAGTATACATTTCTGTTTCTAGCTGGATGTGCCCGGAGATAAGTTTGATTTGTAACAACATGCAAATATAACACACGTACATGCGGGATCCGCTACTTACAAATATTAATACGCTTGAATGTGTGATTGGAGCCGATTGACTTAATAGTTACTACCAACATGTAATACATTACAAGGAATTTGTAGCACTGTATTTCTAATTTTATATAGTTTCATTTAATTATGTAAATTAGGGTTTCAAAAACCCATCTGTTGACTCCACCAGCCTTAAACTATGTTGTGAAGTCATAAAAAGGATCCTTTGGACTTATGTGGGATAAGGTAGAAGATTGCATGAACAGCTTGATATAGTATAGTTTATCTAGTTACGTATATATGGTCATCTGAAGATAGTCATTATTAATTTTATTGCAGTAACTATAAACGTAGAAGAAGATAAATCTGAAACAACAGATGAATCAATAGAGGAGAAAACAAATGAAGCCAACGGTGACAAACAGGAAGTAAAAGGTGACCAGTCAGAAGCTGAGAACCATGAGGATAAAACTGCTACCTGAAGTAAAAGACAAGCTGCGGAACCATCAGTAGAGTAGGAGATTTCATGAATGTTTTATTATATTTTTTATTTCATTCAAGCACGCATGTTATTATCCATATGTAACACTCCCAAACGAGTCCTTCCCCCAAAACGTGTCTGATCCGCTCAAACGTGTCTACCTTACGCCGAAACGTGTCCGATTTCGACAACGCCAAAATGTCTCCTTTTATTGTGACGTCAATGGCATCTTACAAACTCTATTATGTCAACAACGTCCCTTTTTAAAAAACAGACAGAGATTTATGGAACGAATAAAGACGAAGTTTTTAATGCCACTTTCAACAAATTTTCAGCTATATCGTGGCGTCCAGTTTTTAATGAGATAAATGAGCTTGTGGCAAGTAAGAATGAAAACAGCTAAACTATTATACACAAATCAAACCAATAAACTTGTTCAAGTGGCCAGGTTCGAACAGCACCGTTGGCAGTTAAGGTTAAGCAAAACTGGACAGGTTTCAGCATAAAGGGAGAATATAGACATCTAGACGATGCGAATTGGGCAACTTACGGCGTAAAGGAGTCAAACTAACACGATTGGGTACAACAGAGAATAGACACGTCTCTACACGATACGAATCGAACACGTTTCGGCGTGCAGAAGTTGAACGGACACGATCGGGCAAGGTTCGACGTAAATCGGACACGTTTAGGGGGAAGGACACGTTTGGGAGTGTTACACATATACAACTGTTCAGTGTATAATAAACAGTGTAACTAATTAAGCCTAATGAATATAATCTTGTGGGAAATTTAAACTTTATCATTCTTGATTAGACTATAATTATTCATATTTGTATGCACCTTCTACATGAAAATGCATGGATACAAAGTGTTTGAATTATTGTTTATTGTTTTGATTATAATTATTTATATGTTCAGACCAACCCCTACAAAACTAGACCTGCCTACTTGATACGGATAAAAGTCCAACATTAATCTAAAATCATTTGATTCATATTAAAAATCTGTGTGCATGTGACGCATTTCGTTTTAATTTAATTGATCATGAAACCCAGTATGTATGTTATTTTGTACTGACAGAAGTCCAAAGTGTACTTTTCAAATACTGATGCTAGCAACTCCATTAAATTTATGGATATAAAAATAATACATTCTTATTAAAATTGTAAACACTTTTATCTAAAATTAAGTACGTATTAAGTAAAAATTTGAAAAATATCGATTGATACATGCGGTGTGATAAAAAACCTTGTATCATCTATATATGTGATACATGATGTAATTTTGTCGGAACTACTTCTTGACGTCACAATGAATAGTATAACCAATGATTCGTTGAATGACTTTCATTCTATGAATGAAATATGACGTCATAATGCTTGTGACGTTAGGAACTATATTTTATAAACAAATGCTTCGTTGAATGTTAAATTTTAAATTGTAAACATTCAGTTTTGTTCTGTTCTTTGTATACTTCTTAATTTTAGATAAACTTATTACATACATTTAAGTGTATGTACACTACCTTTATCACGTCTCGACAGTTGCATACATTCCGCATCACAACTCGACGCTGCACGTCTCGTAGAGATACGAATGTACACAACTGTCTCGATGTGATACAGGTATTTTTACCTACACATAATGTATGTAGGTATATATATTTGTAGGCCACCTCCTACAAAACACTGGAAAAATTCAAAAATACATTAAGGATACATAATTTTTTTACTATGTTAATGTTTTCAGAATACCTCCTACAAAAGAGAGTATGTTCATACATTCAAGGAGACTGCATTATTATTTCTAATCTCATAATTATTTCTATTTTCAGACAACCTCCTACAAAACACAGAAAAATGCATGGATACAAAGAGGATGCCTTTTTGTTTTTAAAGCCTAATGATCCCTTATGGGACCCCATACAGTAAGTATAAACAATGGCTGCTATGATTTCCATGGATACAAATAGGATGCCTTTTTGTTGGGAAGGTTGCGTAGCAAACTTCACCCTTGCTAACGCTCAGATACATAGAAACTACTGCGACCGGCATGTAATAAAACCTTACACTCGTAAAATATAGGTCACATTGGAGGAATCTATCAATTACATGAATCGGTGCATCACATTTATCTTGAACAACTTTACTATACATGTCCTTTCGTATTATGTCTCATTTACCGTATAACTGAAAACTAATATTACGATTTAAACTAATATTCCATGTTCATCCGTGAGTAACAGGCTCGTTACACTTTTTGGTTTTGGAAATCAACGCGATATTTGGCAATCCTCGCGATAGCTGTTCACTGAACCGACAAATTTAGTACTGAAAGTGAGATCAGTCTAATAATATTTGACGACGTTATTATGATTGAAGTGATTTAATGATTATTTTGTGCGATCGTGTGGTCGTCGTTTCATACGGTTTTGCATTCTAATTTTTACGTGTTCAATTAAATGAAAATCGACACAAAAGTGTGTGCTTTGTCGATGTACAGATTTGCAGAGCGGCGCCATCTACACAAGAATAGTAAATGGATTATTCGACATAGGTGATCATGCGCTCACTCGCTACATTATTCCATAGTAAAAGCTGACACAATTTGTTTTCGGTCCTTTTGATTAATTTTTATAATTGGTAATTCATGCTGAACCGTTAATATTTCTCGTTACACGAGTCGAAATTGGTCACCACCCATTGCAACAAGCCAAAAAACGTACCAATTTTCCGTGTATGTTAAACTCACGTAATTGCCGTCGTTTCAGACGATGTTGCATTTTAATTCTTTAAGTATCTAATTAAACGAAAGTCAAAACGATATATTTTTATTCATTGTATGTGTTCCTTAAAACAAAAGAAGATGTGATCAAGTCAGTGTGTTTTAGCAGAAGTTTTTTGAGTGACAAATAAAACCTCTTATCGCGTATGGTCGATCTTATGTTCCTTATGTAGATCCAAAAAGGTGCAAATTAAAAGCAGCAATTATTTATTAACATTTCTTCAGCGTTTTGAAATGCTGTTTTTTAATTTGATAGATTTTCCAAGGTAAATTTTGACCAAAATTAGAACGGGTGTAACTTGGAACAAGCGATAATTGTCCATTTGAAAACCTTGGGGTAATGTCGTTTGCTGTTTTAGCGCGAATACCATAGAACGTCACGAAAGCTTGCGATCTTTTGTAAATATCGTAAGACACTTGTTGAAAACAAAAAGTGTCAGATTGCGTAGCAAAAGTTAAGTACATGTAAACAACAAGCATAGTATGGAATATGTACATGGATATTTTTTTATCGGATTTTTGTAATAAAAAGTTACAATACCGCATATTGAATATTAATTTTAAAATATGCAAGCAGAAAAGGCCTCCACGTGATTGTGTCTTTTAGTATAAGCTATAAACACACTGTTTAAATTTAAAACAAACTAGTTGACATGCATACAGTCTTACAATTTTTTGTTTGTTTGAATCCGGGGGATTTATAAAAAAAATGATTTACATGCGCTTTTGAATAATACTAGGTCGATCTTGTTAAAGTGTGTGGGACTTGATATAACAAAATTGACCCAGTATCATTCGAAAGCACATGTAAATCGATTTGCACAGATCCCTGTGTTGTAATTGTTTAATGCCACTTTCAGCAATTTTTCAACTATATTTGGGCGTCCTGTTTTTATTAGAGGAGAAAGCCAGATTGTAGGAGTCTTTTAATAATTGTCAATCAAGATTGAAGTTGAGCACACCCTGGCAGCAGTAAGATTCAAACAAGTGCTGACAGGCATTTGATCAATAGTAAATGAATACTACCTCAACCACTCGGCAACTGAAGTCCTGGAGTATTACAGAAATAAACAAGTGTGGACTGTGAGCACGCTCACAAAGGGTTAACCCCCACCCCACTCCGCTTGAAGTCCATTTATTCCCCCTGAATAATATCCGACAGCGATGAAAATTCTTTATGCACATCTACATATGAGGTACTTCCATCATGTAAAGTTTCATCAAAATCTCTCAAACGGTTTAGGAGGAGTTACACTTTCGAGGTCTCGCACTGAATACAAAATTTAAAAAGTCTAAGTCCAATTATCTCCCCTGAATAATATCCGAGAGCGACCAAAATTCTTCATGCACATCTACATATGATGTACTTCTTTCATATAAAGTTTCATCAAAATCTGTCTGTAGGGGGAGAAGCGCTTACAAGAGACGTGGCTGAAAGGAGACAAAATTATAATGTACTTCCATTTATAAAATTAAGAGAATTATATGGAAGGACTTTTGGGATGGACAAAGTGTTTTCTTATATAGCAATAGCTCAACATCAAATAACAACATGTTGATCATAAGGCATTACAACAAACTTAGAAATGAAGTAAAAATCATTATTTGTGACTGCTTTACATTTACATGTAATTTTTAACATGAAAAGTTTTTTCCATCTGATAAATATAGCAAACTGTGCCTTAACATCTTATATAATGTGTAATATTCCTCATAAATATCAAATGTTTGAGTAATTAAATTTATTTTACCATGGACATAATAGCAGTTGTCTCCCATTGATTTATTCATTTGCTATGGTATACAGTTTTGAAAATGATTTCATTTTGCTAAATTTGAACTTAAGCTAATAATGCTGGTTTCTACTAATTGTTTTAAAGGCGTATAAAAAATAACAATAACAGAAGAAACAAAGCCAAATGTCTCCCGCCACTGCAGTATCGAATTGCTTAGGAGGCGTAAGAAAATAAAATGGAAAAAGACATTTTGTGATACATTTAGTTTTTGAATTGTATTGACAGGTATTTGGGAAGAGCTAAGCAACAACATGAAAAAACATTCATCAAAATGTGAAACTCTAGTAGGATGCTTGAGAAAATTTGCTTTCAATATTGTTCAATATTGCTAAAATGGTCAAAGTCCTGTAACTGCTAAAAAAATTGACAAATCAAAATGGTGGTAGTGCACATCTACACATCAAGACAATTAATCCCATTAAATATCAAAGCAATCAATTGAACGGTTTTAGAGACGCATCCACAAAATCTACCATTGTATTATTTTGCAGAAATAGTCAGTTCCATACCTGCTACAACATTTGATGAATCAAAAAGGTGGTAGATTTTGCATATCTATACATCATATAATAATTAATCCAACCAAACATCAAAGCAATCTATCAAGCTGTTTAAGAGGAGATGCGTTCATAAGATCTACCATAGTATTATTTTGCTGACATGATTAAAGTCCCATAACTCCTACAAAATTTGATAAATCAAAATGATGGTATAGTATGCACATCTACCTATCATAACAATCAATCCTACCAAATATCAAAGCAATCCATCAAGCGGTTTTAGAGGAGATGCGTCCACAAAATCTACAATGTATAATTTTGCTGAAACTGTCAAAGTCCCATAGCTCCTACAAAATATGACAAATCAAAATGACGGAATAGTATGAACATTTACCAATCATAACAATTAATCCAACTAAATATCAAAGCAATCCGCCAAGCGGTTTCAGAGGAGTTGTGTCCACAAAAGTGTGATAGACGGACACACGAATGAAGACCATTACTAGGTCCCTCTGTCGCGTTTCAGCAGGGGACAATTAGACAAGACAGGATATTGGAAAGCCCTCAATAATAAAGAATACAATATAGTCTTCACGTAGACAGTTTCTAAAATTATTCAGCTTAAAGAGATTTCCATAAAAAGTTAACATACTTTTGACAGCTTACTAATGATAAATTTAAAATGAACCAATTTTTTAATGGATACATCATCGTGCTATGAAAATGAAAAAAACATCAGATTCAATCTTAAGTGCTGTTTCTCAAAATGTTAAGTCCTCTAGGATTTACGCGCTGGATAGCCTGCATCAATCTTAATTTGGTTGCTGGTACCTGTTTCTGCTTCCACTTGTTCATAATATCAAGTATTTGCGAAAACATGTCCTTGGGATATTTTACCACCGTTTCCTCGTATTCATTAAAATCAAGGTCTAGTTCAATGCATAGATGAAATTTGTCGTGATAACTTGTATAGAACATCGGCACTTGGGCTTTTCTGCCATTCTGGTTCAGCAATATCTAAATAAATTAAAGGTAAATGTAACCTTTTCTAAACACTGCTTCGAGCAACTTTATAATATATCATTTCAATTGCAAGTGGTTTTTCCATTTTACGGAATTGTAAACCTCTTAACCGCAACATATTGCCGTGACCATTTGAAAAGGCCATTGTTCCTCTTATTATACGATTTGAAACAAAAATCAAAAAAAAAAATAAAAATTCGAAATGCCTTTCATTGTATTTGTTATTTTCCCCTCGATTATGAAACAATTTTTATTTGCTTACATGGAAACGTTGTTAATGAAAGTAGAATAGCACAGCGTTTGCTAACGAATCAACGATCTGAGCTACTTTTAATGGAATGCATAATATATAAAAAAATCATGATTTCAGCCTATACTAAAACCACGCATTTAACAATACCATGAAAACGAATGATAAAATATTAAAACAATATGCTTTTCATCTCCAAACTCACTTTGCAAGCATTTTATGTGTATTAGACAACAGCTCATCGAATAAAGGAAATACAACCAGTTTAGTAAACAACCAAACAGTTCTGATTGGAACTCACAAACTGATGATAATACAATAGGTATGGCAATATTCTGTCACTGTTTTTGAATATTTTTGTCAGTGTGATGTTTGACACGAGCATGCAAATTGTTATTTCTTACCTAACAATAATAACATTTTAATTTTATAGTTAATATAACAAACATTAAAAAACAAAACATTTTTATACAAACTGTTGTGAAAAGAATAAAGCAGTGTTTGCTAAGGAATCACCGATCTGGGATATTTTGTTATGGCATACGAAGATGTACCCTTGAAATGCCGTAAACAAAACACAACAGCTTAACAATAAAGTTAGGAAAATGTAACATGATGTGTACCGGAACGGAAATATATTTTTAACTCTGTGAATTCTAATTATCTACATGTCTTCCAGATACAATTTATTCCGAGTATAGTGGGATAATTCTTTACCGTGACACACAATTGTATACACTAGTTAATGCATGTTTCTTGTTTAAACAGTGACGTTCTTCTTGTCTGAAACAACATAACTGCCTAAGACTGTAGTAGTGTGTTACTTACCAAATAAATTTGTCTTTTCCCGAAATACCTGAAATAATAATTTATTACGTTTAATTTGTCATTCATATAGTTTCACTCAAACTCTAACTTATATATCAGGAGACAAGAAGTAGATGTTTGATACACTTTTCAACATGTATACATACATTATAAAATAGAGTTTAGATTACACGGCTGAAGTATAATATAACTAAACCCAACTGCATAATCTTCAAACAAATCAAAGTGTACACGTATTCACTGACACTGGAATAATGATGAAATTTAGACATGCAATTAACATTTAATCAACTGTGTTCCATGAACAATACAACGCTGATTGTTTAAATAATTGTTTTGATGGTGAACAACAATAATAACTGTAGAAACATAAAACATATATTGGGTATGAATTTCAATTGAACCTTCAATATTAATAAAAATGATTGCTAAGTTGATAAATTACTTCTATCTCATATGGTCAATCAAGGTAGTTTGGTGTTTATTACATAAGAAAAAAGTTAACCACCTCTTTTCTTAGATCAGTGTAAAGATAAAACATAAACTGATAATAATTCGATTTAAATGAATCAAACATGATTTTGAAAAATGAAAGACATTGGAAAAAAATCACAAAACAAGAATCTTTATTTGCATGAACTGCAAGTTATCAAAATGTCATGCTTGATAATTAACTAGAGGCTCCCAGGAGCCTGTATCGCTCAACTGAACCTGAAACCAAACAACCCTTTTTTATCCAGCTTTTCTTTGCTATAAGGAATAGCCCAACACTTCTGCAAAAGTCATTAATTTTGACCTTTTAAGGGAAATAACTCCTATAAGGAGGAGCTTTTGATGTTTAGAGTGAGAAGGGAGGTTCACTTCAAATTTGCTGTACCTGTTATACTTTTTTAACTATCAGTCGAAAACTCTCTTGACTCCCCCCTCCCATTATCTATTTTAAGCCAACGTAGCTATGTAGGTAGTCAGGTGTCATGATTTGCATAATTTTGGTAGAGGACGTCCTAAAGATGATGTGTGCATTTTTCAAAGCAGTCCTTTAATGGGTTAAAGAGGAGATAATCAAATAATCAATTACGACAACTAAAGGGCAATAACTCCTATAAGGGGTCATCATACAACTTTGGCCCAATGGAGTGTTTCGTAGAGCTTTTGATGCCTATGAAAGGCATGTCTCTTCAGTTTTTCTTTATCTGTTATACTTTTTGAACTATAAGCCAAAAATTGTATTTTGACCCCCCACCCCCCCCCCGGTCTTTTTTTAGCCATGGCGGCCACGTTGGATAATCTGAGGCCATGGTTGTGCAAACTTGGTTGAGGACATTTGACAGATGATGTGTACAAAGTTTCAAAGCAGTACTTTCAGTGGTTTCAGAGGAGAAGATTTTAAAAAATCTATTAAAACCGATTAAAATAAACAGTTCAAGCGGAATAACTCTTAAACGGTTAATCACACAATCTTGATTATTAGCCAATTTTGTCGCCCTCATAGAGCAGAACAATTAAGCAAAGCTTACGTTTTCTCTAGTTCTAATAATTTTCAAGATTTTGAGGCAAAAATGGCAAAAATCATCAATTTCGACAATTAAAGGGCAATAACTCCTACAAGGAGTCGTCATACAACTTTGACCCAATGGAGTTTTTTGTAGAGCTTTTAATGCTGTAGAAGGAAAGTCTGTTTGGTTTTCCTGTATTTGTTATACTTTTTGAACTATAAGCCAAAAACTGTATTTTGACCCCCCTGTTCTATTTTTAGCCATGGCGGCCATGTTGGTTGGTCTGAGGCCATGATATGTGCAAACTTGGCAGAGGACATTTAACTGATGATGTGTGCAAAGTTTCAAAGCAATCCCTTTAGTGGTTTTGGAGGAGAAGATTTTTAAAGAAAAGTTAACGACGACGACGACGATGACGGACGACGACGACGGACGCCAAGTGATGGCAATAGCTCACATGACCCTTCGGGTCAGGTGAGCTAAAAACGAAATAAAACTTAATAATAATATTATGATATTCTAAAATTGTGTAACATCATATCACGCCCCTTTCTACCACTAAAATTATTGTCAAACCATGGCATTTGATCAAGATAATGAGATAAATAACACTTTGGTAAACTGCACAATTAAGAGTTTAGTCCTTGTTTTGTTTTAGAAATGGACTGCATACCTGACACAAGTAATGTTCTGCATTGTTCGTTTCTTTTAAAGCTTCCGCCAAATCACCAAACATTCCTTCACAAATATCTCCCATTCGCCTTTCTTGCCATTTATATAACGCCTTGAAATTTATAAAAATCGATTCAGCTCCAGGATGCTGTTCTGTTATACGTTCCCATTCGTTTGCTTTCATTGCCAGACGGATAAACAGTTCCGAACATGTTTTCATGGATATCTGATCAGCGAGTCTAACCAAATGCTTTGATGTTGGACATTTCTTAAGTTCCTCTTTGGTTAATCCTAAATAGAGCGCAATAATTGTCATTGTCAAAGAAGATTCATAAGTGACCTAGTATTTTTTTATTGCATGAACACGTTTAAAAACATTAATGTATTATATATTTTTAAGTGCCAGTCAAATTTCTCGTATTGTCCAACATATTTCAGAATTGGTTTATTTTTAGCTAATTGTTCGTCTGAATACTACTGGGAAACTGCTTGTGTGACCCTTTGCAACCAATTTAATACATATCTGCAACAAATACAGGGGCGTTATGATTTATCACAATTTGAATGAAGTGGGTGTGTTTATTTATTCATACATATCTTTGTTTGGTGTCTAGTAATAAAATTTTTAATTGCTATGGACGAACATTTTTATAGAGATAACGAAACAATGGATATATAACCTACTATGATATAAATATATTCATTTTTTACCTGCTGTCGTCTTTTATGGTTGTTTAGTATACTTAGATCTGCATCAAATCTAGGATAAAAGGTTGTTTAGTGTACCTAGATCTTCAACAAATCTTAAAAAATGAAAGCTAGTTCCTAAATAAGCCCGTCATCAAATAACACATTTTTCTTTAAATACAAAACACATACCTGCACAATCTTCTGAACAACTTTGTCGTTTCTAGAATAAAGTGTAGAAGATATGTAAAACCAGATCATTTGAATATGTAACGTTTAATAATTGATACTAACTATTGATTTGCAGTAAAAACAAGCCTACTGGGAAGATCTTGGAATTGGCGAATTAGTGTAAGAAATTCTAACCGTTATCTGTGCCATTATTTGCAGTAACTTTTTAAAATTAAATATGCATTTTGTTAAATGAAATACACGTGTTAACACCCAATTTCAGTAATTTACCAAATTGAAGAATGGAAAAAATATCAAAGGTATATAATCATCAATTTATACTTTATCAATTGGCGAATAAGATCATTATCCTTAAATAGTGTTTTCTGTCAAGATTTTGCTTTGAACTGCTACTTTAGCGTACACCAATGCGTGCTCTATGTATGTTATAAAAAAGACTCTGTTACAGTTATTTTTCGCAACTTGAAGTTTAAAATTAAATTATTTGAATACTTACCTTATCGAATATCCAATATAACGGATATTTAGATGCATGTGCCTTCCTCTTCAAACACGTCCACTCGTTTTTTTCTTTAACCCAATCTATGGTCGCAACACATGGCAATTTTTCACAGACAAAACCGACTTGCATTTCAAATAAATCTGATACATGTATTTGTTTCTTGTATGTGCCAAAGCAGCTGTAGTAAAAATGTAGAACGTACTCCAAAGCCTTTGTCAGACATTCCTGTATACTTGCTGCAATGTCTGGTGAAATTGAAGTCAGAGTGTCTCTGTGTGATAGATTAACAATAATCTTGTTGTCCTTTACGTGTATCCTCAGTTCGTTATTCTCATCAATGCACAAAACAGCTGATTGATGATAAAGACAGATACGTCCTTTTTTGTCTTCTTTTACTGGCCATATACTTACTGCAGCACCAATAAGTTTGAATGACAAAGCTGAAGGGATAGCGGACCGTTTTAAGTTGTAGACTAAACTAATTGTTCTTTTTTCATACGTGTCGTCGTTCAAAAAGGTGTCAGCTTCATTTGTCTTTACAATACATGGTACCAAGAACTCTGTTGGGGAATTATTTTCTCCATCTCTATACCTCTTACGATCCACAAGAATATCTAGGTGAATCAGTACGTACATGACAAATGTCTTAACATCGTCACTGGGCATAATCTGGTGGAATTGGGGTTGTGACCATAATTTGAATAGGTCTACTTTTGACAGTTTCCCCGTTCCATTCATGTTGTTTAGGATGTCAAACAGTTCCTTGTTTTCTGGCCAGAATAGTTTATCAGTAATAAATGAGCGCAATATATTCACTAGTGCCGATGGTTGTGTTATAATAAATTTATCAAGGACTGGTTGATTAAAGTACATAATTTTTCCAATGAAATGTTGGTGTTTCAAAAATTCCTCTAACTCCATCTCACTGAGTGCTAGATCATAATTAATTTTGTTTACATCGATGAGGTCTTTCTTTGTAATGATGTAGAAATTTTCAGTCCTGAGTTTTACGATCTGCAGCTCTAGTGGAACCCAGGCCATTGGTCTTGGTCTCCCCCAGGATTGTTGCCTGAATGCTATTTCTACTAGTTTGTCAGTAAGTGCTCGAATTTCTTTGTCATTTTTATCTGTAGGGTTTATGAAATATACTCTTTGATAGTTAATGTGTTGATGTTTGTCATAGATACTGAACAGCTCAGTTATTTCCCTTTCAAATTCTTTCCTTCTGGTTTTTACTTCTTCCTGTATAAGGGAGCCATATAATAGAAAAAGGTGGTCCCATAATTGATTAATTGAAAGTATGCTTTACTTTCTAGATATATAACGAATAGGAAATTGATATTCATATTTAAACGTTATAAATGATGTATAATTGCCGATAACTTATAAAAATGTATCACATATAAAATAATGCCGAAACCTTATTAAATAGTTGCTTCAAACTATATAATTAATAAGACGCAAAAATTAACCCAACAAAAAGAACAAACATGAAAAGGTGATAAAATATAGCGCAACACAATGGCTCTATGACGTTTTAACTAATTTTATTATTCAGGCTCCATAAGATAAAAAAAATTCAGTATTGCAAATTTTTAATCAAAATTTAATCAGTATCGCATATATAGGATGTCTGAACATACTCTTTGCACACAACGGATTTCATTAATTTTTATTAATACGTATTTATTTTGTATTTACCATATGATAGTTTTCAATATAAACATGTAATAATCTTCCTTACGTGAACTGCCTTTAAACTCGTTTTAAACTTAAAAGCTATTTGCTCAATAGGTAAAATACATCTTTTGTTTCAGATTGTAAATATCACACATATTAATACCTCACTGAACGAGTCGCTGTGTGTTGCTATGAAAAGTATTTGAGGCAACAAACTATCGTCTTCTGAGCAGTATGTTAAAATAGAATTAACCCAATGAATCAAAATGGCTGAAAATAGATAAATATTTTAAAAATTACATTGATGTTATTTTTGTTTGGTATTCGAATACCTGACGGAATACCTCAGACAAACATTATTAGGGTTTTCTGGTTATCTTTCCCATCCATAAGAAATACAAACGCTGACTTAGTTCAACAAAAAGACATTATTTTAATAAGACATTGGCCACTTCTGTGTGCAATCAGACTCGACGTTACTTCCAATATTGCATTAGAATAAAACAAAATATGTGATTACAGGTGCTGCATTTGTGCTCATGATGTCATACTGTTATGTTATGTTTATCGACAAACAAGTGTTGACTTCGAAGGTAAGATAGCGTTTTATATATATAAAATGTCACTATTTTTTTATGCAAACTAAGTTCATGACAGACAATTACACTGTATGAATAATTTTTTAATAAGCATTAAATAGGAAATAAGAACATCTGGTTCGCGTTAACATAACCCATTTGTACAAATAATTGTACGGTGATTTTAATATACTGTTCATTGATTCATACTTATAAAAATAATTCATTTTATGTCAATTGATGATCGTCCTTTGCTTTGTCAAGAACAAAATTAAAATGAGCTATAATCATAGATAATTACATTTTGATGTCATACACTCTTGTGGGTACTCCTTCAGTTTCTCCGTTAGTTTGAATCTGCCATCAAACAACAACATAAAGGAACCGTTTTGCTGAATGAACAGCTGATGGGTCATGTCATATGATCTTTGCCCTCCAAAATCTATTAAATCGGATGGCGCAATCTTAACCTTGTACTGACCAGTTCGGACTCCCTTCAAGATTTCTTAATGTTCTAATCGAGGTATCTTCAAAGCGATGGATGTATTAAGGTTCCCAGCAGATTTAGCTACTTCTTTGACACCATCTTGCAGAAGAATGTTACTGTATTTGACAGCACTTGCGGCTTCTGAAGTGTTGACTGTGTCATTGGTGGACAAAGGTAGTGTCCGTGCAAAAGAATTCTCAGCACTGGCGGACTCCGAAGTTTCAATTTTGTTGCAGGTGGTCAAAGGTAGTTTCTGTACCGTTGGAGTTCCAAGAAGGACTTTACCAAATACACTATGACCAGCAGAACCTGATATGATTAAAAAAACAAATAAAAAATATTGTTATAAGAAAAGTATCACAATGTGACGATGAAATCTACATATGTTTTGACCAATGTCAATGTTACGTATGTAATGGACAAGACTACACCATTTTTTATCAAAAAACTTCTATTCCCAATTGGTATGTATTTGCCTCATGTATCATGATAACCATAGTTCATGCTTTTACAGTATGGTGAAACGATTACTACATCAAATAAGCCATGTTGTAATAATATAATGATCTTATAACATCCGACTACCAGGGTTTATTTTTTAAGAATATTGTTAGCCTGATTTTCCCCTAAATATAGCTTAAAACTGCTCTTTTAACATTAAGCTATCAGGTCAGTTATACACTGTAATCATATACTAAACATTATACAGTCCATAATTCATAACCTTTGAAATGAACCCTCGAGTCCACTTCAATCGTTTACATTGTGATTATGTAGTGGAATGGACTTGTTAGCTTAGTTCATCGTTTAAAATATATTGGTTCTACTTGATTACCTTGTAACATATGGAATATTAATATTGTAAAGAAATATATTGGATAATTTTTCAAACAATTACATTGTACGGTTTACGTTATGTGAGGAAATCTTTTCAGAAGGTTAGAAGACCATGCATGACCGTATTCTAACATATTTTGCCATATAACATGCAAAGCACAAAATATATTATTGTTATTTTTACTCTGAATGTCTTCAGTTATTTCTAGAAATTTATATTAAATCATATTATTTTAATTCTAAGATTTTTCAAGGTGTAGAACAACCATTTGTTGTAGCGTTTTGGAATGTTGGTGATAAAAGCTCTACAACCTCTTAGTCATTTGGATGTTAAATATTGTTTGGGTGTGAGCACCGCTGAAGAGTCTTGAAGAAATGCACATATGACATAATAAATTCTAAAAACCTTGGTAACTTTGATGACATTTTATTAATAAATTTCAATGCTCCACAATTATATGAGATTGACAGATAATATTCATATAGATTCAAGAAATGTTCCACACCAGAGTAACTTCAGTTGCAAAATAAGAGAAAATAGCTTGGGTGATCAAAATTAAAATGTCTATATTAATAACATTAGCCATGTCGATTTGCACTGAACAATTCTTTTAATTCAAGTAGCATAATGCTATGAATCTATTTATTTGTTGTGAAATATTATATATAAAATGATGGCAATTTCTACTGTAAATGTCTTACATAAACGTGATGTTACACTTTAATCTCTCTATCTAGTTATTTGGGCCTCTATGGCTGAGTGGTTAAGGTAGTTCGTCTACTATTAATCACGTGCTCTGTCAACACTGAGGTTACGGGTTTGAGTCTCACTTCAGCGACTCGAATTTAGAAGGATTGTCTATTTTCCTACTGAAGGTCTTGGTTTTTGTTCTTGTATTACAGCTTCCTCCCACATGATATAACTGAAAAATGCTGAAAGTGGCGTTAAACACCATACAAACAAACACAAATATCTATAACTGGCTCCTGTTCTTGGTATACTGTAAAACTATAGTAGAACTGTTTGATCTCGTTCACTTGGTTTAGGTTTTTATGTGCAAGCAAATTACCTTTTCACATATAAAATTGCATACTATTATGTATTAGTCTACTTAATGACCTAGCCACGTGTAATTTAAATAGAAAAACTACACCAGAAATGGTCACATGTTGTGTACTTCTGGTTATTTTGATATAACATTCTGGTTTAATGGCATAGTTTATCTACATTTGCTGTAATTTGACGACTGTAAAAGTATTATAGGATAATTAATTGGGCAAAGTGAATATCCAAAATATGATCACGAGTGCCGCATAACGCATCTGATTAAACGAGGCCCCGAATTTGTTCCGCGCACGAGTTTAATCTGCTGCTTTATGCGGCACGAGTGGTCATATTTTGGATATTCACGATGCCCAATTGATTATCTCATTTATTATATCGATCAAAATTGTTCTCGTAAAATTTTAATGCTTAATCCTAAATTTTATGAACGGCGGATGAATATCTGTATAGTAAAAAGATTTTGGCGGGAAAAAACCCGAGAGTGAAAATAAACGATAACTTTCACATGTGATTTACCGTGATTTCTGTCACTCGGAAAATTCGATATTTCATCTCTATCTATATAATAAATACTGTTCCATTTTTTGGTCTAAAATGTAGTTCTCATTTATGAATTCAATATTTTATTTTCTATATAATTTTTGGGGGTAATTTGTTTTACTATCCTAATCATATCTATTACTAACATTCACCTTCCTTGAGCGGGACCATTGTTTTGTTCTGTAGATCAATGCCATTTCTGCCGAAATAAATATTCAAACCGTCTGTAGACTTCCAGTCGGATGGGATTTCTTCTCCAATAAGGACACTTGCTAAAGTACTTTTGCCTACGTTACAAGCTCCTGCCAGATATGTTCGGTTCTCATAGGAATTGTATTGACCATCCGCAACAACATGTTTCATGTTATCAACGTCTTGAAACAAAACAAAATCTACAATGTAAAGTAGTTTAGGTGTTTAGTAAAAAACTTAATTTAAAGACATTTAAAATTTCACTTTAATATGTCAGTTGTGGCAGTCTAATTGTCCATGATATTGCCTTGTATGAAGACGTGAATGTAGCTAATATACTGTTCACGGGACATTACTCATCCAGCAGACATTGTTTATACACTCCAAAGTAAAATTTATCCTGGATTACTGCCCCTTGTTGCAATGATTACATGTACAGATAATTTTCATTTACAACAATATATACAAACACCAATGACTACAGAAATTAAGCAATGCTTTAAAAGGATTAATTCTAAAATAAATCCCTGTAAAAAATACAGTACAGTATTTCCACGCTATCTGAGATTGATAAAATTTGCATTGTTTACTTTAGGTTGGTAGTGTTTAGGTGACCCAACGATTAGGTAATTAGTCCCTATGTAGCCTCTGTAGACAAGCGATTACATCTGAGACTTATAAAATGAGAATTATTTACATAAATCGGTGGACAAGTGGTTATATCTTAAAATTATAAATATAAATAATCCTTATTTACCTTAATTGGTTGAATCTCAGTGGCCGAATGGTTACGTCTGAGATTGATAAAATTAGTCATATATTATTGATCAAACACCAGCCAACATTGAGGTTGAATGATTGAGTCTTATTGTGGTAAGCATGTTCTTACTTCCAACATTAACTGACAAGGGTTGCCCGCTTTTCTGACAAAAGTTGGTGGTCTACGCAGGGTACCCCAGCTTTCTAACCTTTCCAAAGAACTGAAAGCCATGATATAGTTGAAAAAGTGCTAAAAAAGTTGTTATATCCATGCAAACAAACAAACAGAAGTTGGGAGAAGTACAAAGGGTACTTTCCACTACAATACAACTAACCTTGGTCAGGCTGTTGAACACCACCAATGGTATTTTCCTCTTCGATAGAATATACATTGGTCAGGCTGTTTGACAACAACGATGGTATTTTCTCCAACTATACAACTTACCTTGGTCATGCTGTTTGACACCACCAATGGTATTTTCCTCTTCGATAGAACTTACATAGTTCAGGCGTTTTGACAACAACGATGGTATTTTCTTTAAACAATATAACTTACCTTGGTCAGGCTGTTGGACATCAGGAGGAATCTACAATATGATCACAGATTAGATCATACCAACTACACAATTATCCCAACCTCTACTTTTATATTACTTTATGTAACTGTTACATATTGTTATATTTTATATTACTTTATGTAACTGTTACATATTGTTATTTTTTTATATTACTTTAAGTAACTGGTACATATTGTTATTTTTTACATTTCTTTATGTAACTGTTACATATTGTTTTTTTTATATTACTTTATGTAACTGTTACATATTGCTATTTCTTATATTACTTTAAGTAACTTTTACATATTGTTATTTTTTACATTTCTTTATGTAACTGTTACATATTGTTATGTTTATATTACTTTATGTAACTGTTACCTATGGTTATTTTTTATATTACTTTATGTAACTGTTACATATTGTTATATTTTATATTACTTTATGTAACTGTTACATATTGTTATTTTTATATTACTTAAATGTAATTATTACCTGATACCTTATATAAATGAAATTCGGTATTTTTTACTGTTTTCTGAAATTCTAAAAACGTCCACGTTCGCGAACTGTTGACCGGTCGATAGTTTCGACTGTTTCCCATCGCGTACTCTGACGTCATTTTTTTCCCGCTAATTTCACGAGGAACAGTAAAGAAACAAAATGACTTTATTCTCGTTGTTTGGAAAGAACCCCATGACTATTTCTCCATAAATAATATGTGTTGAAGTATTTAAACAAAGTACAATTTGTCAGTTGAAAATAGCAAAATTTTTTTTTCCTTTTTTTCTTCTGCAAGTACTGTTAAACAGTAATTGATCAGGTAATAAAACAGTTATTTCATATGTGGATTTTGGAACAGTCAAACAGTTGTCCCTCGGTGTCGGGAATAGTGTTTTGAACTGTTGCCCTTGGCCAACAGTTCAAAACACTATCCTTCCACCTCGGACCAACAGTTTGACTGTTCCAAAATCACATATGAAATAACCGTATACTGTTACATATTGTTATTTTTATATTACTTTATGTAACTGTTACATATTGTTATTTTTTATATTACTTTAAGTAACTGTTACATATTGTTATTTTTATATTACTTTATGTAACTATTACATAGTTCAAACTTAGTACTTCAGCGTCCTCCCCAATGACAACTACATTGCACAGGATTTAGCTTAAGCATTGCTGTTTTATTCGTGTGATGCCCTCCTGCTTGTATCAGTTATAGAGTATTATTGTAAAGATGGGGGAGTTAATGATTTCATTACACTATTCAACTCTGCCACATCATGTGTTACATGTACATAACAGTTCCAAGCCAGTAGCTTTCGTATTTGTACTTTGGTGGGGGGGGGGGGGGGGGTTATTGGTGTGATTCCCTCTTCAACTCTGCCACATCATGTGTTACATAACTGTTCCAAGCTAGTAGCTTTCATATTTGTACTTTTTAGTGCCTTGTTATTCTGTCTCTAAGTTATATTATACATTTATTACGACACTGGCCTTATTTCACAAAAAATTTTTTATTCCAGTTTTTAGTCAGTTTGTTGCTATTCTTACATATATTTTTCTACAATTTCAGTCTTCGTGCATACTTTATTGATAGTAGTTAGATAAGAAATAGTTGTAATTTTGTTGCCATGCTCAAATGAAGCCAATAAGATTTTAAAACTCCATACATAATACTATTTAAATACAAAAGATATTTTGTTTTGTTACAATCTAACTGGCCTTAAACAGAATAATATTTTTTAAAATTTTAACTGACAACTAGAGGCTGCCAGTAGCATGTAATCGCTCACCTGGAATCCAAATGACTTCAACTATATTTAAATTTTTGAAATTAACAGTTTCAGTCTAGTTGTTATAGCTTTTAAGTTACTGTGCAAAAACTAAACATTTCTTCAAAAATTTTAGTTAAATACAATAACTCCTATAAGGTGCCATCAGAAAATTTCTGAAAATTAAATGGTTTGTAGGCATTGTCTTTTAGAGTACTTAAGAAATTAACAGTTTTACTCTACTAGTAGGTGTGTTATAGACTAATTTATAATTCAAAAACTGTTCATATGTCCAAATTCATAATGAAAGCGCAATAGCTCCTATAAATCTTGCAATTTTGGACTAAGCAATCATTTGTAGGGCTTCTATTGCTGATCATTTGTGCAATTTACAGTTTCAATCTAGCTGCCTTAGTTTTCAAGTTACAGGACAAAAATGGAAAATTTCATAACAAAATTGTCATTTAAGGGCAATAGCCACTATAAGGAGTCATCTTACAATTTCAGACCAATTAAGTGAATTGTAGGGCTTTTAATGCTAATAAGTTTTGCAATTATAATTTCAGACTAGACAGTGAATTGTAAGGGTTATATTGCTGAGCATTTTTGCCATTTACAGTTTTACTCTAGCTGTTATAGTTTTAAAGTTACAGGACAAAAACGGAAAATTCCATAAAAAATTGCCATTTAAGGGCAATAACTCATATAAGGAGTCATTTGACTATTTCAGACCAATAAAGTGAATTGTAGGGCTTTAATTGCTGATCATTCTTGCCATTTACAGTGTCTCTCTACCTCGTATAGTTTTCAGGTTATATTGTAAATACCAAAACTTTTGTCAAAAATCGTCAATAAAGGGCACTAACTCGTACAAGAAGCCAATACACAACTTCACACTAATAGCAACTATTGTAGACCTTAATGTGCTGATCAATTTGAAGTAACGGATTTATCTATATCTATATTGATTTTTGATATAATGATCAAAAACCTGTGTTGACCCCCATGTTTTATTTTTAGTAACAGCGGCCATATTTGTCTGTTGATCAACACCCTGGGTACCAACTGAAACTATGAACCCTAAGGATGATTGTGGCCAAGTTTGAAAAAAATTGGCCCAGTGGAGAAGATTTTTGAAAAAGTTTACGATGGACGACGGACGACAGATGACAGACGACAGACGACGGACGCCAAGTGATGGAAAAGCTTAGTACATGAACCAAGTTAAGATTCCACATGGTGGCAATGTTTGAAGCCTATCATGGACATTTTGTATTTCAGAATATGTAATTAATGAAGAATATCTGTAGAGTACCATGCATAAAACATGTGTATCAATATGTTGATGTACTTTCAGAAATCAAAAATATATGTTTAAACTAAAGGTATGTGACACAGATGTCCCACTTGGCATATTAAGGCAACCCCCCCCCCCACTTTTTCTACATTCATTCAAGCATGATGTATTAATTGCAAATCTACAGAATTTTGCTGGTGAGGAGATCTCATCATGTTGTAACTATGTACAAAGTTTCATTAAGAATGGATGAACGAACTAAGGGAAGAATGGACCTAACATGTATATGTCCCTCAAGTTTTGGCTGTTGGTAAACACAAGAATTCATGCATGTTTTAGTGTTGCAAAACTGAATACACTAGAAAAACCGTGAAATTGAGGTCAAAGTCAGGTGACACATACCAGACAGTAATGTACTATTCATCAGCAACCTATATACCAAATATTGTTTTCGTACCATGCATAGTTACAGAGGAACTGCCCTAATACAAAAACTTGAACGTAGTCGCTGGAATGTGAAATTGAGGTCAAGGTCAGGTGACACCTATCAGACAGTCATGCACTATTCATCAGCAACCTATATACCAAATATTGTCATCCTACCATGCATAGTTACAGCGGAACTGCCCTAATACAAAAACTTAAACATAGTTGCTGGACCGTGAAATTGTGGTCAATGTCAGGTGACACATACCAGACAGTCATGTATTATTAATCCGCAACCTATATACCAAATATTGTTTTCGTACCATGCATAGTTACAGAGGAACTGCCCTAATACAAAAACTTTAACGTAGTCGCTGGAATGTGAAATTGAGGTCAAGGTCAGGTGACACCTACCAGAGAGTATTGTACTATTCATCAGCAGCCTATATA
Source organism: Limnoperna fortunei (assembly GCA_944474755.1). NCBI lineage: Eukaryota > Metazoa > Mollusca > Bivalvia > Mytilida > Modiolidae > Limnoperna > Limnoperna fortunei. Next base: position 46,478,372 of record OX104124.1, read on the forward strand.
CAATGTACCTAATATTGTCATCCAACCATGCAGAAACAGAGTAACTGCCTTAATACAAAAACTTTAACATAGTCGCAGGACTGTGAAATTGAGGTCAAGGTCAGGTGACACCTTCCAGGCAGTAATGTACATCAGCAACCCATATACCAAATATTTTCATCCTACTATACATGGTAACATAGGAACTGCCTTGATCCAGAAATTTTATAGTAGTCGCTGAACCATGAAATTGAGTTCAAGGTCAGGTGACAGGCGACTGAATAGCGAATACCCATCATAAGCTACCACTGGACCGAATTTTATGGACCCAGGACTTAAGCTTACAAAGTTATGAAGCTAAATGTCCAAGTGTTCCGGCCGCCAGTGGATTTCCATACATGTCTCGCTTCCAGCAACTATCGTCGCAGGCGAGACAGAAGATGACAAAAGTCTTGAGAAAGGGTTTAAATGTACTTGGTAGAAAGTTTTGGATCTTAATCAAAAATAGTAAATGTATCAGTAAAGGATGTACTGTAAAATTGATGAAAACTGGAAAATATCTCCAACTATTCCATAACAGCAACTGTACAAATTCTAAATGGGTAGACTCTTTTTGTGAGGCTTTATAGATCTGTTTTGAAAACTGTAGGATTAGATTAAAACACAAAATAGGTCTATAAAGTTAGCTGATAAATGAGTAAGATCAAAATTTGGAAAATGGCACAAACATTACTTCAACAATTTCATAATACAAAGCTAACAATTTTAATATGTGTCCTATCCTTCTGTACAGTTAAAGAGATCTAGGTTTAAATCTGTAAAAGGAGTTGATAACAGAAAGTAGGTACCCTCTTTTCTGTCTGGGAAAATGTTGAAAAAATCATAGAACAACTCATAATTGCACATGCACACCTTCAATACGAGTGCAATCATTTCAGAGAAATGGGCTGAAACTGTAAGAGTAGCTGATTATAAAAAATATAAGAGATTAAGACGAGAATACAAAAAGCTCCGATAACAATAATGATTACACAAAACTTTTGAGACCAGGTGATCCATGATTGTCAAAATCTCTAGTTGTACACATATCAGCCATCATGAACAATTCTTATTCAAAAACTGTCAGATGTCAGAGACTGTTATAATATGAGTAAATAATTCAGTAAGTTTACTCTACATTTAGAAGTATTTTAATAACACATACATTACTGGACAAACTAGCCACGGCAGTCTTTATGTACTTCTCTGCCTCCATCAAGCTGTCACAATGATTAGCAGCCTCTGAAGCTTGGCTTACATCAACGCCACTCTCAATTAACTGGAGAATAAAAAATTATCATCTAGTGTTTACATTAGGTCATTGTATTTTGTTTTAAGTTTACAAACCTGCCGACCATAATTTTGTTCAATTTGGAAAAAAAAATTCCATACTTTTTTCGTCCGATGTTATATTTTTTCCTTCCGGTCACCAATGATTTGAACTAAACGGTTTTTGTCGCTTTTTGGACAGAAAAGAATCAACCATATTTTAAAATGTCAAATGATGATGCATGATCTGACAAAAGTGCCGCTTACTTGATCAAATTAAGATACCAAATGAAAATGATGGTAAAAAACATTGTTATCTAAAACTACTTGGTATTTAGAAAGGTATTTGGCATTGCATTACATTTAGAGTATAACAGCTCATAACTGATGCCACAGACGTATACAGTGCACTTGGTATAATGCTTATACCGACTACACTCTGATGCCACCAAGGTGTTTGGTTTATGTGTACAGAGCACCTTGTATAACTCTTACAGACTACACTTCATACCTGATGTCATAATGGGTTCTGGTTAATTTGTACAGTACACCTGGTATTACTCATAAACAGACTACACTTCATACATAATTTCACTGCTGTGTTTGGTTTACGTGTACAGTACACTTGGTATAAGCCTAACACAGACTCAGTTCATAAATAATGTCACCAAGGTGTTTGGTTCACAGGTACATTATACTTGTTATAACTCATACACATAATTCAATTCATACCTGATGTCAAGTTGGTGTTTCGTTTATGTGTACAGTACACTTGGTATAACTCATACAGAGTCTACAATTCATACCTGATGTAACCAAGGTGTTTTGTTTACGTGTACAGTACACTTGGTATAACTCATACAGACTACACTTCATACCTGATGTCACCAAAGTGTTTGGTTTACGTGTCCAGTACACTTGGTATAATTCTTACTCAGACTACACTACATACCCGATGTCGCCGAGGTGTTTGGTTTACGTGTCCAGTACACTTGGTGTAATTCTTACACAGACTACACTACATACCTGATGTCATCGAGGAGTCAGTTTTCATGTACAGCAAACTTGGTATAACTCTTACACAGACTTCTCTTCGTACCTGATGCCACTGAAGTGTTTGGTTTACGTGTACAGTACACTTCGTATAAGTCTTACACAGACTACACTACATACCTGATGTCATAGAGGAGTCGGTTTTCATGTACAGCACACTTGGTATAACTCTTACACAGACTTCATTTCATACTTAATGTCAGCGAGGTGTTTGCTCTAGTGTACAGTATATAAATATTACATGTCCGACAGGGTAGCAGTAAAATTCTCTACTTGAGTAAATACTGTCAACCGATGCGAAAGCCGAGGTTGACAGTATTTTCGAAAGTTAACAATTTTACTGTCACCCCGTCAGATATGTTACATTTATTTTATTATACGGACAAACTATTCAAACCATGAACAACAATAATGGTATTTAGTTAATGTAATAATGGTAATGAAACAGAAATTTAACAATAAAGGTAAACTAACAGTCACACCATCACATTTAATTTCAGTTTATGCTAGAAAAACGTTTGTTGCTTGACATTAATGTCGTCTGTTTACAACGGAAATGTAAACATAGATATTACGCATGGGGAAATGGTACAGTATAATTTTCGAACATTCCGTACCTATGTTAGCGTTTAACAGTATTTTTCCGACAGTAAATTTTTTTTCACAGTACTTATATATCACGGTGGCCTATAGAATATTAACATTGTAAATGAAATGTAGGTATAAAAATACACTTTGTATAACTCTTACACAGACTACACTTCATACCTGATGTCATATGGGTTCTGGTTAATGTGTACAGTACGCCTGGTATTACTCATACACAGACAACACAACTTATACCTAATGTCATCAAGGTGTTTGGTTCACAGGTACAGTACACTTGCTATAACTCTAAAACAGAATTTAATTCATACCTGATGTCACCCAGGTGTTTGGTTTACATGTCCAGTACACTTGGTATAACTCTTACACAGACTACACTACAAAGCTGATATCACCGATGTGTTTAGTTTACGTGTACAGTACACTTGGTATAACTCATACACAGACTACACTTCAAACCTAATGTCACTCAGGTGTTTGGTTTACGCGTACAGTACACTTGGTATAACTCATACACAGACTTAACTTCATACCTGATGTCACCGAGGCGTTTGGTTTACGCATACAGTACACTCACAGACTACAATTCATACCTCATGTCACCAAGGTGTTTGGTTAACAGGTACCGTACACTTGCTATAACTCCTACACAGAATTTAATTCATACATGATGTCACCAAGGTGTCTGGTTTACGTGTCCAGTACACTTGGTATAATTCTTACTCAGACTACACTTCATACCTGATGTCACCAAAGTGTTTGGTTTACGTGTCCAGTACACTTGGTATAATTCTTACTCAGACTACACTACATACCCGATGTCGCCGAGGTGTTTGGTTTACGTGTCCAGTACACTTGGTGTAATTCTTACACAGACTACACTACATACCTGATGTCATCGAGGAGTCAGTTTTCATGTACAGCAAACTTGGTATAACTCTTACACAGACTTCTCTTCGTACCTGATGCCACTGAAGTGTTTGGTTTACGTGTACAGTACACTTCGTATAAGTCTTACACAGACTACACTACATACCTGATGTCATAGAGGAGTCGGTTTTCATGTACAGCACACTTGGTATAACTCTTACACAGACTTCATTTCATACTTAATGTCAGCGAGGTGTTTGCTCTAGTGTACAGTATATAAATATTACATGTCCGACAGGGTAGCAGTAAAATTCTCTACTTGAGTAAATACTGTCAACCGATGCGAAAGCCGAGGTTGACAGTATTTTCGAAAGTTAACAATTTTACTGTCACCCCGTCAGATATGTTACATTTATTTTATTATACGGACAAACTATTCAAACCATGAACAACAATAATGGTATTTAGTTAATGTAATAATGGTAATGAAACAGAAATTTAACAATAAAGGTAAACTAACAGTCACACCATCACATTTAATTTCAGTTTATGCTAGAAAAACGTTTGTTGCTTGACATTAATGTCGTCTGTTTACAACGGAAATGTAAACATAGATATTACGCATGGGGAAATGGTACAGTATAATTTTCGAACATTCCGTACCTATGTTAGCGTTTAACAGTATTTTTCCGACAGTAAATTTTTTTTCACAGTACTTATATATCACGGTGGCCTATAGAATATTAACATTGTAAATGAAATGTAGGTATAAAAATACACTTTGTATAACTCTTACACAGACTACACTTCATACCTGATGTCATATGGGTTCTGGTTAATGTGTACAGTACGCCTGGTATTACTCATACACAGACAACACAACTTATACCTAATGTCATCAAGGTGTTTGGTTCACAGGTACAGTACACTTGCTATAACTCTAAAACAGAATTTAATTCATACCTGATGTCACCCAGGTGTTTGGTTTACATGTCCAGTACACTTGGTATAACTCTTACACAGACTACACTACAAAGCTGATATCACCGATGTGTTTAGTTTACGTGTACAGTACACTTGGTATAACTCATACACAGACTACACTTCAAACCTAATGTCACTCAGGTGTTTGGTTTACGCGTACAGTACACTTGGTATAACTCATACACAGACTTAACTTCATACCTGATGTCACCGAGGCGTTTGGTTTACGCATACAGTACACTCACAGACTACAATTCATACCTCATGTCACCAAGGTGTTTGGTTAACAGGTACCGTACACTTGCTATAACTCCTACACAGAATTTAATTCATACATGATGTCACCAAGGTGTCTGGTTCACATGTTCAGTACCCTTTTTAAAACTCTTACACAAACTATACTTCGTATATGATGTCACCAAGGTGTTTGGTTTACATGTACAGTACACTTGGTATAACTCATACACAGGTTACACTCCATAACTGATGTCACCAAGGTGTTTGGTTTACGTGTACAGTACACTTGGTATAACTCTTACACAGACTATACTTCGTACATGATGTTACCAAGGTGTTTGGTTTACATGTACAGTACACTTGGTATAACTCATACACAGGCTACACTTCATACCTGATGTCACCAAGGTGTTTGGTTAATATGTACTGTACACTTGGTATAACTCTTACACAGACTACACTTCATACCTGATGTCACCAAGGTGTTTGGTTTATGTGTACATAACACTTAGTATAATTCTTACACAGACTACACTTCATACCTGATGTCACTGAGGTGTTTGGTTTACGTGTACATTAATTTGGTATAATTCTTCCACAGACTACATTACACACCTGATATCACCAAGTTGTTTGGTTTACGTGTACAGTACATTTGCTATAATTCTTCCAAAGTCTACACTCCATACCTGATGTCACCAAGGTGTATGGTTTACATGTACAGTAAACTTGGTATAACTCATAAACAGACAACACTTCACACCTGATGTCACCGAGGTGTTTGGTTTACCTGTACAGTACATTTGGTATAATTCTTCCACAGATTACACTACACACCTGATATCACCAAGTTGTTTGGTTTACGTGTACAGTACATTTGGTATAATTCTTCCGAAGTCTACACTCCATACCTGATGTCACCAAGGTGTTTGGTTTACGTGTACAGTACACTTGGTATAACTCATAAACAGACAACAGTTCACAACTGATGTCACCGAGGTGTTTGGTTTACCTGTACAGTACACTTGGTATAACTATTACACAGACTACACTTCATACCTGATGTCACCGAGGTGTTTGGTTTACGTGTATACTACATTTGGCATAACTCTTACACAGACTACACTTCATACCTAATATCACCAAGATGTTTGGTTTACGTGTACAGCACACTTGGTATAACTCTTACACAGACTGCAGTTCATACCTGATGTCCCCGAGATGTTTGGTATAACTCATAAACAGACTACACTTCATAACTGATGTCACCAAGGTGTTGGTTTACGTGTATACTACACTTGGTATAACTCTTACACAGACTACACTTCATACCTGATGTCACCAAGGTGTTTGGTTTACGTGTACACTACACTTGGTATAATTCTTACTCAGACTACACACCATACCTGATGTCACCGAGGTGTTTGGTTTACGTGTCCAGAACAAGTGGTATAACTCTTACACAGACTGCAGTTCATACCTGATGTCCCCGAGGTGTTTGGTTTATGTGTACATAACACTTGGTATAACTCATAAACCGACTACACTTTATACCTGATGTCCCCGAGGTGTTTGGTTTATGTGTACATAACACTTGGTATAACTCATAAACCGACTACACTTTATACCTGATGTCCCCGAGGTGTTTGGTTTACGTGTATACTACATTTGGCATAACTCTTACACAGACTACACTTCATACCTAATATCACCAAGATGTTTGGTTTACGTGTACAGCACACTTGGTATAACTCTTACACAGACTGCAGTTCATACCTGATGTCCCCGAGATGTTTGGTTGTGTGTACATAACACTTGGTATAACTACTACGCAGACTACACTTCATACCTGATGTCACCAAGGTGTTGGTTTACGTGTATACTACACTTGGTATAACTCTTACACAGACTACACTTCATACCTGATGTCACCAAGGTGTTTGGTTTACGTGTACACTACACTTGGTATAATTCTTACTCAGACTACACACCATACCTGATGTCACCGAGGTGTTTGGTTTACGTGTCCAGAACAAGTGGTATAACTCTTACACAGACTGCAGTTCATACCTGATGTCCCCGAGGTGTTTGGTTTATGTGTACATAACACTTGGTATAACTCATAAACCGACTACACTTTATACCTGATGTCCCCGAGGTGTTTGGTTTATGTGTACATAACACTTGGTATAACTCATAAACCGACTACACTTTATACCTGATGTCCCCGAGGTGTTTGGTTTACGTGTATACTACATTTGGCATAACTCTTACACAGACTACACTTCATACCTAATATCACCAAGGTGTTGGTTTACGTGTATACTACACTTGGTATAACTCTTACACAGACTACACTTTATACCTGATGTCACCGAGGTGTTTAGTCTACATGTACACTACACTTGGTAAAACTACTACGCAGACTACACTTCATACCTGATGTCCCCGAGGTGTTTGGTTTACGTGTCCAGTACAAGTGGTATAACTCTTACACAGACTGCAGTTCATACCTGATGTCCCCGAGGTGTTTGGTTTATGTGTACATAACACTTGGTATAACTCATAAACAAACTACACTTTATACCTGATGTCACCGAGGTGTTTGGTTTACCTGTACAGTACATTTGGTATAACTCTTTCACAGACTACACTACATACCTGATGTCACCGAGGTGTTTGGTTTACGTTTACAGTACACTTGGTATAACTCATACACGAACTACACTTCATACTTAATGCCACCAAGGTGTTTGGTTTACGTGTGCAGTACACTTGGTATAACTCATACACAGACTACACTTTATACTTGATGTTACCGAGGCGTTGGGTTTACGTGTACAGTACACTTGGTATAACTCTTACAAAGGGTACACTTCATAACTGATGTCAGCAAGGTGTTGGTTTTCGTGTATACTACACTTGGTATAACTCTTACCCAGACTACACTTCATACCTGATGTCACCAAGGTATTTGGTTTACGTGTACACTACACTTGGTGTAATTCTTACTCAGACTACACTCCATACCTGATTGCACCGAGGTGTTTGGTCTACATGTACAGTACACTTGGTATAACTACTACGCAGACTACACTTCATACCTGATGTCACCGAGGTGTTTGGTTTACGTGTCCAGAACAAGTGGTATAACTATTACACAGACTACAATACATACCTGATGTCACTGATGTGTTTTGTTTACGTGTACAGTACGCTTGGTATAACTCATACACAGACATTACTTCATACCTGATGTCACAGAGGTATTTGGTTTACATGTTCAGTACACTTGGTACAGGTCATACACAGACTACACTTCATAAATAATGTCACCAAGGTGTTTTGTTTACGTGTACAGTACACTTGGTATAATTCTTACACAGACTACAATCGATACCTGGTGTCACCAAGTTGTTGGTTTACTTGTACACTACACTTGGTATAACTCTTACACAGACTACACTACATACCTGATGTCAACGAGGTGTTGGTTTAGATGTACAGTACACTTGGTATAACTCTTACACAGACTACAATCGATACCTGGTGTCACCAATGTGTTTGTTTACGTGTACAGTACACTTGGTATCACTCTTTAACAGACTACAATTCATTCTTGATATCACCAAGGTGTTTGGTTTACATGTCAAGTAGACTTAATATCACTCTTGAACAGTCTACAATTCATACCTGATGTCACCAAGGTGTTTGGTTTACATATCAAGTAGACTTAATATCACTCTTGAACGGACTATACTACATACCTGATCTCACCAAAGTGTTTGGTTTACGTGTCCAGTACACTTGGTATAATTCTTACTCAGACTACACTACATACCCGATGTCGCCGAGGTGTTTGGTTTACGTGTCCAGTACACTTGGTATAACTCTTACACAGACTACACTACATACCTGATGTCACTTAATTTATCATTTGGTTTACATAACAACTGATGGTTTTCACAAGTACACTACAATCACTGATAGTTTGAGTTTGTGTTAAAGGATAAAAAAAGGCTTACCTGTAAGAAAATAAGAAAAACATTTAAAACATGCATTATTTACATCTACTAATATATATAAAGTAATGTCTATAAATAATAATACAGAAATAATTTAAGCTTACAAAATAACTTATTTTATTACAATGATGTCTGGTAAACCTGAACGTTTTGTTTTGGTAAATAACTCACATCTTGTCAATAAATCTCCTCAATGTAAGTTAAACAGCTACATATAACAAAAGTAGTTTTTGTAACAGATCTAATAAAACTTGATATTTTCTGATTCTGTACAAAGAGGCGAGTTAAAGAAATGGTCACACTCAGGGTGAAATATTTTGTTTGTGTGAAATAATGTATGTTTTATCATGTCGGCCATTAAAATATATTATTAAACTCTGTGGTCAATGTATAAAAAAATAACTTTTTGTAACAAACGACGTTGAGACTGATATCTTCTGATTCTGTACAAAGAGTCGAGTTAAATAAATGGCCACACTCAGGGTGAAATATTTGGTTTGTGTGAAATAATGGATGTTTTATCATGTCGGCCATTAAAAATGTACTATAAATCTCTGTGCTAAAAGTATAAAAAAATAACTTTTGTAACAAACGTCGTTGAGACTGATATTTTCTTATTCAGGTCAATGAGACGAATAAAATGAATCCCAACACTTATGGTAAAATATATCATTATTTAAGATTAATCAATGAATCTTCTAAGATGTCGGCCATAACAAGATGTACATTGATATTTTCTGATTCAGTACAGAAATGAAATAAAACACGACCTTCCACTGCGGAATACATACCTCGTCATCCTGGCTGTGGATGTCAGCCCCCTTTGATATTAGTAGTTCTGCCACGTCTCGGGAGCCTTTCCATGCAGCCCAGTGTAATGGTGTGGATTTCTAGAACCATATTAAATAGAGATTAAACACAACGATTTCTCTGTAGATAACAGACACCTTGTCAACAAATCTCCTCAATGTAAGGTATACAGCTACATATAACAAAAGTAGTTTTTGTAACAGATCTAATTAAACTTGATATTTTCTGATTGTGCACAAAGAGGCGAGTTAAAAAAAATGGCCACACTTGGGGTGAAATATTTGGTTTGTGTGAAATTATGTATGTTTTATCATGTCTGCCATTAAAAATGTACTATAAATCTCTGTGGTCAATGTATTATAAAAATAACTTTTTGTAACAAACGACGATGAGTCTGATATTTTCTGATTCAGGTCAATGAGACGAATAAAATAAATCCCAACACTTATGGTGAAATATATCTTTATCTGAGATAAATCAATGAAAATTGTAACATGTCGGCCATAACAAGATGTACATTGATATTTTCTGATTCAGTGCAAAAAAGAAGTAAAACACGACCTTCCACTGAGGAATACATACCCAGTTACCCTGCATGTGTATGTCAGCCCCCTTTGATATCAGTAGTTCTGCCACGTCTGGGGAGCCTTTATATGCAGCCCAGTGTAATGGTGTGGCTTTCTAGAACAATATTAAATAGAGATTAAACACAACGATTTCTCAACAAATCTCCTCAATGTAAGTTATACAGCTACATATAACAAAAGTAGTTTTTGTAACAGATCTAATAAAACTTGATATTTTCTGATTCTGTACAAAGAGTTGAGTTAAATAAATGGCCACACTCAGGGTGAAATATTTGGTTGGTGTGAAATAATGGATGTTTTATCATGTCGGCCATTAGAAATGTACTGTAAATCTCTGTGGTCAATGTATAAAAAATAACTTTTTGTGACAAACGTCGTTGAGACTGATATTTTCTGATTCCGTACAAAGAGTCGAGTTAAATGAATGGCTACACTCAGGGTGAAATATTTGATTTGTGTGAAATAATGTTTTTTTATCATTTCGGCCATTAAAAATGTAATAAAAATCAAAGTATAAAAAAAACTTTTTCTAACAAACGTCGTTGAGGCTGATATTGTCTGATTCAGGTCAATGAGACGAATAAAATGAATCCCCACACTTATGGTGAAATAAATCATTATCTGAAATTAATCAATGAATCTTGTAACATGTCAGCCATACCAAGATGTACATTGATATTTTCTGATTCAGTACAAAAATGAAGTAAAACACGACCTTCCACTGAGGAATACATACCACGACATCCTGGCTGTGGATGTCAGCCCCCTTTGATATAAGTAGTTCTGCCACGTCTCGGGAGACTCCCTGTGCAGCCCAGTGTAATGGTGTGACTTTCTAGAACCATATTAAATAGAGATTAAACAAAACGATTTCTCTGTAAATAACAGACATCTTGTCAGCAAATCTCCTCAATGTAAGGTATACAGCTGCATATAACAAAAGTAGTTTTTGTAAGAGATCTTATAAAACTTGATATTTTCTGAGTCTGTACAAAGAGTCGAGTTAAATAAATGGCCACACTCAGAGTGAAATATTTGGTTTGTGTGAAATAATGTATGTTTTATCATGTCGGCCATTAAAAATGTACTATAAATCTCTGTGGTCAATGTATAAAAAAATAACTTTTTGTAACAAACGCCGTTGAGGCTGATATTTTCTGATTCAGATCAATGAGACGAATAAAATGAATACCAACACTTATGGTGAAATATATAATTATCTGAAATTAATCAACGAATCTTGTAACATGTCTGCCATAACAAGATGTACATTGATATTTTCTGATTCAGTACAAAAATGAAGTAAAACACGACCTTCCACTGAGGAATACACACCTCGTCGTCCTGGCTATGGATGTCAGCCCCCTTTGATATAAGTAGTTCTGCCACGTCTCGGAAGCCTCCCCTTGCAGCCCAGTGTAATGGTGTGGCTTTCTAGAACCATATTAAATGGAGATTAAACACAATGATTTTTCTGTAAATAAAAGACATTTTGTCAACAACTCTCCTTAATGTAAGTTATACAGCTACATATAACAAAAAAAGTTTTTGTAACAGATCTAATAAAACTTGATATTTTCTGATTCTGTACAAAGAGGAGAGTTAAATAAATGTCACACTCATGGTAAAATATTTGGTTTTGTGAAATAATGTATATTTTATCATGTCGGCCATTAAACATGTACTATAAATCTCTTTGCTCAAAGTATAAACAAATAACTTTTTGTAACAAACGTCGTTGAGACTGATATTTTCTGTTTCAGGTCAATGAGACGAATAAAATGAACCCTAACACTTATGGTGAAATATATCTTTATCTGAAATTAATCAATGAATCTTGTAACATCTTGGCCATAACAAGATGTACATTGATATTTTCTGATTCAGTACAAAATTGAATTAAAACATGACCTTATATACAAATGCAGTCTACCTGCTCGACATTTGTATTCTATATATAATGTTTTCCACCTGTTCAACAGGAGAAATGCAGTAATAAGTAAGCTGTCGTACAGGACAGATGCCACCAACCTGTCATAATGGAACCTTTGTCATACGTCAGAGAATGTCTAATTGTAACACTAGACATATGCAGTCTACCTGTCATACTGGACATATACCATCTACCTGTCTTGCTTGACATATGCAGTCTAAGTGTCATACTGGACATATGCAGTCTATTTGTTATACTGGACATGAGAAGTCCACCGGTCATATTTGACATGTACAATCTACTTGTCATACTAGACATGCAGTCTACCTGTCATACAGGACATATGCAGTCTACCTCTCTTGCTTGACATGCAGTCTACCTGTCATACTGGACAAGAGAAGTCTACCTGTCATACTTGACATGTGCAGTCTACCTGTCATACTGGACATAATTATTATTATTATTATTATTATTATTATTATAGACAATTCTTATATAGCGCCAATACTAAAATATTACTCCAGGCGCTTTACAATATCACATGAGGAACATTATCTATAAATATATCACAATATTCAATAATAAAAACACATTATCAAAAGGAATTTACACTACATGCAACAATAAATTGCCCAACAATATTAATAAAACAATAAAACGTACCTAGCAGAGAAACGCTAAAAAAATTTTGTACTGAAACTAAAACATTAAAAAAAAAAAAAAATCTAACACGCATGAGTAAAATTAAAATTTTTACAAATAATAATAATTTCAAAAAATAAAAATAAAATATCTATCGATTTTAATTTAAAATATACAACCACAACCTTGACTATAAATGTAATTAATCAGAAGGAAAAAAGAGCAATTAACTTAAAATCTACTCCAAAGCAATACTGATTACTAAGTCTATAATTTACAAAATTAAAATCATTGATTGTATGCACTTCTAAACAGGTGAGTTTTAACTTTCTTCTTGAAAAGTTCGAAGGATTGTTCATTTTGTATAGTAGATGGTAAACTGTTCCAGATTATTGCCGATGCCATGTCAAAACGCCTGTCTCCGTACGTTTTAGTCCGAACTTTCGGCTGTTGTAACAGAGTTTTCGCCTGTGAACGTAAAGTTCTTTGTGGTTCGTGCCGTTTAACTAGTTCTTCAATATAAACTGGAGCGCGACCATGAAGAGCTTTAAAAGTGTACATCAAGATCTTGTAAATGCTTCTGAACTTCACAGGGAGCCAATGTAGAGAAATGAGAACAGGAGTTATATGTTCGTGCCGGCGTTTTCTCGTTATAAGTCGGGCCGCTGTGTTTTGAACTCTTTGTAATTTACTTAGATGACATTAATTGATTCCATATAGCAGACAATTTCCATAATCCAATCGCGAAGTAACTAATGATGCTACTAGTGTCTTGCACGCATCCGTTGTGATGAATCGTCGAAATCGCCCTATATTTCTGATTTGAAAATTACATGACTTTGCAATTTCAGACACCTGTTTTCCCATAGACATTATTTTGTCAAAGTACATTCCCAAGTTCTTAACAAAAGATGCGTCCTGGACAACACAGCCATCAAATTTCAATGTGCACTGAGAAAAATCTTTTGGGCGTTGTTTTGGTACAAAAACAATGAGTTCAGTTTTGTCTTGGTTAATTTTAAGCAGGTTTTCCTGCATCCATATGCTAATGTCTGACAAGCAAGCTTCGAAGTGTGCGGCTACAGCGTCCCAGTCATCGATTGGCTTGATGACCTGATATGCCTGAGTGTCATCCGCATAGCAATGGTAGCTCATTCTGTGTCTTCTACATATCTCAGCTATCGGTTTAGCGAACATACAGTAAATACGAGGTCCGCTTCTGCTTGTCATACTAGAGATATGTAGTCTACCTGTCATACTAGACATATGCAGTCTACCTTTCCTCCTTGACATGCAGTCTACCTATTATACTGGACATGTGATATCTACCTGTCATACTGGACATATGCAGTCCACCTGTCATACTGGACAAATGCAGTCTATTTGTTATACTGGATATATGTAGTCAACCTGTCATACTGTACATATGCATCTCCCTGTCATACTTGACACATGCAGTCTTCCTCTCCTAGTGGACATGGGGAGTATACCTGTCATACTACACATATGCAGTCCCCTTGTCATATTTGACATATGCTCTCAACATGTCATTCTGTACAAAATCAGTCTCCCTATCATTCTGGACATATCCAGTCTACCTGTCATACTTGACATATGTAGACTACCTGTCATACTTGACATGTGCAGTATTCCAGTCATACTGGACATGAGAAGTCTACCTGTCATACTGGATGTTTGCAGTCTTCAAGTCATACTGTACATATGCACTCCACCTGTCATACTGGTCATATGTTGTCTACCTGTCATGCATAACATATGCAATCCACATATCATACTGGACATATGCAGTCCACCTGTCATACTGGACTTGTGTAGTCTATCAGTCATAACAAACATATGCAGTCTACAGTCTGCTGGGCATATTAAAGTCTACATGTCATGCTAGGCATATCTAGTCTACGTGACATACTTGACATATTCTGTCTACATTTCATACGGGAATAGTCAGTTTTCCTACCGCAGCTTTGGGTTTTCTCCGGGTACTCCAGCTTCATTCCCCAATTTAAACTGGACGACATGATATAGCTAAAAAATTGCCGAAAATGGCATTACACATCATTTAAACAAACATCATATGGGAATATGCAGTCTACTTGTCATACTTGACGTGCAGTCTACGTATCACCTGGACATGTGAATACTACCTGTCATACTGGACATGTGCAGTCTACTTGTTACTGGACATATGCAGTCTACATGTCATACTTGACATATGTAGACAACCTGTCATACTGGACATATCCATTATAAATACTTGACATATGTAGACTACATGTCATACTTGACACATGTAGACTACCTGTCACTGGACAATTATATCTGTCATAATGGATGGACATATGTCGTTAACCTTTCATGCTTGACATATGCAGCCTACCTGTCATACTGGACATATGCAGTCTATCTGTTAGACTGGACGTATGCTTGACAAATGGTCTACCTGTCATACTTGATACACAGTCTACATTTCATACTGGAATATGCATTCTACCTGTCATAGTCGACAAAAGCTAACTACCTAACAAACAGTTTACCTTTCATACTGGACATATGCCGTTTATCTGTCATACAAATGTACTTTGTAATGTCATACTTGACATATGTAGACTACCTGTCATATTTGACATATGCAGTATACGAGTCATGCTTGACATACAGTGTCTTCAAGTCAAACTGAACATATGCAGTCTATCTGTTATACTGGACATATGCATAATAAATGTCATACTTGACATATGTAGACTACAAGTCATATTTGACATATGCAGTATACGAGTCATGCTTGACATACAGTGTCTTCAAGTCAAACTGAACATATGCAGTCTATCTGTTATACTGGACATATGCAGTCTACCTGTCATACAGGACATATGCCATCTACCTGTCATGCTTGACATGATGACTTCCAGTCATGTTGGGCATATGCAATCTACCTGTCATGCTAGACATATGCAGTAAACATGTCATACTGGAAATATGCACTCTATCTGTCATACTGGACATATACTGGGTAAATACTAGACATGTGAAGTCTACCTGTCATACTACACATGTGAAGTCTACCTGTCATACTGCAATTTACCTGTAAAAACTAGACAGGTGCAGTCTTCCATTCATACTAGGCATACAATTATCATATAAATACTAGATATATGCAGTCTACCTGTCATACTACACATGCAACTTACATGTAAATACTAGACATGAATTCTACCTGTCATATAGACATAAAAAGCATACCGGCCATACTAGACATATGCAGTCTACCTGTCAATACTAGACACATGCAGTCTACCTGTCATACTACACATGCAACTTACATGTAAATACTAGACATGAATTCTACCTGTCATATAGACCAGACATAAGCAGTCTACCTGTCATACTAGACATATGCAGATTACCTGTCATACTAGACATATGAAGTCTACCTGTCATACTGGACTTGCAATTTACATGTAAATATTAGACATATGCTGCCTACCTGTCATGCAATCTAGCACTAGACATATGCAGTCTAACTGTCAATACTAGACATATGCAGTCTACCTGTAAATACTCGACATATTGAGTATACCTGTCATATTAGACATATGCAGTCTACCTGTCACCCTGGACATGCAACTTTCATGGAAATACCTGAGATATGTATGTTGTTTTGTTTTCAGCTGATTTACACATGACTTGTTATAAATAGTTAACTTGCATTATAGAGACTAGATAATCCCTTTGTATTGAGGTAAATAGTTAAGAAACTCAATGTGATATATAGCCATTCTTTGGAACATGACCAATCATCTACAAAAGCAGGTAACCAATTCAGTTAGTTGATTTATCAGAAACAATTGTACAACTTACATCTTTATCTGTACAGTTGACAATCGCACCATTTTCTAAACTCTTCTCCACAGCTTTCAAATCACCACTTTTAGCAGCAATCAATAAATCCTAAAATATAAGAATAGCAAAACAATAATTAATTTATATTTGACCATTCAGGAGATTTTGAGGTTCGCGGATGTACTAGGCCAATTTGAGATTATTGCAGATTTTTGAGTATTCACTCTTACAAAACATCCTACAAAACCATTTTGCTAGATTCTGCAAAGTATCGTGGGGGCGACCCCTTTATGAATGTACTGATATTTTTTGTGACTTTTATAGGTATTTTTTGCTGAACCAGATTTTTAATAATGATTATGGTTTAATTGTGTTATATGACGTCACTTTATATGCAACTGCTGAATAAAGCTGTGAAAAACAACTTGTGAAACTACAACAGATGGTTACCATGTCAACTAAAGAACCATTTTTGTAATTACCTTCACTGTTACTGGCATTTTGCTTTTCTTGGATTGTATCGTTGGTGGAAATGAAAGGATTGTTGTAAAAGAAGTACAGATATCATTTTCAAGAAAAAATACTTTTATTAATAAATCAAAAAATCAGTTTGTGTTAATGGTAATAATTGGTTTAGGCACAGTAGGATTTAGATATGTATCATCTTTGTTTCACCTATACACAGTGGTCTGATTTCCTGAAACAAATAACACTGTCTACTTGCATCCCATTCTTTTGGTACAGTGACATTTGGAAGTTTTGCATAGTCAAAGACACAATGTTTTTTTCAATAAATTTATTGATATTTCATCGTCATCAATGTATTCCCTGACGAATACAGTGCCGAGATTTTGACTGCTCATTCCTCACTGATGGCATGATGAAATTCTGGGAGCACATTAAATTATGACTTCAAAAAATCTTTCCAGTTGTAGAAGACAACTGGACACTGACTATCACAGACAAGATGTGGTATAATATGGTTGGTCCTAAATGATGCTACAACTAAAAATGCAACCTCAGATAAGTTTCAACTGTAAAGTTCCGCCATTTTAACTGAAATTATATAAATAAGTAACAGTTAAACATTAACAAAATGCTGTAGACAATTTGAAACATGTTTCTGCCTGTATAAAGAAATTATTATAGAAAGCCTTGTAACAGAGGGCTGGTTAAATGTTAAATTCTGATATGTTTCTGTTTGTTTGTGTGCTGTTGAATGCCGCTTTCGGCAATTTTTCAGCTATATCATGCATGGTGTCTAGTTTTTTGGGAAAGGAAGCCGAAGTATCTGGAGATAACCCCGACCATCAGTAAGAAAATTGGCAGTCCTTGTCAATAAGGATTGGAGTCGAATTCACCCCCTGTGCAGTAAAAGTTGAACTCGCAACCCCCATGTAAACAAGCAGGTGACCAATTGTATCTTAACCACTCTGCCACTAAGGCACCAGATTATATTATGAAAAAATACCTTACAACTAAATATGCTTTTTAAAATTCAGTAAAACTATTCAAGAGTGTTTTGAAATTGCTTAAATACCCCAGGCAGTCACATTATCATATTTGATTATTAAAATATCTGTACTAAAGTGAAAACATATTTAATATAATTTCATTAAAATTCAGTTGTGTGGTTTCAAAGAGGTTGCACTGACATGAACAAGACTGACTGACAGACGCACAATATAAATGAAACTTTCTAGGATAGGGTATAATAAAAAAAGATTTAGCACACAAGTTTCCCTGCAAACTTACAATAGGTTTGTTTTGTTTATTTGAATGGTGTTTAACGCCATGTTCAGCAATTTTAAAGCTATATCATGGTGTCCAGTTTTTAGGGGGGGGGAAGAAGCAGGAGTTCCAGGAGAAAACCCATGACCGCCGATAGGAAAACTGGCAATCCTTGTCAGTTAAGATTGAAGTCGAATACACCCTGCCCCCAGTGAAACTCAAACCCACAAGTTCAGTGTTGACAGAACTAGACCACATGATCAGTAGTAAACTAACTACCTTAACCACTCTGCCACCGAGGCCTCCCACAGAATTAATAAAAAAGAATTGCATGTAAATACCTTCCATATCCCAACATGCCAGTCAGGATGAAGCTTTGTATGACCAACTTCCATACAGCTAAATTCCAGATTTTCATGTTGCCCTGTCATGATTCTGCAAAAGACCATACCTGAAGAAAAAAATGGGTACATTTACTATAGAACAAATTTAAAAAAATGAAAACCTTTTCATGTATTTGTTGTTTGGTTCATAATCATATTTTTCTGTTATTTTTTTTAAATTAAAATAATGAATATTTGCCTTTATTTCAATAGATATAAATAACACGACCTACCAAATAGAAACATTATTTTTGTTTTGGCCTGCACAGTTGTCAATGTGGAGACTGGCTGATGTTTCACCATATCCTTTATATCTGAAGTGGTGGAGGTAACATGCTGACTACACAATCAGCCCATTTTAACATCCTCCGCTTCAGCAATTAAGTAGAATATCCGAGTTCCTGAAAAAAGATATTCCAAGTTTTTACCAAAAATGAGATATACAAATGTAGAAGCCCACACTAAGACTTGTATTAAATGCAGTAACAAGCTTAAAAGATCAATTTCTAACTAGCAACTAATTAACATAACTTTTTATCAATCAAAGAATGAGAGGATACATGTACTTGTACCCTTAAACGCAACATTTTGAGTGATTGATAACTGATTGCTGACAGATTTTAGAACACTGACGGATCACTGAGTGATTGATGACGAATACATCTGTCCAAAATTATGAATCCGCCATTACCTTGGCACCCGTCATCAGTCCAATCAGTGCGATCCAGATTCTATCATTTAATTATACGCATAAATCGTTCAGTTTATTGACGGATTCCTATAAATTTATAATTTGAAAATGAAACGAATTTTGCGTCATTTGTATAATATTTATATATGCATTTATAATAAAATAAACGCAAGTATTCAAAAGAATAGCAAATACAAATGTCTTGTTTTAATAAAATAAAATAAATAAACATATTTAAAAGAACAAAACAGCTAATTTCTTTATATTATATAATTAGCACATTTCTCGGTGTCCGAGTGGTTAAGGTAGTTCGTCTACTATTGATCATAGCTGAAAAATTGCTGAAAGTGACGTTAATGCACCATTCAAACAAACAAAAACAAAACATTTCTTTAAGGCAGGACATATAGGCAGGACATATCTGTAGGTCGAGCCCTGTTAACCTAAAAAAACTTAGTAAAGGCACATCAGTAGCAAAGAGGTAAATGTTAATTTTTCGTTATCCATTATTAATCCTCTTTTTTTTATTTCCGCGACTCGTGACTTGGCCTATTTTATTTTCTGTGACCTATTACATGTATATTCTTTGTCGTATATAAAGCCGACCCATCCCCGCAATCAGTAACAGGTTAATTTCACATTTATAGCCAAGGATATGGCCTCTTTGGACGGACATCATTTTACGTGCAGTTAGAAAAAACTAAACTTAAATGTATGACTGCATGTTTTTATTTAGTTTACAACATTTTAAAATTCATTTATAAAACTTTTATGTATAAACAATTGTTGAACTGTTGAACAAGCATTGTTAATCAAAACACATTGTTTACCAAACAAAAAGTTATAAATATTGTTTATCGCAAGTTTTATTTGACATGCAATAAAAGTAGTTAAAAAGCATACTTACAATTATGCTGGAATGTTTGATTTTTTAGGGTTTTCAGCAAAATTTTAATTATTTCATGGTGTCCAGTTTTTATTGGGGGTGGGGTGGGAGGAAGCTGGAATACAAGTTAAAAATGTCAATCTTCGTCAATTAAGTTGGAGTTAGGCAGACCCTAACTGCAATCATTCGAACATCCGCTACCTGTTGACAGGCATATGATGACAAGTAGATGGCTAAACAATCAGCCACCGAGGCCCCTATAACGCCGGGGAGAAAAGTCTGCGAATACTGCAGTTAAGCTTTAAAATGTGTTACAGACAAGTTTTATAGTACGCAATAGCTTTGTTTAATGAAACTTCATTAATTCTTTAGGTCTATAAAGATCGGGTTGAATATTGTCATTACAGTCATATGAATAAAACAGAACCTTTTCAAAACTTGCCCTTTAAAGGAACATCCTTCAATTTGAATAAGAACTTATTTCATTGATTGGATGTTTGCTTTTCTTCCAGTGAGCAGTATTTCAGCTTTATTCAGGATGAGATTAAGTTAAAAAAATAATCAATAATAGAAACATGGACGAAAGGGCAAAAATTTTGAATTCCACATGAAAAATATGGGGTATGG
The DNA here is from genome assembly GCA_944474755.1 of Limnoperna fortunei. NCBI lineage: Eukaryota > Metazoa > Mollusca > Bivalvia > Mytilida > Modiolidae > Limnoperna > Limnoperna fortunei. The sequence goes on from OX104124.1 coordinate 46,499,585, forward strand.
GTAAGGGCGGAAAATTTGCTTTTATGAGAGTACTCTTTTTTTAAATCTACAAAAGAGATCCTTATCGTGCAAGGGGCGTAACACTCTCTAAATACGTCTCTCGCTATGGTCCGCGGCCAGGCTTTTTTGTATTACGACCTGAAAACCCCCAACGAAAGGGCATCCCATATCCGCAACCTGAGGATGCGCTGGGCAGCTCTGTGAACCCTAGTAAATAATTTCAAATACACCCAAATTTTAAGGAAAATATTTATACTTATATGTCATTAAATATCGAACCCTTTTAACAGACATCCTAAAATAAACCAATTGTGATTGTTAAAGTGTGAAAAACAGAATTGATTTTCATCTTACGCTTTCATGTTAGCATCTTTAACTCAGAAGTATCTATATTCAAACATGGTTAGTAATTTATTCTTCATTAGAGATGTTATCATGTGTAAATTCATGTGACACAATTGTAATAGTGAACAAAATATATAATAGATGTTTTCGCTTTTGTTGTAAATCTTATTTAGTATTTTACCCCTGAATTCTTAGGATTGTGGTTCAGAAAGACAACTTTGATCAAATCGCGACAAATGATATTTTCAAATGTTTATTTAAAACACTCCACCTCAGTAGTTAAGGAAGCAGTATTATACTATTGATCACCGAGGTTGTCTGTTTGACCATTACAGCTACAGGATGTGCTCGACCCATCCCTAAATTTACAAATAGTACCATTTTCCTGAAGGTCTGCAGTTTCGCTGGGTAATCAAACTCTATAAACACAAGACGCCATAATATATAAACTAACATGATTTTTTGAAAATGTTGTTAAACTTCCAACATACATACAATACTAACGCGACAGCACGAAGTGAAAACAAATTTTATGATTCCGCCTTCATGTTTTTCATCTTTCTCACTTTTTCCACTTTAATAAATTTTGAAGAAAAATACTTGGCATGCAAGGTCAAATATTTTTATTAAGTCATTTTTTTCATTTACTTATTTTTTATTTATTTTTAATACAATGACACTATGTAATGTTTATATTCTGTCACAGATGCATAAGGTACAAATTGAGGGAACTTATTATTTATCATTTATAATTTTAGACTAGACTTTTTCGGCTTTAAAAAATTTCGAAGGCAAAAATACGAGACGTACGCCTTAGCATACGAGCTCAAATATTTTCTTAAGTCATTGTGTGTGTTTTTTCCCTCTAATTTTGTTTTAATTATGTTGTTAATACTAGAGGCTCCCAGGTGCCTGTATCGCTCACATGAACCTGAAACCAAACAACCCTATTTTCAGCTTTTCGTTGCTATAAGGAATTGCCCAACACTTCTGCAAAAATCATTAATTTTGACCTTTTAAGGGAATTACCCCTATAAGGAGGAGCTTCTGATGCTTAGGAGGGAGGTTCACTTCAAATTTGCTGTACCTGTTATACGTTTTTAACTATCAGCCAAAACTCTCTTGACTCCCCCCCTATTCTATTGTAAGCCAAGGTAGCTATGTAGGTAGTCAGCTGTCATGATTTGCACAATTTTTATAGAGGACATCCTAAAGATGATGTGTGCAATGTTTCAAAGTAGTCCTTTCATTGGTTAAAGAGGAGAAGATTTTTTTTAAATCCATTAAAATTTATTTAAAAAAAAGAATAAGTCCTAAATGGTTCATCAGACAATCTTGACTCTAAAGCCATTTTTGTAGCTCTCATAGAACTTTTTCTCTAGTTCTAATTATTGTCAAGATTTTGAGGCAAAAATGGCAAAAATCATAAATTTCGACAATTAGAGGGCAATATCTCCTACATGGAGTCTTCATACAACTTTGAGTGTTTAGTAGAGCTTTTGATGCTGAAGAAGGAATGTCTCTTCGGTTTTACTGTATCTGTTATACTTTTTGAACTATAAGCCAAAAACTGTATTTTGACCCCCTCCCCCCTGTTCTATTTTAAGCCATAGTGGCCATGTTGGTTGGTGTGAGGCCATGATTTGTGCAAACTTGGTAGAGGAGAGGACATTTTACTGATGATGTGTACAAAGTTTCAAAGCAATCCCTTCAGTTGTTTTGGAGACCACCATGAAGACTGACGATGATGGACACCAAGAGATGGCAATAGCTCACGGCAGGTGAGCTAAAAATGACACTATGTGATGTTTATATTCCGTCACAGATGCATTTGTTATAGATTGGGTGAATTTCCATTTATATGATTTACTACTTTAAACCAGTTATATATTGGTAAAACAAGCCATAAATGAGAACATAACAGTTGACATTTGTATACTTCTAACATATGGGAGTGAAACCAATTTTCACAAATATTAATTTCACTGACCGACAGTTGAATGGACGGATTTGAGTGATCAGTCAATATCAATCCGTCAGATCAGTCAAATCATTCCAAATCCGTCAATTGACGGACAAATAGACTAAGAATGATATGAGTGATCTGACTGATTGCTAAAAGTGTTGCGTTTTCAATCTCAAGTACTGTATAAGTAAAAAGGACTATAATATCCCTTTGTGTGGACTTTTAATTTAAAACATGTTTACAGTTACATACCTGAGCCCTCTGCTTTTTGTAGACTGTTTGAGTGACCATACACTCTTGGCTTACTGTAAAGTGAATGCAGGTTTTGGACTTTCCATGAGTTCTGGGTTTCAGACCTTCATTTTCAAGTGATCTGGATATCACATCTAGCTTACACTTTCCTACTGCATGTGCAAACATAAACGTGCATGTATTTGTGCAAACTTGCTGTCGATTGAAGTAATATTCCTGATGAAGTCTTTCCCTGTCTTTTGACTGATGTTTTTGCATCAGTTTTTGTATCATTTTTCCTGTGAGCATACAACTGTACTTTAATAATCATATCCAACTCTGCCTTATCAGTCTCTATGCATGTTTCTCTAGTGTCAGTCAACTGCAAACAGTGTTCTTCTGTCATTCGACCTCGTAAAGAGTCCCTACTATGTTACTGCTGTGACCCAAAAAGATTACCGAGAACAGTAGGAACTTTACCGATGGGTTACCTTCTTCTGCTCAACGTGCCCCACCCTTGTCCCACGCCAGCTGCCGAGAGTACCAGACTCTCCAATACCGCTGAACAGACAATTCCATACAAAGCTCTAACTATTCCATACACAGACAACTTCATGGGTCCCATCAGCATTATCAGTGCTCTCTACTTTTCTACGTCAAATATCTTGTCTGAATATTATTGTTACTGTTAACTGTTAATGTAATAAATGAAATGAAGGGTATAAATAAAAACTTATCTTTTTTATTTACTGAAACAGCAGCACCTTGTTTCAAAAACATAAAAGACACTGACCCACACAAAATTCAAGATTTATTGGTAAAATCAAATAAAAATTCAAATAAAACTTAAAATTTGATGGATGGTCCGAGTTGTCCTCTATCGGGCCGACTTGTCTTACTGCGGTCCGAGTTGTATAATAAACCGAGCCGACTTGTCTCGAATATCGGGCCGAGTTGTTCCGGGAAGAGTTGTCTGGCTACCAAATTTTTATGCTACATGTGTTGTTACTGAGTATCTGGCTTTCAAGCATTTACTCGTATAAGCATAGACAGATGTCAAGTAGTGTAAAAAACATAAATTGATATCAAGTTACCTTTGCAATTCCATGCTGTCAGGGGAGATAACACAATATTACATGGGAATTGTTAAAAGATGAAGGAGAAATAAAAATTGATAACGAAGCCACAACCGCATTCAAAAATCTCAAAAATATTGAAAAAGCTATATCAAAAATTATACCCAAAAGAAAGAGGAAAAAGAAAGCTAAAATAAATATAATGACAGAAGACATTAAAACAGCAATAGCTAACAAGAAACTAGCTTTTCACAGATGGAAACTACAGGGAAGACCAGAAAACTCTAATAATAAATTTATGTTAGAGAAAAGAAGAACTACCTATGAACTAAGAAAGATATGTAGAATAGAAAATGCACTCCAAAAGATAAATGATAGACAGAAGCTAATTGATGCAAGAACTACAGATCTGAATACATTCTATATAATTATACGAAATCAGAGAGGGAAAATGTCTAAACATATAGATCAGTTAAATGTGGGAGAAGAAATATTTCACGCAGAATACATATCATTGGGTTGGCGTAATCACTTCGGGAACTATCCAAAAAATACTTGAATCCTAATTACAACCAGGAATATCTAATGGAAGTTGAAAAAGAATACAAAATCGTTATGGACATATGTAAGGAAAGATTTATGCACAATCCTGTCACATTAAAAGAAGTACAAGAAGCCGTAAGAGATATGAACAGAAACAAGGCTGCCGACTATTTTGGTATTTCTGCAGAAAACATTATTTATGGAGGGAAATATCTCCATCAATATATACAACAAATGATTAATAAGCTATTTAAAGACGGACTTATTCCAGATATTATGAAAGTAGGTACTGTATACCCTGTCTACAAAAATAAGGCAGATCCATGTGATGCCAAAAATTACCGTGGCATAACCGTTACACCAACTATAACTAAAATCATAGAAATAATTATCAAGTCAAGAGAAAATTCAATCATATTAGAGAAGCAAAATCATTTACAAAGAGGATTTACTAAACAAACCTCTCTACTGCAATGTGAACTAATAATTGAGGAATTTGAAAGAGAGAACAAAGACAATAACCTGCCAACATATATAGCAATGCTTGACAGTAAATCTGCATTTAATGTAGTGGTACATGCTAATTTAATAAGAAGACTATTCCAAATAGGGATTAATGACCAATCTATTACAATTCTAAGCCAACTATATGATAATGCAACTTCATGTGTGAAATGGAAAGGAACAAATTCTGAAAATTTTATTATAGAACAAGGAGTGATACAAGGAGGTGCTATAAGCGCAGATTTATATAAAATATATATCATTCCATTATTAGATTTTCTAGCTAGTACTAGTCATGGAGGACATATAGGAAATGTAAATTGCTGTGCTCCAACCTGTGCAGATGATGTAGCCATTATATCTAATTGTCCGTTTGAGCTGAAAATGATTATAGATATAACATTCAAATATAGCAAGAGGGAAGCTTATACACTTTAACCAACTAAAAGTGTAATATTACCAGTCAAAAGTGCTCCGCTTAGAGACATTCTTGAGGAAATTTGGACTATAAATGATAATCCAATGCCAGTTGTAAAAAAGCTACCCATATTGGAATAAATAAAAGTGAATATGACACCGCTAAATTAACTGTTGAAGAGAATATTAAAAAAGCTAGGAGAGTAACATATAGTCTCATGGGCACGGTCTACATGGTAGAAATGACTTGGATCCAGTAACTATCATATCAATAGTAAAAACATATGTCCTGCCGATTCTAACCTGGTTTGGAAATTGTCATACCAGAAGGAAAAAATCTAGAAAACCTTGTCTTGTGTTATAAAAAGCTATTGAAACAGCTATTAACGTTGACCAGAAATATTGCTGATCCTGCTATATATATATACTGTCTGGTATGCTACCTATCGAAGCAGAAATACATAAGAAAGTTCTTACTCTATTCGGAAATATTGCAAGGTCAAATCAAGAATCAATTGAATGGAGAATTGCAGAGAGACAACTGCCTATAAAATCCTCGACATTCCATAGCTGGTTCATTAATGTTAAGAAACTGTGTATCAAATATGACATCCTAGATTGTAAAAGCTATCTTTTTAAGCCGCTGACCAAACCACAATCGAAGTTTTTGATACAAAACAAGCTTATAAACTATTGGCGCAAAAAGATTAACCATGAGTCTTGCCAATTTTCCACTATCCAAAGTATTGCTGGACGTTATGTTGTTGGTAAAGTTCATCCGTTATTAGATACAAATTCAGCTAATACAAGAGGCATTGCAAGGATTCCAATTAGGGTTAAAGTCGCAACTGGGACATATATACTACAAGCAAGCAGGGCAAAATTTAATAATGCAAAAGTATCTGCAGAATGTAAATTGTGCAATGGTGACACAGAGAATCTGAAACATTTTATAACTGAATGCAATAAACTTGACAGAGCTAGAAAAGATCTACTAGATTGTATACAAGGGCAACTATCCGAGTTCATAACACTATTTGATATTAAATCTGGTGTAACAATTGAAGAAGTCATTATAAACCCTCATCGATTATTGACATGTGATGTTTCTGATAGTATATCAGCTTGCAAATTCATTGACAGCTTCATAGAGCCTGCATGCAGAGTTTTGTTATATGGCTTGCATAACCTTAGATATAAGCTTTTGGCTGGACTGCAACAAACCTAGTGTTATTGGAGGGTTGGTTGTGTGTGGATCACGTCAATTATTTTTTTATTTTTAAATATAATTGTGATCGTAAAATAAGGATAGACTGTATATTTCAAACTACCGTGTGTAAATAGAACATTCCGTGGTTTTACTTTTTAACGTTCCGTGTGTAAATAGAACATTCCTTGGTTTTACTTTTTAACGTTGACCAGTGTTTTTATCAACATTCTACTCCTACCGGAGGTGTGCCTTTAGTGGCAGAATATATGTAATACAGATACAGAATAGGTAAAATAGAAGGTGCATTTAATGTCGCTAGTCAGTATCGGAAAGTTCCAAGAACATTTCAAGTATATGGATGTGTCACCGGGTGCTGGGAACATTTGTGTAAATAAATTAATGTGTACATGTAGTATTACAACTACATTTCTTGTCTTTATTAGTGCATATAGTGCATGTAGTATTACAACTGCATTTCTTGTCTTTATTAGTGCATTCATCGTTTTCATTTCATTCATTTACATGTAACATTCGTCATTAATCTCATTCGATAGAATAGAATACGGACTATGTCGACTATACTGCATGCGTGTCACAAAATGAATCAGTTGCATTCGAGTTAATTTTATGGCTCCTCCTCCGGGTATCTGCACATAACCAATCTGGTAAGTCAAATAAACCAAAGTGACGTCACAATCTAAAATTCCGCTCCCTCACGTCATTTTGTCACCTAACAGGATGGAAAACGTAGACGGCATGCTTGAAATTGATTTTCTGAATACCGATGGTCACTGGGATGAGACTATTGACGATATAACCTTGTCCCAAGTGTGCAACGACATAGAAATTGACCACGAAATGTCATTGAAAATGTACGATATTACGATTTTACAAGCGCTCGACCGATACGAGATCGACGCCGAAATGTATGATTTACCCGACATGCATTCAAATTTTGAAATAATAGAGACTGAAATAACTGCAGAGAATGTTATCGAAACTCTAGAGAAGGCAGTAGGTGAAAGTCCTGCTAACAACAGGTATTCATTTGTGGAAGATTCTGAAATTGAGACATTACAGCCGTTTATTTATATCATTATCTATATGTGATGGATGACTCTCTTATTTATTGCGGTCTTGATTTGTTCTTTTTTATAAATAGAAATGGAAAATGTCAAAACTGATGTCGATATGATTTCGAGAAACCCGGAGTGTCCTGTAAAACTCTCAACAATTATTTGTGTATTTACCCTGTTCAAAGCTTCCAAAGCTTCCATTTTCTATCTTCTTTTTTTCTAAAAATTAAAATACATATGCATGTACATATCTTTGTACTTCTTAAAAGTCAAATTTTTATATTTGTCAATAAATCACAAAATCTTTATTTAAATGTTTGGTAAGTGATTCATCAACACCATACAAATTCAACCAACGCGGTTTCTTGTCAGAATATACTAAAATAAAAAAAAGTCCAAACTAAACTCCAGGATAAGCATCGTGACTTTCAAATTGTCCACTTCCTGTTTATTATGAGCAATATTTCATAACTCTGGCGTATGGTTTTGACTTTCCCCAGCTCGTTCATTTTATATTTATAAGCAATATTTCATTACTCTCCGGTATTGTTTTGACTTTCCTCAGCTCCTTCCGTTTAAGCAATTTTATACAATTTATTCATTATTACGGTCCGCAATTACACGAAGTTCTTTAATTGAAGGATATCGTTGTCACAGTAAACAGAAGACGTTTCACCCCAGGGCGTGATATTTATTTGAACCTTCTAGTAAACACTTCAGTTGTTTGCAGCTAAAGATCAATAAGGTAAAATGTGTGCTGTGTAACACTTTAGTATTCTCGATAGTGTTAATGTTCTCTTGCAGTTACAACTGAGTCAAAACAATAAAATACGTACTACAAACTCTTGAAGTACGGGTTGAAAAAAATAAACATATGCGGATATTAAAACAAATAATATTTCAAGCGATTATCGTATCCTTTTATCGGAACTTGTGTCCACTATATCATTACTGTTTATTGCAACTTAAAGGCACTACTTGATGTAAACTAAAGGTTCTTCGTTTTGTTGTAACAAACGATTATTTTCACTTTTAACAATTTACGTAATACATGTTCTTGTTTACAACGCTTTTGTTTGTCATTAAGATGAAAAATACTGTTTATGAGAAAACGTTTTATCTTTTAAAGGGTTTTAATTGCACGGCTTCTCAAATTGCGCTTTCTCAGAATTTTCAGTCGAATAAAAACGAAACAAAATATACTGAATGACAAGAAACCGCAACATTTTTTAAGGATATTCTTTTAATCCCATATAATAGATTTTAAAATCTATCTTAAATGTTTACGTCTTTGATCAGTTACCTTTCTATGGTGTTATTTTCTGTTGGTTTTTTTGTAATTGTACCGTCCGTCGTAGGTCCAATATAATACTAATTGAAAAATTTAAAACTTATAATCATATTCAACCTGGTTAAACTGTAAATAAAATTGACGATAAAGCATAGCTTTTCCAGGGCGGGACAAGGACTTAAATCACTTTTACACTGTGTTCGGAGGGGAGTCGCATATAAACATGAAATATGAAACATATTACTCACTTTCAATGTTTGTGTTTTTAGTTTTTGTTTGGTGTTGTTTTTTTAAGTGTGTATCCAGATTTGTATTTGTCCTTTGACTATAGGTTCTTGTTGTTCGGTTGGTTGCGTGATATTTTCCTTTTTTGACGTCACAAAATACTGACTATGTTTTTCTTTACTCGAACAGGTATTATGACTGCGAGATGCTTAGTACAGAATCATGTTCAAATATAATAATTTAGTACAGTCACTTTTAGCGCTGTTAAGTCTTTTCCGTAATCAAATGACGATCAATCTTCGGAGTAAATGACTATTACTTGAATGGGTGGTTTCTAAATCTAAAAATATTTTTTTGTTATTTCATTGGTTTATGCCAGGATCGCACTAGTATGTATACTGAAATTTCGATATATTCTTAGGTTGAACCGGGGTTGTAATCAGTATTTTAGTGTAGTAATGTTACGTTCCACATATTGACTTTTATTTCATTCAATGAATTGGTCACTGAGCAATTAAAAATCTCCCTACTTTTTAAAGCTGTTTGGAAAAAAATTATATTTTCCATATTTTTATTGTCGTTCTGCTTTTGATGCAAATAAAACAAAACATATTTTTACCGCTCGTTTTGAACATTTGTTTTAGGAGTAAATTTTTGTTTAATTTAAAAAGCACGTGTGAAGTGACCACAGGCATTTTAACTCTAAAGCGCCATTGGATAATAGTTTAGCGTAAAAAATGTCCTTAAAAGGTACATTGTTTACCTATCCTACATATAAATTACAAAAACAGATGCTTTAATAAATCCATATATATATTATATGTGAAAATATATTGAAATTTTTTTTCACATTACATAATATTTTTGAAAAAGAAGATAGCTTTAGTTAACGTAAAAATCAGTGAAAATATATTCAATTTATTAATTAATGAATGAAATATATTTGCACATGTCATAACATTTGTCAAAAGAAGACAACTTTAGTTAACGTTAATTATTTATTTTTATTATTAATATATTAATATATATAAAATGTAGTTTCACACTTCATAATATTTGTTAACGTTTCCAAATTTATTGCCTTAGAAGGAAGCTTTTGACGTCTGTATAACTAACATAAACATTTTTATAAAAAAAATCAAATGATTGTCTCCTTTTTCCTGTCTAATGTCAAAAATTTAGATCCTATTTATAAAAATCATTAACTGAAACAATATTCAGAAATTTATTTAAAGTTTAGAATTTGCAATTTGTATACACGTTTACGTTTAAGTGACTATTATCTAGATTATAAACAATGTCTATCTCAAAATCAGTGCGACATTGAATTTTGTCTGATTATGTTTGCTTCGATATTATCTTATATAAAACAAAACTAGGATGAGGTTAAGACACGGGAAAGAAGTGAGTATCTGCCGAGACATTTTTTCGTTTGCTACCCGAGTCCTTATATTGCCTTTCGTTCGTCAAAACTTTAAGTATTATGTTTATGTTTATGTACGATATTTAAAAAACTGACCCATAATATTTTAATTAATATTTATTCTAAAACCACTTTAACAATTGGAATTCATAGTGGGACTCTACAAATTACGCATTGTTATTATGAACAGATTACATTTGATTGCGTTGAAATCAGTCATGAAATAATGCGTGCATCTAACTATTACACTGTATAATTATGTCTTGTACGATGATACCGACTGCGTGATTGCGTCAAAAACCTACAGCCTGTTATTCTGAGTTTTAAACTATCATTTCAAAGAAACTACGAACCCTATAATCACATTTGTGTTGGTTTATTGGCTATCATTTACCGTGACAGAGTTTCACATTATTTTTAAATTGTCAACAAGCAATGAAATCCGTGCATGACATTCTTTATACAGATGGTCAACTTTCTTCACAAATAAAGTTTTAAACAAGGTTTAAATGTTAACATTTTTTTCGCCAGACCTTCATTGTTAATAAATAATCCTTACTAGTTGAGTTTTAGAAGACATATGTTAACAGTTACGTACACTTATGTTTTTAAACAGTTTTTAAGTAAGTAGAATGCATTGAGGGACCTCCCATTATATGTTACATCGCTTTTCTACTCTTCTGTATATAACACGCTATGAATTCTCTTCTGCCTGGATAATCTTAATACACAAACTTGAATGTTTTCATTAACATCTCTCAAATATTGAATCTTTAACTTTAAATTTGTCATCAGTGTATAAGTAACGTAATCGATGTTTAATCTGCTTGATGAGAACACGACTTTGGTTTTTATCTCTTTATTATTTCAATCAAACAATACGTGTAATAACTAAACTTATAGATTTAGGATCCAATGTTTTCATGCATATTATTTTTGTCTCTGATCATACGCAGTTTATTATATTTTTTCCTAAAAGTAGGAATTGTTCAATTGTTTCGATCTTGAGTGCAGTTTATTATCAAAAGTCAATGTTTCGTTTACTTAAAGACCATTTAGGGCTATTCATTTAAGTAACTCTCCATAATTATGCAGTGTCAGCCACATTAGTTGTAAATGTCTCATTATTGTTTCACAAATGATAAGTTGTTACCTTGCTTCCATCCACAATAGGTAGTTGAAATATTGCTCCCTGTCCGTTAAACATCGATAATCAATCCATTCAATGGACCAGGCGTTAATTGGGATATTTGCCAATTTATCCATTTATTCAATAGAATAGACCTGAGTTGTAATATGTGCAAATTAATGTTTGCATGACAAGAAGTCAGGTAGAAAATAGATTTCCTTGTTGAAATTGAGCTTTCACTTGATGTCAGCAAATATATATCTTGAATTATAATTAAATACGACCCACGTCTTTAGAGACAAACGAGCGAAGATGTCCGACTGAAACTATTAACTATTAACCAATATTGGAGTCATCTTTTTGATTCCGATTAGCGATCCATTTACTAAGTTAAATAGTTACAAAATTTAATGAATATAGTTGTCTGAGGAAACATAGCGTCGATGTACGAGTGATTTATTTACTAGTTAACCCGTACTTTGATGTTTGATTGATAGGAAGCCGAGCGGTCTATTCACCAATGAATCCGACATGTCCGGGGAAATATTTTTTAAAATAATTTAGTGTATTGGTCTGAGTGACACATGTACTGGAGAAACCTTGTGATTTAACCGCCGTGATAGGTTGATGATCGACCAATAGGACGCCGAGCGTCGATGTCCGCGCGCTCGATTCCACTTTTTCGAGTTTTAAAGCAATATTATGACAGATACTAAAAACTAGAAATATGATATCAATGTTTAAATTGACAAGCGCCCATTATTTACATTATAATGAATTGACAATATTTTAACTAATACTTAAAACTTGCAACTTGATATAAATGTGAAATTTAAAAAGGGTCTTTATTCAGAATGCCATAAATTGAAGCTTTTAAAACTATTTTATCAGAAAATGAACACTAGAAATATGATATATATATATATGAAAGTTTACAAACGTCCAATATTCAGTGTCTTGATTTCTGTATATGGGTATAAATGTACTAATACATGGGTTCGTCCATTTTATGAGCACACGATAAAACTTGAGAACAGCGGCAAGGTTAAACGTCAATAATGATTGTTATAATAAATATATTTATGCATTTTAGAGAAAGAAATTGAATTTTGAATATGGCAAGAGAATTTCGTGGAAATTTTTAAAAATAATACTCATATTTTTTTCACCTTAATTTCTTAAACAGAAAAGCAATGCTAACATTTTAAATCTCAATGAATTCAGAATGACTGTTTTTGTGTGTAATTATTAAAATATGAAAAACTCACCAAAATTACTGTGTGCTATTTTTGTTTACATATTTCAATTTATTATTATTATATTTAAATTTATAACTTTTGTTAAAAATATATGCTTCACTAAAATCTTTTAATTATCTCAATTGCTGTAAAAATCTTTAAAATCGTTATCTAAGGATAACTAAGAAAAACAATCGAAGATACTGAAGAATATTCAGAAAACGATCAGTCAAGCACAAACAAAGCCATGGTCAAAGTAAGAGGTATAACATTAATAACATGAACACCCCTTAAATCTGGAGTTCAGGAACTTCGGCGGAAGGGCAGAACTCCTGCTACACGCGTGGCACCCGTCGTAACAATTGCTTTAAAATCCGGTAATTACTCAACTATCAGTGGTAGTCTTTATTCAGTGAGCAGGAACGTGATTGCTAAGATAAAACAAATCAAAGATCATTGGTAGCAGAGATAATCTTTAACGGTAAACAAAGTAATGATGTCGACCGCAACATTTTTTAAGTGATCACTTCAATCTTGCCACTGTAAACCGCTGGTCAAGTAACGTTTCTGTCAGATCACCCAAGACCAAGGAAATCTGGATTGAAATGCAGACTCTTGGGTATATAATGAATTGAGAGATGTATTATTCATGAACAAGTGCTTGGCTTAAGCGGTTGAAATATTTTCGGTGGTAACCAACGTGTTCTCTGGTTTCAGTTCAACCACTTTTCAGTAAACACAGTATATGAAAGTTACACAATTTTGAATGATCAAATATAACAAAAGAGTGCATATTTGAGTGGATTAAGGGACTAATAAGATGAACTGGGATTTGATTATTAAATTTAAATTATGCATTTAGAACTTTTGAGATTTCTATAGACCATAGAAGAAAAATAGCAAAGAAAACCGACCGAACAACAAGAGCCAAAGGTAAAGGGACAGTTACAAACGCAACACAAAAACCAAAAGCACAAAAAACTCGTTACATTACAGTAGTTTAACAATATAATTAAATGTAAAAATGCAGTTATGTTGGTATTTTAACAGATACATATTAAATAATATATAAACATAAATAATTTTGCATATCGTATATGCAGAAAAATTACCGCCATTCTTACATTTTTAAATTAATAATACAATCGACATATGTACCAATGTCGTTAATATAATCTAATATAACCACCACCGGAAACATTGTCACAAACAAATCATGGATATATACATTTTCAACTAAAAAAATTCAAATAAACATACATATTTAATACAAAATTACGACAACATTGAAGCTTTTTAAATACCCTGTTGTGAACTTTCCATTTGTATGTGGAATAATTTATTAGAGTGCCAACTTCCTAATTATTAATAACGAAATGTTGGTAGTCATTTATCGTCAATCTGATATGTTTCCTTTTTGACATTGAAAGTATGTAATATATGAAATTGACACAACCAGAGGTTTCCTGATGTCTAAAATTTGATATAATAATGTTGTAAAGGAGGAATCAATTTTTACTGTATGAGTGCTAGGTAGCTCAGTTACCAACTAGGCTTTTTTTGTAAATAAGACCCTCTTAAAAAGTTTAAAATACAATTGACAAAATGGCTAAAATACGGTGGTATGAACGGTAAAACTGAAAATAAAAATATAAATGAATATAAAATCCTTGATAATTATAGACATTAGTCTGAAATCAGAATGAATTGAAAAAAATAATATTCAACTTACCTATAAACAAACTGTATTTACAGCAAAGCTATTTTAAACTGATAATGTACGACAACAAGGATATTTTACCAAAGCTTTTCACTTGGATGCATATTGAACAAAGAACATACAAATGCGTACAATTAGTGTTATGTTTTAAAGACAAAAAGAAAAACTAAATGCCTGATCAAGTTACTACAACATGTACCCATTAGTATACTGTCTACATACATTATGAAGCACATCTTTTAATCGGGGGAAAATGGAACTCCTATATATAAGACATATTTTTCCGCAAACAACAAGTGACAAGGAATTGTAAATAAAAGACGGTGTACCCAGACTGTACACCTATATCATGGTAAACAAATAAAGACGGTGTACCCAGACTGTACACCTATATCATGGTAAACAAATAAAGACGGTGTACCCAGACTGTACACCTATATCATGGTAAACAAATAAAGACGGTGTACCCATACTGTACAACTATATCATGGTAAACAAATAAAGACGGTGTACCCAGACTGTACACCTATATCATGGTAAACAAATAAAGACGGTGTACCCAGACTGTACACCTATATCATGGTAAACAAATAAAGACGGTGTACCCAGACTGTACACCTATATCATTGTAAACAAATAAAGACGGTGTACCCAGACTGTACAACTATATCATGGTAAACAAATAAAGACGTAAACTTAGTCTGTACACCTATATCATTGCGAACAAATAAAGACGGTGTACCCTGACTGTACAACTATATCATGGTAAACAAATAAAGACGTAAACTTAGTCTGTACACCTATATCATGGCGAACAAATAAAGACGGTGTACCCAGACTGTACACCTATATCATGGTAAACAAATAAAGACGGTTTACCCAGACTGTACAACTATACCATGGTAAACAAATAAAGACGTAAACTTAGTCTGTATACCTATATCATGGCGAACAAATAAAGACGGTGTACACAGACTGTACACCTATATCATGGTAAACAAATAAAGACGGTGTACCCAGACTGTACACCTATATCATGGTAAACAAATAAAGACGGTGTACCCAGACTGTACAACTATATCATGGTAAACAAATAAAGACGTAAACTTAGTCTGTACACCTATATCATGGCGAACAAATAAAGACGGTGTACCCAGACTGTACAACTATATCATTGTAAACAAATAAAAACGGTGTACCCAGACTGTACAACTATATCATGGTGAACATATAAAGACGTAAACTTAGTCTGTACACCTATATCATGGTAAACAAATAAAGACGGTGTACCCAGACTGTACAACTATATCATGGTAAACAAATAAAGACGTAAACGTAGTCTCTACACATATATCATGGCGAACAAATAAAGACGGTGTACCCAGACTGTACAACTATATCATTGCAAACAAATAAAAACGGTGTACCCAGACTGTACAACTATATCATGGTAAACAAATAAAGACGTAAACTTAGTCTGTACACCTATATCATGGTAAACAAATAAGGACGGTGTACCCAGACTGTACAACTATATCATGGTAAACAAATAAAGACGTAAACTTAGTCTGTACACCTATATCATGGCGAAGAAATAAAGACGGTGTACCTAGACTGTACAATTATATCATTGTAAACAAATAAAAACGGTGTACCCAGACTCTACCACTATATCATGGTAAACAAATAAAGACGTAAACTTAGTCTGTACACCTATATCATGGCGAACAAATAAGGACGGTGTACCCAGACTGTACAACTATATCATTGTCAACAAATAAAAACGGTGTACCCAGGCTGTACACCTATATCATGGTAAACATATAAAGACGGTGTACTCAGACTGTACAACTATATCATGGTAAACAAATAAAGACGTAAACTTAGTCTGTACACCTACATCATGGTGAACAAATAAAGACGGTGTACCCTGACTGTACAACTATATCATGGTAAACAAATAAAGACGGTGTACCCAGACTGTACACCTATATCATGGCGAACAAATAAAGACGGTGTACCCAGACTGTACAACTATATCATTGTAAACAAATAAAAACGGTGTACCCAGACTGTACAACTATATCATGGTGAACATATAAAGACGTAAACTTAGTCTGTACACCTATATCATGGTAAACAAATAAAGACGGTGTACCCAGACTGTACAACTATATCATGGTAAACAAATAAAGACGTAAACGTAGTCTCTACACATATATCATGGCGAACAAATAAAGACGGTGTACCCAGACTGTACAACTATATCATTGCAAACAAATAAAAACGGTGTACCCAGACTGTACAACTATATCATGGTAAACAAATAAAGACGTAAACTTAGTCTGTACACCTATATCATGGCGAAGAAATAAAGACGGTGTACCTAGACTGTACAATTATATCATTGTAAACAAATAAAAACGGTGTACCCAGACTCTACCACTATATCATGGTAAACAAATAAAGACGTAAACTTAGTCTGTACACCTATATCATGGCGAACAAATAAGGACGGTGTACCCAGACTGTACAACTATATCATTGTCAACAAATAAAAACGGTGTACCCAGGCTGTACACCTATATCATGGTAAACATATAAAGACGGTGTACTCAGACTGTACAACTATATCATGGTAAACAAATAAAGACGTAAACTTAGTCTGTACACCTACATCATGGTGAACAAATAAAGACGGTGTACCCTCACTGTACAACTATATCATGGTAAACAAATAAAGACGTAAACTTAGTCTGTACACCTATATCATGGCGAACAAATAAAGACGGTGTACCCAGACTGTACAACTATATCATTGTAAACAAATAAAAACGGTGTACCCAGACTGTACAACTATATCATGGTAAACAAATAAAGACGTAAACTTAGTCTGTACACCTATATCATGGCGAACAAAAATAAAGACGGTGTACCCAGACTGTACAACTATATCATGGTGAACAAATAAAGACGGTGTACCCTGACTGTACAACTATATCATGGTAAACAAATAAAGACGGTGTACCCATACTGTACAACTATATCATGGTAAACAAATAAAGACGGTGTACCCAGACTGTACACCTATATCATGGCGAACAAATAAAGACGGAGTACCCAGACTGTACAAGTATATCATTGTAAACAAATAAAAACGGTGTACCCAGACTGTACAACTATATCATGGTAAACAAATAAAGACGTAAACTTAGTCTGTACACCTATATCGTGGTAAACAAATAAAGACGGTGTACCCAGACTGTACAACTATATCATGGTGAACAAATAAAGACGGTGTACCCTGACTGTACAACTATATCATGGTAAACAAATAAAGACGGTGTACCCATACTGTACAACTATACCATGGTAAACAAATAAAGACGGTGTACCCAGACTGTACAAGTATATCATTGTAAACAAATAAAAACGGTGTACCCAGACTGTACAACTATATCATGGTAAACCAATAAAGACGTAAACTTAGTCTGTACACCTACATCATGGTGAACAAATAAAGACGGTGTACCCTGACTGTACAACTATATCATGGTAAACAAATAAAGACGTAAACTTAGTCTGTACACCTATATCATGGCGAACAAATAAAGACGGTGTACCCAGACTGTACAACTATATCATTGTAAACAAATAAAAACGGTGTACCCAGACTGTACAACTATATCATGGTAAACAAATAAAGACGTAAACTTAGTCTGTACACCTATATCATGGCGATCAAAAATAAAGACGGTGTACCCAGACTGTACAACTATATCATGGTGAACAAATAACGACGGTGTACCCTGACTGTACAACTATATCATGGTAACAAATAAAGACGGTGTACCCATACTGTACAACTATATCATGGTAAACAAATAAAGACGGTGTACCCAGACTGTACACCTATATCATGGCGAACAAATAAAGACGGTGTACCCAGACTGTACAAGTATATCATTGTAAACAAATAAAAACGGTGTACCCAGACTGTACAACTATATCATGGTAAACAAATAAAGACGTAAACTTAGTCTGTACACCTATATCGTGGTAAACAAATAAAGACGGTGTACCCAGACTGTACACCTATATCATGGTAAACAAATAAAGACGGTGTACCCAGACTGTACAACTAGATCATGGTAAACAAATAAAGACGTAAACTTAGTCTGTACACCTATATCATGGCGAACAAATAAAAACGTTGTACCCAGACTGTACAACTATATCATGGTAAACAAATAAAGACGTAAACTTTGTCTGTACACCTATATCATGGCGAACAAAAAAAGACGGTGTACCCAGACTGTACATCTATATCATTGTAAACAAATAAAACGGTGTACCCAGACTGTACAGCTATATCATGGTAAACAAATAAAGACGGTGTACTCAGACTGTACAACTATATCATGGTCAACAAATAAAGACGTAAACTTAGTCTGTACACCTACATCATGGTGAACAAATAAAGACGTAAATTTAGTCTATACACCTATATCATGGCGAACAAATAAAGACGGTGTACCCAGAATGTACAACTATATCTTGGTGAACAAATAAAGAAGGTGTACCCTGACTGTACAACTATATCATGGTAAACAAATAGAAACGCAAACTTAGTCTGTACACCTATATCATGGCGAACAAATAAAGACGGTGTACCCAGACTGTACAACTATATTATGGTAAACAAATAAAGACGGTGTACCCAGACTGTACAACTATATCATTGTAAACAAATAAAAACGGTGTACCTTGAGTGTATAACTATATCATTGTAAACAAATAAAAACGTTGTACCCATACTGTACAACTATATCATGGTAAACAAATAAAGACGGTTTACTCAGACTGTACAACTATATCATGGCGAACAAATAAAGACGGTGTACCCAGACTGAACAACTATATAATTGTAAACAAATAAAGACGGTGTACCCAGACTGTACAACTATATCATGGCGAACAAATAAAGACGGTGTACCCTGACTGTACAACTATATCATGGTGAACAAATAAAGACGGTGTACCCTGACTGTACAACTTTATCATGGTAAACAAATAAAAACGTAAACTTAGTCTGTACACCTATATCATGGGGAACAAATAAAGACGGTGTACCCAGACTGTACAACTATATCATTGTAAACAAATAAAAACGGTGTACCCAGACTGTACAACTATATCATTGTAAACAAATGAATACGGTGTACCCAGACTGTACAACTATATCATTGTAAACAAATAAAAACGGTGTACCCTGAGTGTATAACTATATCATTGTAAACAAATAAAAACGTTGACCCATACTGTACAACTATATCATGGTAAACAAATAAAGACGGTGTACTCAGACTGTACAACTATATCATGGCGAACAAATAAAATGGTGTACCCAGACTGAACAACTATATCATTGTAAACAAATAAAGACGGTGTACCCAGACAGTACAACTATATCATGGCGAACAAATAAAGACGATGTACCCTGACTGTACAACTTTATCATTGTAAACAAATAAAGACGTGTGTACCCAGACTGTACAACTATATCATGGCGAACAAATAAAGACGTTGTGCCCTGACTGAACAACTATATAATTGTAAACAAATAAAGACGGTGTACCCAGACTGTTCAACTATACCATGGCGAACAAATAAAGACGGTGTACCCAGACTGTAATGGCTTTGATTACAATCAGTCCATTGATTCTATGAACCATCAGGCTTTGATTTTCATTCATGGCAAACAATTTTACATCAGTATTATAAACATTATGTGACGTTGTTTATATCTGTATGAGTACGTGTATTTGTACGAGGCTAGTGTTGATCAAAAACTCAGCATCATATATATTGATTTACACACTGGCAGTGGTCTGGAATCTATCTTAGGATACTCTAGGCTGACACAACTTTTCAGTGCACTAGGCTTCAGAGTTGTTCTATGTTAAACCCATTTCAGGTTGTTCTCACTTAATTATTAGTTTTGAGGTCATTTTAATTCAATGCAATGAAAGAATTTTTATAATCATATAATTATCATGGTAAACAAATAAAGACGTAAACTTGGTCTGTACACCTATATCGTGGTAAACAAATAAAGACGGTGTACCCAGACTGTACACCTATATCATGGTAAACAAATAAAAACGGTGTACCCAGACTGTACAACTATATCATGGTAAACAAATAAAGACGTAAACTTAGTCTGTACACCTATATCATGGCGAACAAATAAAGACTGTGTACCCAGACTGTACAACTATATCATGGTGAACAAATAAAGACGGTGTACACAGACTGTACAACTATATCATGGTGAACATATAAAGACGTAAACTTAGTCTGTACACCTATATCATGGCGAACAAATAAAGACGGTGTACTCAGACTGTACAATTATATCATTGTAAACAAATAAAAACGGTGTACCCAGACATTACAACTATATCATGGTAAACAAATAAAGACGTAAACTTAGTCTGCACACCTATATCATGGCGAACAAATAAAGACGGTGTACCCAGACTGTACAACTATATCATTGTAAACAAATAAAAACGGTGTACCCAGACTGTACAACTATATCATGGCAAACAAATAAAGACGTAAACTTAGTCTGTACACCTATATCATGGCGAACAAATAAAGACGGTGTACCCAGACTGTACAACTATATCATTGTAAACAAATAAAAACGGTGTACCCAGACTGTACAACTATATCATGGTAAACAAATAAAGACGTAAACTTAGTCTGTACACCTATATCGTGGTAAACAAATAAAGACGGTGTACCCAGACTGTACACCTATATCATGGTAAACAAATAAAGACGGTGTACCCAGACTGTACAACTATATCATGGTAAACAAATAAAGACGTAAACTTAGTCTGTACACCTATATCACGGAGAACAAATAAAAACGGTGTACCCAGACTGTACAACTATATCATGGTAAACAAATAAAGACATAAACTTAGTCTGTACACCTATATCATGGTGAACAAATAAAAACGGTGTACCCTGACTGTACAACTATATCATGGTAAACAAATAAAGACGTAAACTTAGTGTGTACACCTTTATCATGGCGAACAAAAAAAGACGGTGTACCCAGACTGTACAAGTATATCATTGTAAACAAATAAAAACGGTGTACCCAGACTGTACGACTATATCATGGTAAACAAATAAAGACGTAAACTTAGTCTGTACACCTATATCATGGCGAACAAATAAAGACGGTGTACCCAGACTGTACAACTATATCATTGTAAACAAATAAAGACGGTGTACCCAGACTGTACAACTATATCATTGTAAACAAATAAAAACGGTGTACCCTGAGTGTATAACTATATCATTGTAAACAAATAAAAACGTTGTACCCATAATGTACAACTATATCATGGTAAACAAATAAAGACGGTGTACTCAGACTGTACAACTATATCATGGCGAACAAATAAAGACGGTGTACCCAGACTGAACAACTATATCATTGTAAACAAATAAAGACGGTGTACCCAGACTGTGCAACTATATCATGGCGAACAAATAAAGACGGTGTACCCTGACTGTACAAATATATCATGGTGAACAAATAAAGACGGTGTACCCTGACTGTACAACTATATCATGGTAAACAAATAAAGACGTAAACTTAGTCTGTACACCTATATCATGGCGAACAAATAAAGACGGTGTACCCAGACTGTACAACTATATCATTGTAAATAAATAAAAATGGTGTACCCAGACTGTACAACTATATCATTGTAAACAAATAAAGACGGTGTACCCAGACTGTACAACTATATCATTGTAAACAAATAAAAACGGTGTACCCTGAGTGTATAACTATATCATTGTAAACAAATAAAAACGTTGACCCATACTGTACAACTATATCATGGTAAACAAATAAAGACGGTGTACTCAGACTGTACAACTATATCATGGCGAACAAATAAAGACGGTGTACCCTGACTGAACAACTATATCATGGCGAACAAATAAAGACGGTGTACCCTGACTGTACAACTTTATCATTGTAAACAAATAAAGACGTGTGTACCCAAACTGTACAACTATATCATGGCGAACAAATAAAGACGGTGTACCCTGACTGAACAACTATATGATTGTAAACAAATAAAGACGGTGTACCCAGACTGTTCAACTATATCATGGCGAACAAATAAAGACGGTATACCCAGACTGTAATGGCTTTGATTACAATCAGTCCATTGATTCTATGAACCATCAGGCTTTGATTTTCATTCATGGCAAACAATTTTACATCAGTATTATAAACATTCTGTGACGTTGTTTATATCTGTATGAGTACGTGTATTTGTACGAGGCTAGTGTTGATCAAAAACTCAGCATCATATATATTGATTTACACACTGGCAGTGGTCTGGAATCTATCTTAGGATACTCTAGGCTGACACAACTTTTCAGTGCACTAGGCTTCAGAGTTGTTCTATTTTAAACCCATTTCAGGTTGTTCTCACTTAATTATTAGTTTTGAGGTCATTTTAATTAAATGCAATGAAAGAATTTTTATAATCATATAATTATGAATCTTGTTTTCTTTCGCTAAATGCAGTTCAATGATGTATCAGTACATATCCTGGTCTGGAAGGTTGTAATTTGTTTACCGTTTTGAACTACATGAAAGCCTATCTCACATCTCATGCTCTCAGAAGGCATGAAAGCACATCTCACATCTCATGCTCTCAGAAGGCATAAAAGCACATCTCACATCTCGTGCTCTCAGAAGGCATGAAAGTACATCTCACATCTGATGCTCTCAGAAGGCATGAAAACACATCTCACATCTCATGCCCTCAGAAGGCATGAAAACACATCTCACATCTCATGCTCTCAGAAGGCATCTACATCTACATCTACATCATACGTTGTTCCATCAATTGCTGATGATTATGCAACGGCGCGAACAAACCGAGGTGCTCAAACGAAGAAAAAAATATAAATAAAAAAAAATTAGTAAAAGATATCAAAAATCATTTAGTTCATTTTAAATAATCAACATTAAGAGCAAATGGAAAACTGAAAATATATACATATATACAAAATTGATCTATTCTGATATAAATTACATAATGTGAGTTTGGATTAGTGATTTAAACTGATCCCAAAGTACTTGCATTGACAATGTTGACAGGTAAGGAATTCCAGAGAACAACTGTGAAAGGAAAACAACTGTATTTAAAATAGTTTGTTGTAGTGGGGAAAGTTTGATATTGAAGGTTGTGTCTATGTCTTGTAGCTGATGGTGGAAGTATAGTTATGTAATGTGTTGGGTTGAAACTATTTCGTGGTCAGATATACCCGGAATTACTTCTACCTTGTGTATAAGTGTGCTGTTGTTTGTAAAGAACAGGTCTACGGTTGTTTCAGATGTGTCTGTAATGTGAATTGGATTCATTACCTCTTGTTATAATGAGCAATCATTGCAAATGTCCAGGAGTTGTCTGCATTGCTTGGTGCTTTGTGCATATGGTTTAATGGACTGGTCGACCCAGTTAATACCGCAAAGATTAAAGTCCCCGCTAAGCCAGACATGGCAGTTACGACTTTGTTGAACAGCATTGATAGATCTTTTCAGTTCAACCAGATAGGATTCATCTGTGGTTTTAGGAGGTTTATAAAAACTACCTATGTACAGGTCAGGAGTGCCTGTTATTTGCGCTTTTACCCATAACAGTTTAGTTTTGCCTTCTACTTGAAGGTCAGATAGTTCTGAACTGAGGTATTTATCGCTTACAAGTATGAAGACACCACCATGGCCATCAGATTGGCGGTCTTTTCTATATGCATTAAACCCTGATGGAAATATTTCAGTTGATTGTATGTTACCTTTGAGCTATGACTCATTACCTATTATTATGTCCGGTTGAGAGGTTTCTATTATATCAAGGAGTGCATTTTTTTTTTATGAATTGGCAATCGACAACAACTATTCTAAGAAGAATATCATGCCTTTTGTGTTTGATGCGACCACTTGGTTGGGTATTTGTGACTGGTGAGGAAGCAGAAGTAGGCTTCCTATATCTGTTTCAATAAAGGATGGGTCACTTAGTTGGTCATAAATAGTTGAATTCTCATATACTGAAGTATCAAAAATGCATGAAGAAAAAAGTATAAATCCTAACCTGTATTTTTTTTAATAATACATGTATGTCAGTATCACTATATCTATTACTTGCACTTTTTATTTCAACTAAATAATATTAATTATTTTTCAATCTTGGCTGCCTACATCCCAGGATATGCTTTTCAACTTCAAATCCACAATTTAAAACAAATCACCCATAAAATCCCAAATTAAAACCTCTTATTCACATCAAATCACTCCTGACACTGCCTGAGAACATATATAGAAATATAAATTACAACCATATTAAATACATACTATCACTCCAGAAACCTTTGTGATGCAATTAAAAACATATTTCTCATTGAAAATCACTCCAAATACTTAAGCGATGCAATTGAAAATATAAAAATCAATCCTGATCCTATTGTAATACAATTACATATTTGAAATTAATCCTGAGACATTGACAATGCAACTAAAAACTATATTTAACTTATAAAATCAAATCCTGAAACTTTGGCAATACCATTAAAATACATATTCAACATATAAAATCAATCCTGACACCTTAGTGATGGAATCAAAAACCATATTTCACATATAAAATGAATCCCGAAACTTTTGCAATACAATTGAAATATATTTTAAACATATAAAATCTTTAGTGAGTCTAAAGCAATGTAATCAAAAGCCATATTTCACACATAAAATCACTTTGGAGACCTAAGTGATGCAACTAAAAACCATACTAAATTTACAAAATCCCTATTGAGACTGTTGCAATGAAATTAAAAACTATATTTCACATTTAAAATCACTCTGGAGACCTTAGCACTGCAGTTCATATTTTACATATAAAATAAATCCTGAGACCCTATTAATGGAGTTTAAGCCATGCATATTTTGCATAAAAAATTAATCCTGAAACCTTGGCAATACAATTAAAAAATATATTTAACACATACAATCACTAATAAGACTATAGCACTGTGATCAAAAATCATACAGCTGTATATCAGATATCGTAAAATCATTCTAGAGACCTAAGCGATGCAATTAAAAACCATATTTCACATATAAAATCATTCCTGTGACCTTAGTGATGAAAATAAAAACTACATTTTACATATAAAATCAATCATGAGATCTGAGCTATAGAAGTAAAAACCATATTTTATGTATAAAATCAGTCTGGGGATATTAGTAATGGAATTAAAACCATATTTTACATATAAAATCATTCCTGATACCCAAAAGATGCAATCAAAAACCATAGTACAAGTACAAAATTGCTTTGGAGCATTAAATGAAGCAATTAAAAACCATAGAACACATATAAAATCACTCTGAAGGCCTGAGGGATGCAATTAAAACCATATTTCACATATAATATTAAGCTACTGATCTTAGCGATGCAATAAAAAACCACATTCCACATATAAAATCACTTTGGAGACCTAAGTGATGCAATTAAAAACCATACTTAACAAATAAAATCACTTATGAGACTGTTGCAATGAAATCAAAAACTATATTTCACATATAAAGTCACCCTGGAGACCTTGGACATGCAATTACAAACCATAATTTAC
This sequence comes from Limnoperna fortunei, assembly GCA_944474755.1. NCBI lineage: Eukaryota > Metazoa > Mollusca > Bivalvia > Mytilida > Modiolidae > Limnoperna > Limnoperna fortunei. The sequence goes on from OX104124.1 coordinate 46,525,718, forward strand.
ATATTAAATCAATCCTGAGACCCTATTGATGGAATGGAAGCCATATTTTGCATATAAAATCAATACTGAAACCTTGGCAATACAATTAAAAAATATATTTAACATATAAAATCAATAAAAAGACCATATTGCAATGTAATCAAAAACAATTTGTTAGATACAAAATCACTATAGAGACCTAAGTGATGCAATTAAAATCCATATTTAACATATAAAATCAATCTCGAGACTTTAGCAATGCAACTAGAAACCATATTTCACATATAAAATAATTCCTGAAACCTAGGTAATGCCATAAAAAACAATATATCACATATAAAATCTTTCTGGAGACCATAGGAGTGCAATTAAAAACCATATTTAACATATAAAATCAATCTTGAGACTTTAACAATGCAATTGAAAACCATATTTCACACATAAAATCATTCCTGTGACCTTAGTGATGGAAATAAAAACTATATTTTACATATAAAATCAATCATGAGACCTGAGCTATAGAATTAAAAACCATATTTTATGTATAAAATCAGTCTGGTGATATTAGTAATGGAATTTAAACCATATTTTACATATAAAATAATTCCTGACACCCAAAAGATGCAATCAAAAAGCATAGTACAAGTACAATATTGCTTTGGAGCATTAAATAAAGCAATTAAAAACCATAGTACACATACAAAATCACTCTGAAGGCCTGAGGGATGCAATTAAAACCATATTTCACATAAGCCAGTGACCTTAGCAATGTAATAAAAAACCATATTCCACATATAAAATCAATTCTAGGACCTTGAAAATGCAATTTAAAACATATAAAACATGCATGAGATTTAAAATGTTATTATATGCTGTGGTTTCATTATTATTTGCTGTGGTTTTGTTATTATATGCTATGGATCTGTTTTTATATGTTGTGGTTTCATTATTATATGCTGTGGTTTTGTTATTATATGCTGTGGTTTTGTTATATATGCTGTGGATCTGTTATTATATGCTGTGGTTCCGTCATTATATGCCGCGGTTACGTTATTCTATGCTGTGGTTTCATTTTTATATGCTGTGTTTCCGTCATTATATGCTGTGGTTGTGTTCCGCCGTTACAACTAAAATGGTGGCAAGTCAGTTGATCCCGATTAGTAAAGTATTGGAAGATTTAAATATGCAAATGTTTGCTGATAGATTCGAAGCTGAAAAATAACCCCAGATATCGTTTGCCGTTGTCAGTACATGAAATAGAATTTAAAGTAGTAAGGAACTGAAAAGCCAGAAAGAGTAAACTCTGTTTATAACATTCCAAAATCAGTACTGGAACATTTGCTTGAACACGATTTTACCGTTTCTGACATTTCGAAAATGCTGTTGGTATCTGAAAGCACTGTTTACCGACGAATGACTCAATTTGGTTTGAGCAAAATGACTTTTTCACAAATAAGCGAAAATGGCCTTGATCTGAAACTTGGAGAAATCATGAATGATTTCCGTTATGTGGTGAAAATCTCTTAAGGTAGATGCTAATTAATCCTAAAGGAAATTAGAGTGCTAAGATGGAGGTTACACGAGAGCACATATAGAATGGACCAACATGGTGTCAGTGAAAGAAAAGCCAGCTGGTAGACTGCATAGACGGGTTTTTAACGTAGTGGCATATAGACTCAACCACAAACTAATTCAATAGAGATTCATAATCATTGATGGAATCGATGGTTTCAGGATGGTCATGTTTTTAAGATGCACGGACAATAACAAGTCCGACACTGTATTAAAGTGTTTTCTGTCCGGAGTAGAAAGATATGGTGTCCCTAATAGTGTAAGATCTGATAAAGGTCTGAAAAATGTTGGAAAATGTTGGTGTTGCAGACTACATGTTGTCTAAAAAGGGCCGGGGGGGGGGGGGGGCATGCTAACAGGAAAAAGCACACACAACCAAAGGATCGAGAGACTTTGGAACGATGTACACGATGGAGTACTTGCATTTTTCTAAAACTTATTTCATCACATGGAAGATCAAGGCATACTTTATCCATTAAAGCAACACATTTAGCTGCCCTCCACTATGTATTCATTGCAAAAATTAACAGAAGGCTTTCATTTTGGAGCGATGCATGGGCTGGACATAGACTTTGTATTGTAAAATTATCTCCGTTTTATTTGTGGACATCGGGGCAGCTTCAGAACCCTTTTGGACCTGATGGTGCTGAAGATTTTCAAAATTAATGCACTGAAGAACTTCTTAATCAAGGTTATGTTCAAGAGGGAGATCGGCCTATATTTGATTCTCTTTCTAACTTCTGAGTATCAGAAATCGTCAAAACTTTCGAAAAGATGATTTTCAGAGATGTTTGGATATTGTTGCAAGAAACAACTAGCGAAGTTTTGCGCATATTTTGTAATAAATAATATTTTTTATACCAATTGGTTCAGATCCTGAAATGATAGAATGTAGTCTGTTTTACAATTATTTTGTACACATATGCACAAATGTCCTTTTTATGGACATTTGTTCTATTAGCCCATTTCTATTACATTTTTCATTTAACAAGTTAAACAACAAAATTACATAAAAATCGTTTTGACTGTTATGTGTACACACCAGAATGCCCTACCAAATAGTTTACTCAAAATATGAGGCTTGAATAGAAAAATAGATCCAAGTTACAATTGTTTAAGGTTATCTCCTTCATCTTTAAATTGTTAATTTTACATACATACCAAATATCTCAGTCCTAGGTGAAAAAACAAAAAAGTTGGAAATTAGACCCTGGAGGTCAAGGTCAAAGGTCATACCTTGAGGTATAGTATACATTCTCTTGTACTGATCTACATACCAAACATCTAAGCCCTAGACCAAAGGGCAAAAAAGGTTATAGCCTGCACAAACAATTTTCTGTTGTAAATTTGACCTTGAGGTCATCCAAGTTCATCTCTTAAGGTATGATATACATCCTCTTGTGCTGACCAACTTACATACCAAATATCTAAGTCTAAGGTTAAAAACCAAAACGTTTGAAATTTGACCTTAAAGGTCAGTAAAAGGTCATCCAAGGTCGTACCTTGAGGCATGGAATAAATCTCCTTGTACTTACCTACTTACTTAACAAATACCTAAGGTCTGTGCCGAAGGGCAAAAAAGTTGCTTGGACAAGAATTTGTTTGTAATAAATTTGTTCTTGAGGTCAAGTCATGTAATCTATGCATAAAACATTAGCTATACATGATCAAACTAAATACCAAATATCAGAAGCATAGGTTACAACACAAACAAGTTACAGACCAGGCAAGGCTATGCCCCATAATAACATCAAAAAATGACCTTAAGTCCAAAGGTCTAGGTCAAAAGTCAAATATGTTGGTACGCCACACATTGCCTTGTGGTCACCTACCTAAATATTAAATAGCTTAAACCTATGTCAAAAGACAAAAACGTTATGACATGGACAAGGCAATGGTTCAAAATAACATTGAAAATGACCTTGAGGCAAAGGGTCGAGGTCAACTAAAATGGCAAGCAACATATGGTCTTATGGTAACCTACCTACATACCAAATATCTAAGGCATGTCAAAAGACAAAAAAGTTAAGGCCTGGAGAAGACTATAACATAAAATAACATAAAAATTAAAGGTCAAGCCAAAGGTAATTTAAGTTGGTACGCCACACATCGTCTTGTAGTGACCTACCTACATTTCAAATGTCAAAAGACTAAAAAGGTTATGGCCCGGACAAGACTATGGTCCAAAATATCATCCAAAAAATTACATTAAGGTCAAAGTTCAACCATGTTGGTACATGACACATCGTCTTGTAGTGACTTACTTACATGCTAAATATCTAAGCCCTATGTCAAAAGACAAAAAGTTATGGTCCAAACAAGACTATGTACCAAAATATCATTAAAATGACGTTGAGGTCAAAGGACAAGGTCAAACGTCAAACATGTTGGTACGTGACACATCGTCTTGTAGTGACTTACCGACATACCAAATATCTAAGGCTATGTCAAAGGCAAAAAAGTTATGGCCCGCACAAGGTTTCGCTGCGAAGAATATTAAGAATAAAGAAGAACTAGGAATAATTCTGTTGGGAGGCCAACACAGAAGTCCCCCCCCCCCACCCCCGAAATCGCCTTAGATAGTATTCCATTGTAATCAGTACCTCAAAACACACATAGAAATAAAATTTCATTGAAATCGGAGAAAGTTCAATTTTTGGGGGAGGAGTGTAGTGACAAAATGGCAGCCATCTTGAAAATTTCAAAAGTGGATTCTACACCTGTGAGTGACCCCTACCACCTCAGAAAGTTGTATTTTGATTCGTCAAAAAGTTTTTTTTCAAAATGCGTCGGACATGTTCATGATTAAGTAAGGAAGGGAAACGGTGCAATATCAATAAGCCGCACAAACTACGTTTTGGCTCGACCTAATCAGAATAAGACGAAGAACTCATGGTGAAACAATATGTCTCCTTTCCGTGGTTTAGTGCCATCCGGACTAATCTCTACATGCGGACATACAGTTTATAAACAAATACAGTGTACATTTTTAATAAACTTATAACAACAATAACAATATATATTTCGACAAAATTTCTGACTACAAGGTACAACTACTGCAAGATATTGCACGCTATCACAAACAAAAATTACGTCAAGATATTGTACGTTATTACAATCTTAAATTAATGCATGATAATAGCAAGGAAACCGATCCCGAACAGGCTTTGAAAGTCAAGAGACAATTAAAATTTCTGAAGTAAGACAAAGATGTACAACACGAAACAAAAAACAAAAATTAAAAACACAAAGACATAAAGTTAGCAACCTCAAAACAATAAAAAAAAATTGGGTGCACTAAGTCGCCAATTACGAATCAGCAGGCCTGCTTTTAAGAGACACTTACAATGAAAATAATTTGTTATTGAATTGTCTTTAAATTCGAGATATAGTTAGTTTTTATATATGTTATCATTATTCAAAATAAAAACATATGGGTTTCAGAGCTTATTTTTGAGGGGTTAAGCACTGAAATTTAAAATAAGTATAGACTGTCCCTGCTGTACTGTACCTTGATAATTTTCACACATTATTATGTTAACTTTAATTGTATTTTAATATAATTAAAAAGGAAATGTTGTGTTCTTTTGAGAAATGGCTCTTGTTCAGCTTGTACATTTTAATAATAATGTTATGATTTCATAATGTTACAATAACATTATAACATTATTATTCACTATATATTTTTCAGTACCAAGACACCGAATTACCAATCCTGGAATTATAGTCACTTATATAAAGTTGTGAAAACATATAAAACTGATTGTTGGACTAGACAATCGGTTAGTCTGGGCTCCTGACTAAATATTCTCAATACCGTAAGCGGACTTCCGGTTCGAATATACAGTCAGGTCACCAGCAATGAAGCCGTTCAAAATTTTGACCGGTTTGAAACATTCGGAATGTCTCAAAATTTACGTCAGAATTAACTGTAACTGACGTAATTCCGATGCAATGCATTATGACGTAACGTCCGGTGTTCAGTAATCAAATTCAAATAAAAATGCAGTTTATCAAACAAATCTTTTATAGATTTATGAGACATAAGTGGAAATAACCTTACGGGGAATAATCAGTTTAATTCAAAAGCCGAAACACAAGAAGCAGGTAGCTTTTCTATTTAAATTGTATTCTGACAGAAATTTTTGACGGAACAAAACGCGCGAAAAGTTAACTAAAACATGGCGTTTTAAACAACCAATCAAACTGGGTAGTAAACTGGTGGTGACCTGGGGTTATATTTGAAAGTGAAGCTTGCGTAAATAAAAAATATTGCACCAGGGGACCAGGTTAGACAATCGGCCACAGTTTGATGGCAGCAGCATAGATGAGACAAATGATAAACAATGTGTTAAATTGGCCCTTTTAAGGGCCACCATAGTTCTTTAAAAGGAATCTATATTGTGTGATGCATATTTTTTAAACAAAATTATTATAAAGTAGTAGTTTTTTACCAACTTCATAAAATTGCTATCAAATTAAACAATACCATTTCAAAATTTACCAATAAATATCTAAACATACATTACTCATTCTGTAATCAAAGAAACGAAATACGTAAGCACTGAAAGACAAAAATCCATGAAATGAATTAGTAGCTATTGGTCAAGCTTTATTTTGAGGTTTCTATTTCTATTCAAGTTCAGGGTACAAAGAAAGTTTAACTGATCATCAAACAGCTGTTGTTGCTATGTTATGCTTAAAAACGTTAATCTACAAGAAAAGTTGCAAGTCATAGACAATTTTTCCTTAAAATTCAGAAAGTTTACATATTATATGCGGCAACGCGACAAAAAAGAATTGGTTGATCTATACCTTTGAATGTGAAATTTTGCATCACAATAAAATAGTGTTATAAAATATGGTCTGAAAAAATAAAGTCCGTCAAAATGACATACAAAAAAAGGCGACCGTTAAAATGGCTCGCGATTTGTGCTGATTTTAATATTTTTGTACGATAAAACATGGTCATGATAATACAATTAGGTAAATAAAACACTTAAATTTATAAAATAAAACATATTTACTGTCTCATAATAATTGTGAGAATTTTAACTGAATTATTGGTAGTCGCATCTGATAGAGTTTACAAACTCAATAAATGACTTTCAACGGCGCCTAATCTCGACCTAGATTTACATTTGATTGCGTATTTTTAGCGTTGACGTGTTGCAACGTTGAGTGTGTGTTTGTGTACGTCGTGTAATGTTTAATTGGCAGTTTATGTTGACGTCTTTGGGAAGACAGGAAAATTCTAAAGGCACTTAATCAAAAAGTGTCACATTTTCAACTATGTTTGTGCCGGAATTGTGTAATACTCTTCAGTCTGCACTTACACAACGTGTATATTAAGTGTGACATGAATGTGGGAGTTCGGTTGTTTTGAGTTGGGAAATCAACCTGAGTGTAAGTCTAAGTGATGTTTAAATATTGCTATTACACTTTTAATCCCCATGGACTAGGAGTAGTATAATTCAATTATATGTTGCTGTTTTATATTGAAATGATTTTATTTTAAATAGGATTATGCCTAACGTTTCACAAATTAAAGAGTATAATGAAAAATATAATTTTTTATTTCTATTTAAAAAAAAAAACTGGTACGTTTTTCTGTACCAGCAATTTAAATTGGTACTCTCGGAACAGTACAGGCCGTACCGCTTGCTACGCCAATATGTCATGACAGATGTATTAATTGGAAAGTTGTAAGATTAGAAAACTGTCAGAAAAATATTCTCAGCCAGGTTAAAAGTAAATTTTCCTATAACTCCATGTCCGTTTAATTGCGAGGCAATAGCTAGAATTGGGGTATAAGCGAGCGATAGCATAGGTGTATCCTATAGACTATACTTACTATAATAGTTAATAGTTTGATATATTATTGTATCTCGTGGTCGCATAAAAGGGGGTATGGGTGCACATAACATAAAACTTGAATTATTCAACAATCTTGCATCAAAGTAGGGTAAAAACATGCATACTTATAGTCCGAGAATCCTCTGCCGTCCAACGCTTTTTTTTGCAGACGGCAGAGGATTCTCGGACTAGCATACTTATAGAAAACTTCATACGATCAATATTGAAGGGATATCGCTCGCCTGATACGACATTCATATTAACAATACATGTATAGTTTATTTATGTATAGTATATTATAGTCCAAAATGAGGTTATCGGTTGTAGGAAGTCAGGTGGGACAATATGTCATTAATGGCAGCAAAATAGCAATCAGGTGTCTACGATATGCGTAAAGCTGGCATCGCAGGGAGGGTCTAAAACGCGGAAATGGAAAAGCCGGAAGTATAAAAACACATATTTTTGTTCATAACTTTTTAACGGCTTAACATAGAATAAAAATTAAAAGTGCTTCTGGGAGATATATAAAAGATCTTTATGATGATTTATAGATTATTGCAAATAAAATTTAATAAAGTACCTAAAAGTTGACCGGAAGTGAAATTTGTGCGAGTGTCACTACATCAAATTTTCACATTAGAACTCAGATTTCTCCAAATTGCTTCACTCCGGTCAAAAAACTATAAGTGTTTGGCTCAGTTCATTTATTTAGCTTCAAAATAATGTATAGTTTATAAGAAATAAATGAAAGGAAAGTATAGAAAAGATCGCCGGAAGCAAGTATGGCAGCAAAAGCAAAAGTTCGAATCTTCAACTTTGAACTATAATATCTCAAAGACCTCATAACCCTGTCACAATTTGACTTAGGCCTCGTGTTCCCCTTAGCATTAGCTATAAAATGATATATAACATTTAAATTTTGATCAACGACAAAGTATGTAAAAGTTGACCGGAAGCGATCCTTGTCGAGCAAAAATTCATCAAACTTAACAGATTTCTCCTAATTAAAGTGTTTACGCTGGTAAAATTGATTGGTATCGTATAATTAAATTACTATTATGGGATTTTTGTTTATATTTAATTTTTTTTTTAAATAATTTTTTATAATAAATACTTTAGTTTTTATTTTTACACTCAAAATTATTGTCAAATATAGGAACTGTTAACCTTTCTATTTGAATACTTAAAATACTTAGCCATTGGGTTTATGTTTTTCACATAGCCAGGTTTTGCCTATCATTTCAGATTTAGCACAACTTTTATGTTTCCAGACATCACATATTTTCCCCTTAGCATTTTTCCCTTCACAATCTATCATATTTTCTATGGTATCCGGGAGCCCACATTTACAAGACATAACGATCGTGTATGTGTTAGCCAAAATTCTTTTTGGAGCAAAGCCAACTTAATTTTCGGAAATTGATTAAAATGTCCCTTTTCTAAACAACAAATTAAATGTTCCCTCATGTACTTTTGATCAAATTATATATACGTCCCCCCTTAAATCCATTTAAACAGAATTCCACTGCGTTAACAATTGCCCCTTGCTGTGGAACTAATGTTATTAAATTATTGTCAACAATAAATCGTGCCAAACTTTGTTGAGAATCAGAATTAAAGACAGGTAGTTCAACCACAGTTGTTTTTTCTACAATTATGCCATCCGTAATTAAAGGATTATCATTTTGACACCTAATTAACTTGTTATTTCAGCATGTTCATCTGTTTGTTTAATAATCTTTGATGTTTCAGTCGTGTCATCTTGCAAATTATTTTCTAAAGATAAAGGTTTTTCATTTTTTAAATATTCTATAACATCATCTGGACAAACAATTGTTTTGGTAGAATCATATCTGAAGGTGGAATAAAAGCCCTACGAAACTCTGATTTTAAATGATAATTTCCCAAACCTGAACGGCCTCTTAAAATTTCAAAATTTTCAAAATTTTGTTATGTAAAAAAACCCGAAAACCAAAAGATCTACCGGTAACTCTTTCCAATCAATTTCTCTTTTTAAAAACAGCATTCATGCTTTCTGAAAGATTATTTGTTATACCTGAATAAGGGTCGAACATGCCTGGATATTTATCTATGATCCATTTTCCTGAATGATCAAAGTATATTAAACAATATCGCATTTTTTAGAATAAAAGGTGTTTATTTGGATATTAAGTTCGACCCTTAAGTGTCGGCAATACAAAAAAATAGCATTAATTATAACTTAATTTAAAAAAAAAATCTCTCTATTATCATATATGACGTTAATTATAACCCATATGGCAAGTTAATTATACGATACCAATAAACTGTATATCATCATAAAGATCTTTAAATATCTCCCAGAGGCACCATTAATTTTTATTCTATGTTAAACCGTTAAAATGTTATGAACAAAAATATATGTGTTTTTATTCTTCCGCTTTTCCATTTCCGCGTTTTAGACCCTCCCGGCATCGCATATGAATTAATTTCACGTAGAGAACAATAATATGTCTTTCTATGTTTCTTGTTGTCTCATTTAAAAACAATTTAGTCATGTTCAGTGTGGTATGGTAAGGGGATGATTTGCTGATTTTCGTTTTTTTTTAAATTAAAATTATTGAACTAAAAATATTTAGGTGATTTCCATATCTATTTTAAGAACAATAATTGCGCATGGGTCGCAAATTTTTTTCCGGTCGTGTTCTATTCATTGACGTTGTAGCGTAAAATCTGCAAGTCCGTAAAAAATGCAAGTTCCGCTTCCGGTTTCCGGTCAAAACTGTTTTTTACGCTGACTGTTGTAAAAATCGCAAGTCCGTAAAAATTGCAAGTCGCATCTAAATGTCAATAAATCTTGATAATCAAAATAGTAAATGCACGAATATTTGTTTCTTTGTTGAGTAAATTAATATTGAAGTCAGTGGTTTTAAGTTATAATCATTGATAGTAATAGGTGTATGTTGTGCATTTTTTGACCCGGGTAAATTACGACTTTGTTGAAGGAAATGAATACTGTCGCATTACGAATATAAATATTTAAATAATATTTTTTGTTCAGTGGTTACATGCAGTGCTCTAGTATTTATAATGGACGGAGTGTACTAAGTCCCAAGTAAGTGAAATTTGTCACAAATAAATAAGGTAAACTCAACACACACAGTGAAATCAAGACAACACAAATAAAAGTATTATTGTGTGGAGTATGTGAACAATATTGAGAGATTGTATCAATCATTACATTAGTAATGAAAAGTGCAAGGATATTTTTACACTGCTCCCTTTTTTGTCACCATCAACCCCTCCCAACCCCAAACAAAATCTGTAAAAAAAACTATAATGTGTTAACACAACAAGTAATACAAGTGAATACTTCAGCAACATTACTTAATGAAGCACAAACATAATATAATTTGTATTATTTTGATAATTCATAATTTATTACAATTTTAATCAAAATGACTAAAATAATGTTCAATTATTCTTAAACATATAAATTGTACTGTATTTCAAAAAGAAATTTACAATATATAAAAATATCACAAATGCATATATTTTGCACAGATAAAACAAAAGCAAAAAAATGGGCAAATATGAGGACATTAATGATACTTGCTAGGTCAAGTCACCATTAAATAGATATCAAAAGGTAATATATGTGTCAAAAATGTCATCTTATTAGAACATTTATATATTAAACAATAAGTACTAGCAGATATAACTAATTTTTGTAATTCAAAATTAATAACAATAGGCGATTTTTTGTTATAAATTCCACCAATTTATAGCGAAATTAATTCACGACAGCCGTAAAAAATGCAAGTTTTTACCTATATAAAACCATATTTCATGAAAATTGGATAAAAACATAAATTACTTACTCTATATAGTACTAGCAAATATAACTAAAGATTTTTATTCAAGATAAGTAACAGAAGTCAAGGTTTTATTGCAAACTCTATCAATTTATATCAGAATCTAGTTCAAGACAGCTGTACAAAATGCAAGTTTTTACCTATATTAAACCATATTTCATAAAAACTGGATAAAAACATAAGTTACGTACTGTATATAGTACTAGCAAATATAACTAAAGATTTTTATTCAAGATAAGTAACAGAAGCTGACTTTTTATTGCAAACTCAGAACTTATTCATGACAGCCATAAAAAATGCAAGTTTTTACCTATATTAAACCATATTTCATAAAATTGGATAAAAACATAAATTACTTACTCTATATAGTACTAGCAAATATAACTAAAGATTTTTATTCATTATAAGTAACAGAAGTAAAGTTTTTATTTTAAACTCTATCAATTTATATCAGAAACTAGTTCAAGACAGCTGTAAAAAATGCAAGTTTTTATTAATATTAAACCATATTTCATAAAAACTGGATAAAAACATAAATTACTTACTCTATATAGTAACATAGTTTTATATACTAGTATGTTTTGTGTGTCTTAGTGTGCTTAATATGTATAATGTATCATGTATTGTTTGTCGGTTAAAAGCTCTACAGAGCCTATGTTGCTTGTATTTATAACCCGACTTCAAAATAAAGTTTCTATGTCTACGTCTAAACCTAATGATAAGACGAAACATGGGTTGGAGGGGGTCTTGCCCTGCCCCTCAAATGACAGAATATATCGTAAATAGTTACGATTCCTACCGTATAACCATATATAGTATATGATTAGAAGAAACATTTGGTACCATAGGGAGGTCTGAGAGGGTCATGCCCCACCCACCTCAAGTGACAAATTTCTTAATATCTTGAAAACCATTGGGATCCCCACCCTATAACCAAATATATTCTTACTCCTTATGATAAGACGAATCATTTGGTACCTTGGGAAGGTCGTTGGAGATCATGTCCCGCCCCTTCAAAATTACTTAGTTATTCTTCTTCTTTCTTCTTTTTTCTTTCCGTTCAATCTTGTCCGCACATTTTCTCTGAGATGCAATGTCCAATCAATACGAAACTTTGGGAACTTGTTAAGGGTGACCTGAAGTTTTGCAATCCATTTTTGGAATTTTCAAAATGGTTGCCATTTCAAAATGGCCTCCGTTTCCATGGAAACAGGTGTAATTATATAGGACATTGCATTATCATGGTAAAAAATTGTATTTGGGGTTTTCAACATGCTCAAGGTTATAGTGGCAATGGGGGTTCGTTTTGAAGACATCTTGTGTTGGCATCCCAACACAATCATGAATATTTGTTTTTAAAGTTGTTACAATGGTAAATCTCTGGCATGGCAGTGTCATTATCCTTCTATATATACTCAGCGTAATTATTTTCTTTATCTTCGGTTATCCCTGTAAATCTACACCTGGAAATTTTACGTCAGTGTTAATTTATCATTATAAAACTGAAGTCTCCCTAATTTTCAACTTAAAACCTTCAAGATAGCCATAAAATCCATTAAAATATTTTAAATGTACAAACAATAGCAATAAATTGTTATTTATAGTGCATTAATTTTTATTAGGGCCCCGCCACTTAGTGGCGAACACCCTACAGTGATCAGTATGTCTGTCTGTCCATCCGCCCATGCATCCCTCTGTTCAAAAATAATTGTGTCTGGGCTATAACTTTTTATCTATTGAAGTAGGCTTTTGATATTTGGTAATTTGTGGGTAGATACATGTACTATGATTGATATCCTTTGACCTCAAGGTCGGCAGGGCCCAACAGGGATGCATACTGAATGATATTTAGTTTTTGTTTGTTTGTTTGTTTAAAGTTGGCAGCCCTTTTAACATTTTTCAGCTACATCTTGGCTTCTGGTTGTCATTGGAAAAGACAACAGGAGCACCTGTTGAGAACATCTGATCTTTGGAAATCAATTAAGGTTGGAATCAACCACACAAAGCTTAGAATGTTGCTTCTGTATACCCTGTGTGCAATATAAGGTAAAAAAATTTCCATTTTGCATTTTATAATCCACATAGCAGAATCCAATTGATGTGCTAAAACTAAGTTTTCTTATCCCTCGGTAGAGAAAATATTTCCTGTAGTTCGTTATATATAGAATATCTATGTGGCATTGATTATTAAACGTTATTTATCCTGTAAGGCACAACTCATATTCAACAATACAAGTGTAATTTCCACAGGAAATATGATGTCCTGTGAGATAATAAACTGAATGCGTTTTCACGATTTTTACATTATTCCGAGAAGTTAAGTTTAACTTAAAAATTGTGCAACTGACAATTAAAATGTAAATATATTGCATTAAAAAACCCACATTTTTGTTAAAATTTCAATTCTTTAAAAAAAAGTTCTAAAATATAATGCATGGTTAAATTGTCTTTTGTACTGTAAAGTTTATATTGTTCTTCATCACAAAAACAATGTAACAGTATACTTGTGAACGTTGTGTTTCTTTAATAGGAAAAATCTACGGTATTAACTGTTAGACAAGGGTCACATATTTTTTTGTCAAATTTGAGGGTCCTAACTAGGTACCTGGCTTCATCCCCCATTAAAAACTAGACACCATGATATAATGGAAACATTATTGAAAATGGCATAAAACAACAGTGAAATAAAACATAATTAATTATTTTAAATATCCATAATTAGACATTGGGACCTGCTAGGAGGTTATTTAGAATTAATTAAGCCTGTTTTAATTCAAACATATATCTACATGTATTAATAGCGTTGAAGTTCCATCTCACTATTTTATATACAATTGTAGTTCTAAGAATCTTAACCTCCTTTCCCACTTCAAAAAAGATATTATGTTTAAAGGAAGTCAACCCTTCAGACCCTCTACAGGAAGAGTAACATGTTCTACTGTCTATGTATCAATATAAAACTTGTATTATATCACCGAGTGTTTCCGAGGGAAGTGCAATCACACTTTTTCATGTGTATATTTATATAATTGTCAAATTACCCCAATTTGGGGTTAAATATTAGCAGCAGAAAAAAACTCAAACCCAAATATTGACATATAAAGGAAAATATTTATTTCAAAAGGATTGTTTAAAGGAAAAATATATTGTTTGTTGAAGTATTAATTATTAACGGAAGTTCCATAAATATACGAGTGTAATGTTTAAATCTGACAAAACTGGACCTTTTCAGGTAGGATATATTATAGTTCATGTTAAGACACTGACTTTGGAACTACATGGTTTATTACATTTCAGTCAGAGCGGTTAAGGTAGTTAGTCTACTAATGATCACAGGTCTGTCAACACTGAGATTGCAGGTTCAAGACTCACTTTGGGCAGGGTGCGCTTGACTCAAGTCTTAATTGACAAGAAGTGCCAGTCTTCCTGACAAAGATCTGGGTTTTCTATGGGTACTCTGCCTTCATCCCCCAAAAAACTTGGACGCAATGATATAGTTGAAAAATAGCTGAAAGTGGCGTTAAACAACATTCAAAACTTAAACCAAACCATTTCAAGCAGAATAATTACTGTGTAATGTCAATATGCAATAACCGTCATGATTTTGTAAGAGGCAAACAGTCTACAGACACTAACACAAACCATGGGACACACATGTGTACAAGGGCACAAGTCATAAATTTAATGTCGAATTATACAGAAAACAGTCTATAGCAAACCTTAGATAAATCAGTCAAAAGTAAACCTTTTTAGTTGAACCAGAACCCAATCTGAAGTAAGCCTTTAATAAACCAGACTAATGTCCACCTTAGATAATTCAAAAACCAGTCTAAATAAACCTTAGATAAATCAGAAACAAGTCAATAGTAAACCCTAGAAATACCTGATGCCAATCTGTAGTAAACCCTAGATATACCTGATGCCAATCTGTAGTAAAACCAGTCTGCAGTAAATTTTTAAAGAAACCAGTTTAAAGTAAACCTTAGATAAATCTCAAACCAGTCTATAGTAAACATTAGATAAACCAGCCAGCCAGTCTAAAGTAAACTGTATATAAAACAGTCCATAGTAAACCTTAGATAAAACAGATAATCCAGTCTAAAGTAAATTTTGGATAAATAAGAAACAAGTTTAAAGTAAACCTTTGATAAATAAGAAACACTAGTCTAAAGTTCATCTTAGATAAACCAGATACCAGTCTAAAGTTAATTTTAGATAAAACAGTGTTTAGTAAACCTTAGATAATTCAGAATCCAGCCTATAGTAAACCTTAGATAAATAAGAAAGCAGTCTAGGGTAAACCTGAGATTTATTAGAAAACAGTCTTAAGTTTACCTTAGATAAAGCAGACACCAGTATAAAGTAAGATGTTTAAGGTAAACATTTGAAACATAGGAAAACGAGTCTATAGATAAACCAGTCCATAATAAAACTTACATAGGGTCTAGGGTAAACCTGAGATTTATTAGAAAACAGTCTTAAGTTTACCTTAGATAAAGCAGACACCAGTCTAAAGTAAGATGTTTAAGGTAAACATTTGAAACATATGAAAACAGTCTATAGATAAACCAGTCCATAATGAAACTTACATAAATTATAAATTAGTTTTCAGGAAACATTAGATAAACCAGAAATCAGTCTTAAGTAAACCTTATATAAGTAAGAATTATGTGCAAAAAAACATAAACATAAATTAAAACTTTGTCCGACATTCACGACAAATATGTTGTTGTGCCAGCAGATAAGGCGCCTAGCAATATCATTTTTATCTGCAAAAAACATTACATAGAGTGTTTAATTAATAAGTTAGGCATTGATAGTTCACAAGGCAATCCTACTTACATATTCACTGCGCTTTAAAAAGAGGTTATTATTGAAAATCACAAATCGGTATTGGCATCCTTTGATCTCAAAATCAGAGTCGAAGATTGTGATCTCCGTTTATTGTATTGGATTCCTAAACTTCACAAAAATCCATACAAACAGCGTTTCATAGCAGGATCGTCTAATTGTACTACCAAAACACTATCGCAACTCCTGACCACTTTTTTAACAACAGTAAAAACGGGACTTCAAAAATACAGTGACATTTGCTACTCCAGAAGTAGAATAAATAAAATGTGAATATTAAAAAATTCAAAAGACCTGACAGACATCTTGAGGTCTGGATCTCTTTCCCATTGTAACAGCATTAAAACATTTGATTTTTCGACACTCTATACGGCCATCCCTCATACGCAGCTTAAAACCAGGCTAAAAGATCTTATAAAACGCTGCTTTTTCAAGAAAACGGAAAGAGACGATAGAAAATACCTGGTAATTAGTCATGAAAGATCTTACTTCGTCATCAATGACTCCAAAGCTAATACTAAATATACTGAAGACCAAATCTGTCACATGTTAGATTTTCTAATTGACAACATATTCGTCATGTTTGGAGGACATGTTTTTCAACAGACTGTTGATATTCCAATGGGTACTAATTGTGCTCCTCTCCTAGCCGACCTGTTTTTGTACTCCTATGAGGCTGAGTTCCTAGAAGGCCTACTGAAGAAGAAAGAAAAGACACTGGCCCAGACCTTTAATTTCACATTCCGCTATATTGATGATGTTTTGTCCCTCAACAATGCTAAATTTGGTGACTATTTACATTCAATTTACCCTAGCGAGCTTGAAATTAAAGACACTTAGATCAGCCTCTTACTTAGACCTACTTCTAGAAATAGACTCAGGAAAACTACAAACTAGGCTCTACGACAAACGTGATGACTTCAACTTTCCAATTGTCAACTTCCCGTTCATCAACAGCAACATTCCAGCAGCTCCAGCGTATGGTGTGAACATTTCACAACTTATACGTTATTATAGATCCTGCGATCGTTATTCAAATTTTCTAGACAGATCACTGCTGTTGACTGCTAAACTACTCAAACAAGGGTTTGTTGTACCTAGGTTGATCTCTCTAGAAGTTCTATGGTCGGCAACACGACTTAGTTGATCGTTACGGGAAATCAGTGTCTCAAATACGATCTGACATTTTCGCTGAGTCATAGGTAGTGTTTCCTATTCCTGGATATGACTTTTCCCTAGACAAGATAATGAGTAACTCGACGGGTGTCTAATTAGAGGCAGGCACTGCTTACTCGTCCGGAGCACCTGAGTGCACCCATGGTTTTTATTGGGTTCGGGTTACTCTCTTTCTGTTTTATGTTTTTGATTTTTGTGTTGTGTTTGTCTATATCCGGATTTGTAACTGTCCCTTGGTTTTTGGCTCTTGTTGGTCGGTCGGTTTTCTTTGCTACTTTCTTAATTAGTTTAAAATCTTTGCAAATAGAATCTGTTTTAGGTTTCAACGTGTTATATGAATATGAGTGTTTATGACAGCAGTAGCTCTATGGAAAAATTGAGTGTGTTAGTGTAGGTCAGTATCAGTATCATGGAAAAGTTTAACAGCAATAATAAACTGAAATTTAAACATTTCTAAAATTTGACAAAATAATCTTGTAATCATTTTTTAGTTTTGTTTGTTTAAATGCCCACAGTCAGGTGCAAACTTGCAACGACTGTGTTGACAGTCCTGTGGTATATAAATTGTTTGTTTGAATGGTGTTTAATGCCACTTTTAGCAACTTTTCAGCTATATTATGGTGTCCAGATTTATTTGGGAAGGCAGCTGGAGTACCCAGAGTGATGTCTAGAAGATAACTAACTACATGAACATTAAACACTGAACAACCGAGTCCCTTTAATAAGTTTACATTGTGTGTTTTTCATATTCAGTTGAATATAGTCAAACTTCATGTGAAGTATTTCAATGGTCTGAAATACATGGATAGTCGTATATACAGGAGATTTAACATTTTGAAATGTATCAGAAATTAAAAAAAAATAGTAGAGTAAACTGTGTTTATTATGTGTAAGTAATTTTAATAGTGATATATCAACGATATACTTCATTTGGACAGTGGATTTAAATATAGATATATGTTAAAATAAGACTATATGTGTGTGTATGGGACTTAACATGCTGATTTACGATATAAGTGGTAAATCTACATATTCTAAGTACTATGTATAAATAAGAATTCTGACATCTAGCTATGCACATTGGAAAACAAATTTTATTTAAATTTTAACTCTATTTTTTAGTTGTTTCAATTAATTAACACCAAATGCAAACTGTATAAGATTTGTTTAGTTTTTTAACTAAATATAAAATATAATTATAAATTACTGATATGAATAAAATATCATATCTAATTATTTATTACCACAAATTAAAGTGTCAATAATTAAAAATTAAAGTAATTACTGTCAATTAAAGTCTGGAAGTAGAACACATGTAGTGTTTACCTAGTGCATATGGAATATTATAATATCACTTTTGACTCTTCTTGTATGTTAAGAATTTTAATTTCAAATGATAATTTTGCTCAGAATGGTCCAGGAATAATGCTGCCTTACATGTACTGCTTTATTTTGGTGCAAGTTTTTATGTATTTTATTCAAGGGGGTGGGGGTGGGGGAGGTCATAATTATACCTCAGTAAATTGTCCCAGCTTGTATGGTGGACCAACTATCCACAATCCCCCAAACCTTTTTCCTGTGCTCTTTTTTTGAAACAAGAAATCACTGCTCCTTTCCAATAAAAAACTATCTGGTCCCTTAAATGTTGGCTCTTTTATGATTAAAAAACTGTATTTAATTATTTTCAAATGTTATTGTTTAAGCAGTTTCATACATTTTCATTTCTATTTAACGAATACGCTGGATTCTAGAAATATTTATGTTTCTAATTATAGTATATACATAACATTTTAGTTTTTTTTTTAAACTGTTTTATAATTTTTTGTCAAATGGTTTGGATGTAACATGGACAGACAAAATGCAAAGTAAATCTTGAGATTAAAACTAATTGGTTTATATATATGGGCAGACCACCCCATGTATTGGTATTCCACATGTCTATAAGGGTGGACTTGAGAGTTTAATTTAAAATCAAAGAACAGCCTCCTCTAAAATATTTATTTTGGTACACATATATAATGTGGACAATGACCAAAGTCGATCAGTATCGGTAATAGTGCTAGAACTTATAGTGTTTGGAATTATTATTGTATAACTTCATAAAATGCCAAGAGTGAGCTTCAAACAGGATGTCTGCCCAGAGGTAAAATATCTTTTCTATTAGCTGAAATATTGTTTTTGGTTTTAAATTGCTTCATTTTGTATTGTGTGAACAAACATTTTATTGTTTTTGGTTTTAAAATGTAAATTGCTGCATTTTATATATTGTGAACTAAAGTTTTTACAAAGTTACAGCTGAGTTGATCTTTATAAGACTGAAAAATAAAATATAACAGAAATAGTAAAACATTAAACTTTGCTCTTTTGTAAAACAACCAAGGGCTGTCATTCCTTTTTAATTGTGTATACATCCAACAAGCCCTAGAAAATTACTTCTACTTATATAAAATGGCAACATTATTATAAGGTCCACTTATAGAAATATATATGTACTCAGTATGACAGGGGCACTGCCCTGTACATGTTACTCCTTTGCTTTTTTTGAGTCAGTCAGTCAGGGACACCTACTTTGTGGCTGCATATTTCAAAAGAAATGGTGGTTTCAATTCGTTACGACAGATGTTTTTGACTCCGCTGTTTTCTTTGAGTTATATGATCTTTGCGTTCTTTAAATTGAAGGACTTTAAATAAAATTGAACTTAAATTCCTATTTTATGTAAACAGAGTTAAGTTCATAATAAAGTTTCTTCTCCCCAAACAAAATATGTAGTTCCTACAGGTTGGTCACTAATGAAATGGCTTAGGACATCATATAATAGTCTCTCTTTAACGTAAATCTGAGGAAAATAATGAAAGAAAAGTATATTTAGTTTTTTTATTAATTGATAATTTAGCTGTATTTTAATTTGTCCAGTCTACCACGTAATATTTTAAATTTTGGGAGACTGATTTATTGTGGATTGCACTGTTACTAAAAACTAGAACACAAAATTCCAAAAACTGTGTGACGTTACGCAATCAGCTAATCATATTTTACATCCTGTTATCAATTGTCTTCTGGAACAAAACAAACAATGGACAGTGTTGAGCATAAAAGGTTTGCACCCTTAAATAAGGATGAGATGGACTTTTTATTTGAAAATTTTATATATTTTATATTAAAATTTTATATATTTTATGTGAAAATTATAAATTAATAATTAAAAAATACAACAATTCACTACGTCCTCAGTGGATATACATCTCTCAGTTGATATAAACTTTATTATTGACTATTTAGAGAAAGGCTGTATTTGTGTTACATTTAATTTGGTATAAGTACATATCATTTGCATTTATATCATGGAGAAGCAAGCTTTTGTTATATATTTTGGAGTTATCTCCCTTTAGAACAAAAATTCAAAAACCAATATTATATGCTATTCCAATGTCCATAAATGACATGTGAAAAGGGAGAAAACACAAATCCAATTCTTTAAGATTTTATACTAAATTTGTTATTTTTTTAATTAGCGCAGCTCTTTTACCTTAAGTTTAACTTGACCGACATCATATATATCCAGAATTATAAGTGTCAGGCCTATGGTCTCTCAAAATTTCATGACCTCTTTAAAACCTTCCAATAGAAAACCAGCTTTCGGGGTAAACCCCACACTAAAAATAGCACTTTCTTTTCAGAAAATCTTGTTATATAGGTCATGTAGTGAATGTGACATAAAACATACTATAACACCATTAAAACAGAGCAAGTTAGGACTCAAAATTTCTCCAATATATTCACCTTTCAGAAAAACTTCATTCATTAAAATCCAGTTAGTAGTTTTTAATACACACTAAGATAAACAGGACTATTTTGTTTGTAAGTATTTTCTTATATGTTCTAAATTTGATTGGTCCCCTTTAGTGTCTTGACACCTGAAAGGTTAATTGTAAATAAATGATATTTTGACTTCCTGCTTAATAAAATATTTCCTTTACACCATTTAACAAAATAATACATGTGTGTCCAAACAGAATAAATTAGAAAAACTGTTATTATGTAACAAATTCATGGTTGAATGATTGGAGACTGCATGCTATGATGTTATATTTTTTCTTTATACTAACTGTCAACAATAAACATGCTATGAGAGATTTAGGGTTAGTGTTCATGGTTTAAAATATAGCCATAAACTCCTAGGTATTTCTGTTGATTGATTTGATTGATTGATTGATTGATTAGATGTTTGCCATACATCCAGGGAGCAGTATTTCAGCTATATTCAGGATGAGAACAAGCTAACAAACAATAAATAAACAGACATTTTGGTGGGATGGGACACAGGGAACAAATGTTTGAGTACCACCGGAAAAGTATGGAGTATTGGTTATGGAGGGAGAATGTAGCCTTTTGTAGCAGCTACAATGAGCTTACTCTTTTTTCAAAATCTGCAAAAGGGTCTTTATAGTGCAAGGAATTTGGCATTCTCCAAACACGTTACCCACTACTGTCTTTCCGTATTGTTACCTGACACCCCCAATGATAGGATCTTCCCTCTACACCACCCTTAATTACACTGGGCTGCTCTGTGGGAACCCTCCCAGTATTTCTGTAGCTGTATAGATAACAGCAGATTTGTTATAATCTGTTAACGAACACTCAATAGTTAATGGCATGTGCATACAGACATATTGTTCTTGTTGCAAAAATCATTTTGAATTGTTTTTATATTCATTTACTAAGATTAAATTATGTTTATACATGTTAAATGTGGTTAGGTGGCTAATTCAAAAATCCAGATTTACATTTTGTGAGTCATTTAAACTCAAATTTTAAAAAAAGAACATATATTTTATGAGATTTATGAACAGTTTTTCCATTGGATAATATAGATATTTCCTGCAATTATTTTTGAAGTTTATTTATTTGTAATATTATAAACCATAACAGCAATGCTGATTGAAATAATATGGATAAATCAGGTACCCCCGTGTGACTGAAAATCAGGTGACCCCGTGTGACTGAAAATCAGGTACCCCCTTGTCACTGAAAGCAATCTTAGGAATATGACCACTATCAGCCACCACTTGATATCCACAAGTCCATCTATATAAAATATACTCTACACAAATAAAAACTTTCCATTTTAAAAAAAGCTGCTTTTTGCATTTTATTTAACCTGCTATTTAGAGAGACACAGATATCAACTAATGCTAGGCTATTTTCTGTATTTCTCTCTGATATCAGATTTTATTATGTTTTTTTTGTTATTTTTTTTTTAAACAGCTATTTGATTAGTTGACTCTGTATTTCTCTCTGATAGCAGATTTTATTAATTAAATTTTATTTGTTATAGTTTTTCTTAAACGACCATTTAACGGAGAATATTAAAAATATATATAGCAAGTCTACCTTGATACCATAAACTTGAAGAAATTGAAGAGATAGATAAAGATTGTTATCCGAGACAAGACAGTCATGGTGTTAGAGATCTATTACTGATAGTTTGAGTGATGTGACAAACAGTTGTTTGCACTTCTTTGTCATATGCTATACAATACTGTCTTAATATTACAGTGATCAGGAAGGAAAAATTTATCACAACTTTACATTGACTTTATGCATGATATATGATTATATAATACAAAGGTAATGCTTTGCTATGAAATAATTAAAATATATTTGAAATTTTACATGTTGTCATGTCATTAATTGTATTATTTTTTTGGTCATATTTTAAGTTCTACTATTCCCTACTATTACCTATCATTAAGAGAGTTATCTCCTCTTTAGAGCAGGTAATTTATATTACTGTGGGTAAATAGTTGTTTTGATGCAATATTTTTTTTTTCATTTATTAACTATTAGCTTTTGATAAAATTATTCTGCAGTGTATTTCAGTTGCACTGGTACAATCAGGGGACATAAATTATTTACAAAAAAAAAATTATGTTCAATACCCGAGATACCTGCTGTTATGAAAGAAAACTCTTGGAAATGGGAAGTAACTCTTTAATCTCAAAGAGGAGTGGGTTAAAAATTTCAACATTTATTCCAGTTCATGGAAAATTGATGTGTTTTCAACATTTGTTAACATTTTAAAATTTTTATGCCCCCGCGACGACATTTCGGGGGCATTAAGTTTTACTCATGTCCGTCTGTCCGTCTGTCTTCACGTCCTTACATACGTACGTACGTCCATACGAATTTCCGTCAAGCTTTTGGGGCATCTGTGTCCCATAGACACATTATTCGCTTTTTTATTGATAATATTATAAATATTTCTTTTGTACAAAAAAACTCAATCTGGCAAGAACAATCACTTTCACAAAAAAATATTTTGGTAGGAAACTTTCAGATTACATTTCAGTTCAGAAAGGTCAAAACATGGATTGTGACATAAATGTATGATATCTAATGAAATGACCTTGACATTTGACTTTTAGAACTTTCTTAAACACTTTTACAAACATCATTTCTAAATAAAAAACACATTTGTATCATTAAAAAAAGTTTAAAAAAGAGAAAGCATCTTTAATTGACATTGTGATAATGACAATTGAGAAGGTGACCTTGACATTTGACTTTCAGAACTTTTCCCCCAATCTTTTTAACATGATTTGTTATTAAAAATGGAAATGACCTTAACTTGACATTGTGACCTTAAAAATGGAGAAGGTGAGTGGTTGTTTCTGAAAGCAATCCATTTTAATGGAACATGCCCAAAAGTATAATGCTGTAATGAAATACCGTACAAAAGATATCTTTCCATAGATCATGTAAGGAAATCTGAAAAATACAATAAGGTGACCATTAAAAATGATGGACAGCCCTTGAATTACACTTGATATATGGGATGGCTTATTTTAACAAGCGATCTGTACTAGGAAACATAATTATATACCTTTATAAAATATAGCAAAAATTGTGCAAATACATTTGCTAGCCATTGGTACAAATGTGACTTTGCTCGTCTATACTTTGTAGGAAAAGGAAGGAGAAGAGGAAGATGATGAGATGGTAGAGCAGTCAGTTTGTGATGGTATTGATCTGAAATGGATACATGAGGTGGATTCTGATGAGGAAGAGGATACGAGGTATGTATGATTGTTTCTAGCTGCAATGAAGGTAATAACAAAATACCAAACACCAAGAACAATCCACATTTATGTCCAAGAACCTGGCACACTCAAAAGCCAAAAAACAAAAATAAAGCAACTACAGCAATGGTCCTGACTAAAAGTATTGATGCTTGTCATAGTCCAGTCGCTACTCAGCTGTTTGTGCTGGTCATTTTGGTTTTTTATAGAACACAACAGACTTGAAAACTTCAATTAGTTCAGACCACTGTAACATAACGTTAAATTGTGTTCTTTTTTTAAAACTGCACAAATGCACATTCCTGGCATTTTCTATTTTGATTCTCACTTCAGGCAGGGTGTACTCGACACCAATCTTAATTGACAAGGATTGCCAGTTTTCCTACCGCAGGTCGGGGTTTTCTCTCGGTACTCCGGCTTCCTCCACCAATAAAAACTGGACGCCATGATATAGCTGAAAAATTGCTGTAATTGGCGTTAAACACCATCAAACAAACAAAATTAACGTTAAATTGTGTTTTTTTTTAAATTGCAGAAATGCGCATTCCTGGCATTTTCTATTTCCAGATCGTATTCTAATCATTGACATTATCCCCCTTCTTCACTGACTGATTTGTTCTATTAGAAAGCCAACAGTATCCTACATTGGTCATATACTCTTGAAATATAGCTGACCAATTAAGCTGATTGAGCACAAAACAACTCGTTGAACTCAGTGTGCAAAAAAAATCCATTTGTATTATAATAATTCATTATTTTTTTCTTTAATGGATTTGTATATATAACCACTGTTTGTAGATCTATTCATGCTTATATATAATCCTCTTCATTTTGGCTGCTGTCATGTGGTTTGAACAATTTTCTTAATTGGAAATATTTGTTGGGGTAATAATTAAGACAAAATTGTGTGCATTCTAAAGACTTTTCCTAATTGGACATCCTCTATGTTGGAGTAACATTTAAGACAAAATTTCATAAGACAAAATTTTGTGTGGTGTAAAAATTCTCGTAATTGGACATCTTCTATGTTGGAGTTACAATTCAGAGAAAATTTAGGGCACAGACACTTATTGTTATCTCAGTATGACACAGTAATGTTGACCTCATCCAAGGGCATTAATAGACTTTATTATAACTAGTTGTTACAAAAATAAGAAAGGTTTATGTAAATATAGCATCATTGTTTTTGAAGCAATATTATAAAAAATATGGTTTTACGTTGGTCGCTGTTTTTAACCAATTATGGGTATGTTCAGTCCCTGTAACTATCTTGTAATAGTGTTGGGGAGTATATTGGCCTTCAAATTAATAATATTCTTTTAGAAAATGACACAGCTAATATTGACTGAAGATTTAATCAATTATTGATCTTTAAATCAATCATTTGATAGAATTGAGTGTTACAAACAGTATTATTCTGTAACAGGAGGCCTATCTGTAATCGAGCAGGTAGTAGTATATAGCCAGTTATAATGAACTGAGCTAACGGAGTACTTCTTAAGCTCACTTGGTTAGAGGGCTGGCTGGCAATACTGGGATCTTGGGTTCAATCCCAGGAGGTGACATGTAATAATTTCAACATGCTCTCAGTAACTGTTACAATTTCTATTTTTATCTCAGAAATTTTGATTTCTTACATTGTTTACTTGTTACAAAACATACTTAAATAAGGTCACACTTTCTTAATGTACGTGCTATCATTACATTAATGTCTCAGATTTCATGATCATATTCTGGTTCACTACAGGTATAGTTTAATTGTCAAAGTATTATTAAAATATCAATCAATCAATCAATCAATCAAGTCAACAGCTAATCAAAGTTGTAGAATTAGGAAAATTTCACAATTTCACAGCAGTCATCAGTCATCTAACCAGGTGGTCCTTAGACCTAATACCCAGGTGCATTAGTCCATGGTCTACCAGCAGTCATTAGTCATCTAACCAAGTGATCTGGAGACCTAATACCCAGGTTTATTAGTCCATAGACTACCAGTAGTCCTCAGTCCTCTAACCAGATGGTCCTTTGACCTTATACCTAGATATTAGTCCATGGACTACCAGTAGTCATCAGTCATCTAACCAGCTGGTCCCCAGACCTAATACCCAGGTTTATTAGCCCATAGAATACCAGTATTCATCAGTCAACTAATTATAACTGGGTGGTCCTCAGACCTAATACCCAGGTTTATTAGTTCATGGACTACCTTTAGTCATCAGTCCTCTAACCAGGTGCTCTTCAGACTGAGATGCTTTGGTTTTGAGATCAGATGTTTTTTTTAATTTTTAGCTCCTTTCCATCAAAGGTCCATGAGCGAGTGTCTGTGAGAGGAAGACTAAGAAGAATTTTGTTACGAAGTCCCAGATCAAGTACGTTTAATGAATAATATTCACTAGCCATTGAACTTATAATAAAGCCAGTCCCTTATTTTAAACCACCAATTTAATCAGCTCACGTTTCATAAAAGCAGATAGCTTTCTCACTGTGGGCAATGTATGCTCAACAATATGGTATGATCCTCAGGGAAGGCTGGTACCAATTTTACCTTTATAAAGATATCAGGAACCATGCATGCAGTCTTTTGTAACGGAACTTCTCTCTCTCTTTGAGAAATAGCTTTTCCAATTTGCACAATGATACTGCTACAAGTACATGTTTTTGTTTCTTCTTATTCAGGGCTTGTATCAACAGTTTTTGATATAGTTGCCACGTTTTTATGCTGCCTATTGTATTCCATTAGAGTTCAGCTGGATCATGTGAATGAATACAAGTGGTATGTATAAGTTTTTATATAGTTTAGTACAGTTATGATAGAAAGACTCACAATTTCACCCGTAATGGGCTATTTCTGGTACAGAAGACCAAGTACAGATGAGTTCATGTACATGTACAAACATCTGTACCCTTTGCGTGATCCTAAAAAAATGCATGAAAAAGAACGTTGTTATAGTAACATAATAATGTTATAGTTTCATGCGTTCTTGTTGGATGTCAAAGACAATGGATTTTTATAGAATGACGTCAAGTCTATAGGATATCACAATTTGAAAGGTACTTGCATGTAGTTGTTGGAATGCCAGTGTGATCTTCCACTCATGATACAAATGTTTTTATGTCTTTTCTCTCATTCCTCTGCCCTCTTCTAGGCAAAAGACATAAATTTCTATCACTCATGGAAGATCTACCAGTCTTTTCCATAAATGTATGAAAGAACCTATTAATCTAAGTGTGAACAATTCTTTATAACAAAAATCTTTATTCAAACTTGAGTATTTTAGGGATATTTTAGGAGTTTGTCCTGTTATAGACTTTACCTATATACTACTAAATTGAAACACAACTTGTTATTACTGATAAAGAAAGTGTCTACACAGCCGGTGCACCAAGTTTTTAGCTCAACTGGACCAAACGGTCCATTTGAACTTTTGCCATCACTTGGCATCTGTCATCTGTCATCTGGCATCATGCATCGTCAACTTTGGCCTGCCCTAAAATAGAATGGCAGCGGGGGTAAGTCAAGTTTTTGAATGATACCGGTAGTAATAAGAGGTATAGAAAATTTAAAGTGAACCTCCCTCCTAAGCATCAAGAGCTCTAAAAGACTATCTATTTTTCATTTTTCCTTAGTAACTTGAAAACCATACGAGGTAGAAAAAATCTTTTCCATACAAACTTATTCAGCTCATCAAGATCTGCAAAATGATTATTGATGCATATGTGTTGGATATAACTCCTCATATGAGTTATTTCCCTTAAAAGGTCAAAATTAATGATTTTTGCAGAAGTTTTGCACAATTCCTTATAGTAAAGAAAAGCTGGATAAAAAAGAATTGCATAGTTGTTCAATTGGTTTCAGGTTCAGGTCAGCAATGCAGGCTCCTGGGAGCCTCTAGTTTTATGATATTTTCAGTTGTTGTCCTATAACCTAAACACTATAACAGCAAAATTGCAAAAGTGATCAGCAATAAAAGTCCTACAATTTACTTTTGTTGGTCTGAAATTGTCAGATGAGTCCTTATAGGAGTTATTGCTCATTATTGACAATTCTAGACAAAATTACTAGTTTTTGCCTTAGAAATATAAAAGTGTAATACCTAGAGTAAAAATCGCAATAAAAAGGACAATGCCTACAAAACATTTTATTGTCTGATGACCCATTATAAGGAGTGTCCCCCTCTTATAACAAACAATAATTGGTTAAATTTGTATTTTTTGCTCTGTAACTTAAATACCATAACAGCTAGAGTGAAACTGTAAATTTAAAAAAATGACCAGTAAGGCAAGACCTATAAATCATTACTTAGTCCCAAATTGTCATTGGACTCTTTGTATTGCCTATTACAGTGCCGGTAGTCCTTGTGTTACAGAACCAGATTTATCTCCTAAGAATGCTGATGATGGAATGGTTTTTAGCTCTGCTGAAATTAACTGGTAAGTTTAACTAGTTAGAAATTTCCCATTTGTGCAAATGTAAACAATTATCTCCCTTTTCTTAAGTTATACAGAGTTGTCTTTCTTTGATATGTTTTTTTTCTATTATTTTTAATTAATGGAATTATAGATCATCTTCTTTGAAAGATTAAAATGGCAACTTTAAAGCAATGTTTATGGTTGTGTTGAAGATCTGCTTGAGATTGATAATGAGTTTGTATTTCCAGAAAATGTTCTTTCTAAACATACATCCAAAATGGAAGGTGTTCTTATGGTCAGTGTTAATATGCATCTTAGATTTAATTTAATATTCAAGTGCTTACTGAAGTTTCGCAACACACAGTATGTGCTGTTCATGTATGAATGCATGCATTGTGTATTTTTATGTGTGTGTAAAAATAGATTATTTTTTGTTCAATAATGAAATAAAGGAGATGAAACAAATAGGTATCTTCTATTTTGTAATATTGTGATGAGGAGAAAATGCATCAAGTAAATAATCTGTTGATCACTGTTTTGATACATTGTGATGTTAAGGTGTTTACGTAATGTCTTGACAGCTGGGTGAAATTGGTGGGGAAAATACAGCAAAATAGCGATAATTATCCATATCACACAAAATACCGCTAAGATACTGATGATAATTTTCCAGATCACTCTACTGGCATTAGATGGGTTTTTTAATGAAAATTTTATAAAATGGTGATTTGTTTTATTACTATCTGTTAAATGTATCTGTCTAAATGTCAATTAGTGTTAGATTGTTAGATTTTTAGGTGTGAGAGACTATATATATATATATATATATATATATATATATATATATATATATATATATATATATGTAGTCACATTGCTAGAAAACACAACACAATACAACCTGCACCTCCACTATCTTCCCCCCCCCTCCCCCCAAAAAAAAATATATATATGATTGTTAATTCAAAACAAAATTGGGGTAGCACTAGCCTACTATTAACTTAATTTATTGACCATCTGACCTAAAGACAGCTGTTGTATTTTTTATTGTTTTGACTATTGGTAAGCATTGTTTTATTAAGTCCAAAATACTTGCATGTATGGTATAAAGGGAGATAACTTTTTAGACATTTTTAATATAGGTGTTGGACCACCATTGTTTTTTGACATATTGGCTGTATAAAAATTTAATGATTTTGACTTATCATAGAAAATTTACCTTTATTTCAAATAAAGTGACACTTCTGTCCCATATAAATATGCACTGGGTCAACATTCTTTCAAAATTTCACAATATGTTTCATTGCATATGAGAACAGACGCTCAACCGGAAGTTTACATTGTCTAAAAATCTGCTTTCATTGTCTGTTTCAGTCCAAAAATAGTGCATGTCCCTAATTGACTCTCAACATTTTTATGTTCATTTAAAACTAATAAAACTTTATCCTCAAGTTTCCTAGAATATTAAACTTTCCACAAATACCAAATTTATTCTGGTATCATGTGCGGTTCAAATTCTATATTAGGCAACAGTGAACTGATCTGTTGAATAGTACGACTTTTTCGTACAAACTCTGGACTGGTTCCCGTTATTTGGTGGTCCTACACCTACACTTTGTTTTAGAATGAGGTAGGAGGGGAGGTTACATTTTAGACATATTTTTAATATTCTTGGTTTTATAATCTATGTTTGTAATATACTTAGAATGTATGTTTAATTCCTTGTCTCTCTGTTTATTTTTTTTATATATTAGTTTTAGTTTTAGCTGTATATTTTGTGTTTTTTTTTAGTTTTTTACTTTTTACACAGGCATGTCCTACTCTGGGTACATCGATCCCTACCTATCTGGATTGCTCAAGTAGTAATAGCTCTAACTACCTTTAGCAAAACTTTAATATTGATATGTATAACAAAGGTGAGATTTATTTTAGTTGATTAATAATACTTTCAAGCTGGCAGCTAATTTGCACAAATCAATTCTCTTTCACAATTTTCTTCCGACTATAACTTCCAAAGGGTTCACGTCTCAAGTTCCTTAAAATCATGCAGACACTATAATATCAATTTATGGTAGTATTGACCTTATAGTGGATCTGAATGCTGTCAGATTTGTAAAAAACATTTTTTTTGTCATATTCTTTGTTTAGAATGAAATATATTTTATGATTTTATAATAATGTCTGTTAGAGTTATCTCCCTTATTTAAGTTGGAATGATATTTTTCTCCAAACCAGAAGTATGAATATTTGTGATTTTTTTGCATTGTTTAAACATCTTTTTGTCTGACCATGAAATCACCAGTATGGGTTTTAGAAATTTTAGTCTGAAATGGATAGATAACTTGCAAATTAGTAATTTATTTAAACAGTGTTTAAACTTTTAAAAAGAAAACACTTATGAAATTAATAATTTATTAATCAACTTTGAGCAAAGGGTAGAAAGCGTTAAACTGAATTGATCTATTTTTCAAAATATTCTGCTGCTTAAATATTGCTGTTAAGATGGAAGTACAGTTTCACTAATTCAATTGCTAATGTTTTTATTTTTTTGTATTGTATTTTGATGGTTTTGTGTGTGTTGTATGTAGCATGTCCAGTTATTCTATCATGTGAATGTTTCTATGGATACAATGTGTTTTTGATCTCACCAAACAAACCTTTGAATCATGTAATGTTCTATTGGGTGGTTTTTCTTTAGGGTTTCCTTTGCAGAATTTTCTATGAGTGTATATAAATAAATATTTGTTTTCAGGGGAGCAAACTGGACCAGATCATAAGCCTGAACTTTTTCCTAGAATTTGTGTGTTCATTTCCCTTCGTTGTTATGGTAAGTCATTCTAGAGATAAAATCATGTAGCATATTTATTATACCCCCACAAAGAGGGTACATGTATAATAAATATAATAAATATTTTAAAGTATAAAATATGCATATAAATGTATACATGTAATTTTCTTTTAAACACACTTGTGTATTAATGGTATTTCCAGCCATTATGATATTTTCTTACCGGTCCACTATTTTGGAGTGTAAAATGTTGGTGACTGGAGTTTCCTGTAAGAACTCCTTTGGCAGATAGGAGCAGGAGTATCCTGTAAGAACCCCTTCATGGAGGTCCCTGGAAGAACTCCTTTGGCAGAGAGGGGCTGGAGTATCCCGTAAGAACCCCTTCATGGAGTTCCATGTAAGAACTCCTTTGGCAGGGAGTAGCTGGAGTATCCCGTAAGAACCCCTTCATGGAGTTCCATGTAAGAACTCCTTTGGAGAGAGTAGCAGGAGTATCTTGGTAAAAATCCCTTCCTGGAGTTCCATGTAAGAACTCCTTTGGCAGGGAGAAGCTGGAGTGTCCCATAAGAACTGTTTCCTGGAGTTCCCTGAAAAAAAGAACCACTTCCTGGAGTTCCCTGTAAGAACATTTTTGGCAAGGAGTAGCAAGAATATCCCATAAGAACCCCTTCATCGTTATCCCTGTAAGAACATCTTTGGCAAGTAGTAGCAGGAGTATCCCGTAAGAACCCCTTCATGGAGGTCCCTGTAAGAACTCCTTTGGCAGGGAGTAGCTGGAGTATCCTGGTAAAAACCCCTTCCTGGAGTTCCATGTAAGAACTCCTTTGGCAGGGAGTAGCTGGAGTGTCCCATAAGAACTGTTTCCTGGAGTTCCCAGAAGAAAGAAACCCCTTCCTGGAGTTCCTTGTAAGAACATCTTAGGCAAGGAGTATCTGGAGTATCCCATAAGAACCCCTTAATGGAGGTCCCTGGAAGAACTCTTGGCAGGGAGTAGCTGGAGTATCCTGGTAAAAACCCCTTCTTGGAGTTCCATGTAAGAACTCCTTTGGCAAGGAGTAGCTGGAATGTCCCATAAGAACTGTTTCCTGGAGTTCCCTGAAAAAAAAAACCCTTCCTGGAGTTCTCTGTTAGAACATCTTTGGCAAGTAGTAGCAGGAGTATCATGTAAGAACCCCTTCATGGAGTTCCCTGTAAGAACTTCTTTGGCAGAGAGTAGCAGAAGTTTCCTGGTAAAAACTCCTTCCTGGAGTTCCATGTAAGAACTCCTTTGGCAGGGAGTAGCTGGAGTGTCCCATAAGAACTGTTTCCTGGAGTTCGCTGAAAAAAGAACCCCTTCCTGGAGTTCCATGTAAGAAATTCTTTGGCAGAGAGTCGCAGGATCATCCTGTAAGAACCCCTTTCTGGAGTTCCCTTTAATAACTCGTTTGGCAGAGAATAGCAGGATTATCCTGTAAGAACCCCTTCCTTGAGTTCCCTGTAAGAACATCTATGGCAAGGAGTAGCAGGAGTATCCTGGTAAAAACCCCTTCCGGGAGGTCCCTGTAATAACTCCTTTGGCAGAGAGAGTAGCAGGATTGTCCTGTAAGAACCCCCCCCCCCCCCCCAGGAGGTCCTTGTAATGACTCCTTTGGCAGAGAGTAGCAGGATTATCCTGTAAGAACCCCTTCCATGAGGTCCCTGTAATAACTCCTTTGGCAGAGAGTAGCAGGATTATCCTGAAAGAACCCCCTCCAGGAGTTTCCTGTAGGTAAGAATCCCTTCCGGGAGTTCCATGTAAGAACTCCTTTGGCAGGGAGTAGCTGGAGTGTCCCATAAGAACCCCTTCCTGGAGTTCCTGGTAAGAACCATTCTGCAGGGATTTTCATCGTTAAATCATTCTGGGAAGTTGTACCAGTTTATTCCCATACTGTTTTAGGATTATTTGGGAGAGACTTTGTCAGTAACTGCGCAAAAAAATAATTATATAGTTCTATAAAAGACTTTTGAAAACAGTTTGAAATATTTTAAATATAATATCAATTTATTTTTCAGTTATGTTACCCTCCATTGTTAAAAAACTTGTACAGTCCAGGATTCCTGTATTGTTGGTTATGTAAAACTTCCATACAAAGGCTGTTTGTAAGTTACTATAGACAACATTTTTTAAGTTTAGATCTATCATATTAATCTTTGGTAACACAAAAAGTAGCAGATTTTACAACAAAAAAAATGGGTCTGCTTTTTGGAGAAAAAAGTCAGTTTTTGCTCTTTATTTAAATCTACAACATGTTTTATAATTAATAAAGACCACAATTATTGCCCATTGCTTTGTTGTCATTGCACATGTTTTCCAACATTTTGGGGGACATAAAAGCTTTTTGTTCGTCAGTCTTTCTGCTCCACTTCAAATTTACCTTTACATTGAAGCATGTTTATGAAGAAGTCTTCATGAAACTTGTTACACAGTTACATCATGATAAGATCTCTTCACTGGCAAAATTCTGTAGGATGTGCCAGTACTTACATATCAATCTATATATATTACTAAATTGATTTTTTTAAAACAATCGTTTTATGTTATGTTTCATAAAGAACTGATAATTATTTTTCAGAATGATCTCCATTTGACCAGACAAAGATTCCAGAGCATATCAGTCACAATGACTCAACAAATAGTTCTCCTGGTAGTCACTGTGTGTTGTATTTGTTTTACTACGTAAGTATGGAGGACCATATTGGTCACCTTGTCTCTTTATGTTTTACATGTAGGTATGGAGTACCATATTAGTCACCTTTTGAGGTCATTATCCATTTGGGATGACCTGTGCAAAAGTAACCGAACGGGCGAGACATCAAAATTTTTTATTAAAAAAATCTTTCTTTCACTTAAAATTTCATATATGGGGCATTACACATATAATGCTAAATTACATAAAAATGGAGACAAAAGTATACGTGACCACGGACTTTTTTCCGGAATTTTACCTTAAAGTTTAAGAATGGTTTTTCTACTTTCATTTCAATGTTGTGGTCACATTGAACCACATTACACACTTTAGGAAGTGCTTCCACTGTAAAGACATTGACTGGAAAAAAATATATTCTTGTTCTACAGTAATGCTATACCTTTCAAAATATCCAACTCTTAAGCAAAAGCAGTTATAAGCAAAAGCAGAAACAAAAGAGAAAATTGGGACTATTTTTTCATCCTGCCAGTGTTTTGAATATGCACCGGAAATTCATTCATTGAAAAGGATAATGACCCCTTTTCGTGGCATGTTTAACATGTAAGTATGGAGGACCATATTCGTCATCTTGTCTCTGCATGTTTTATAATGTAAGTATGGAGGACCATATTGGTCACCTTACTGTCTGTATGGTTTACAATGTAAGTAGGGAGGACCATATTGGTCATCTTGCCTCTGCATGTTTTACAATATAAGTATGACCATATTGGTCTTCTTGTCTCTTTATGTTTTCAATGTAAGTATGGAGGGTCATATTGGACACCTTGTCTCTGCACATTTTAGCATGTAAGTACGGAGGACCATATTGGTCACATTGTCTCTGCAAGTTTTACAATGTAAGTATGGAGGACCATACTGGTCACCTTGTCTCATTGTTTTACCATATAAATATGGAGGACCATATTGGTCACCTTGTCTCTGATTGCTTTAACATGTAATTACGGAGCACCATATTGGTCACCTTGTCTCATTGTTTTGCCATGTAAGTATGGAGGACATACTGGTCACCTTGTCTCATTGTTTTACCATATAAATATGGAGGACCATATTGGTCACCTTGTCTCTGATTGCTTTAACATGTAATTACGGAGCACCATATTGGTCACCTTGTCTCATTGTTTTACCATGTAAGTATGGAGGACCATATTGGTCACCTTGTCTCATTGTTACCATGTAAGTATGGAGGACCATATTGGTCACCTTGTCTCATTGTTTACCATGTAAGTATGGAGGACCATATTGGTCACCTTGTCTCATTGTTTTACCATGTAAGTATGGAGGACCATATTGGTCACCTTGTCTCTGATTGCTTTAACATGTAATTACGGAGCACCATATTGGTCACCTTGTCTCATTGTTTTACCATGTAAGTATGGAGGACCATATTGGTCACCTTGTCTCATTGTTTTACCATGTAAGTATGGAGGACCATACTGGTCACCTTGTCTCATTGTTTTACCATGTAAGTATGGAGGACCATATTGGTCACCTTGTCTCATTGTTTTACCATGTAAATATGGAGGACCATATTGGTCACCTTGTCTCATTGTTTTACCATGTAAGTATGGAGGACCATATTGGTCAC
The DNA here is from genome assembly GCA_944474755.1 of Limnoperna fortunei. NCBI lineage: Eukaryota > Metazoa > Mollusca > Bivalvia > Mytilida > Modiolidae > Limnoperna > Limnoperna fortunei. The sequence continues at coordinate 46,561,595 of OX104124.1, forward strand.
CTTGTCTCATTGTTTTACCATGTAAGTATGGAGGACCATACTGGTCACCTTGTCTCATTGTTTTACCATATAAATATGGAGGACCATATTGGTCACCTTGTCTCTGATTGCTTTAACATGTAATTACGGAGCACCATATTGGTCACCTTGTCTCATTGTTTTACCATGTAAGTATGGAGGACCATATTGGTCACCTTTAACATGTAATTACTGAGCACCATATTGGTCACCTTGTCTCATTGTTTTACCATGTAAGTATGGAGGACCATATTGGTCACCTTGTCTCATTGTTTTACCATGTAAATATGGAGGACCATATTGGTCACCTTGTCTCTGATTGCTTTAACATGTAATTACGGAGCACCATATTGGTCACCTTGTCTCATTGTTTTACCATGTAAGTATGGAGGACCATATTGGTCACCTTGTCTCATTGTTTTACCATGTAAGTATGGAGGACCATATTGGTCACCTTGTCTCATTGTTTTACCATGTAAGTATGGAGGACCATATTGGTCACCTTGTCTCATTGTTTTACCATGTAAGTATGGAGGACCATATTGGTCACCTTGTCTCTGATTGCTTTAACATGTAATTACGGAGCACCATATTGGTCACCTTGTCTCATTGTTTACCATGTAAGTATGGAGGACCATATTGGTCACCTTGTCTCATTGTTTACCATGTAAGTATGGAGGACCATATTGGTCACCTTGTTTTGGCAATGTTTCAACATTCATATTGTCTCAGCATATTTTACCATGTAAATATGGAGGCAGTTTTATTATAGCATATTTTGTTTGCAATCGTTGATTTATATGATAATGTTCTTAGAAGTTCTTGATTCTTCATTATTTCAATGGTGATATCTCTTTAAGGTCTCATAATAAATTTTTGTCATAATAAATTAACCAATTTTCTTATCCTACAGTAATTCATAGATAGAAATAGTTCTTTTCAATAATTATATTGTTCAGACAAAAAAAATTAAATAAAATTAGATCTTAAATATTAAAATTAAACAAAGTTTTACTCTTTAAATTGCACAAACATTTTGCCTGAATAATTTGTCTTCAGTAATTTCCATGACGACAACAAGTTGTAGTTATAGTTCTTTTTGTAGAATGTGTGGCATACAGCATATTCAAAGAGGCAGCTTAGTCAGACCCTTGACAATGTTTGAATCATTCTATTTTACAATAGTTACGCTGACTACCGTGGGGTACGGAGATATATCTCCAGATATCTGGCTTGGACAGCTGTTCATGGTCATCATGATTGTTGTGGCCTTTGCTTGTATACCTAAACATGTTAGTAATCTCTAAAATAAAAAAAAATGGAAATTTTAATTTGTTATAAGATTTTGAGAAATTTTATGCAGAGTGTATTATCTGATTTCTCCAATATTGATAGTTAAATTTCCATAATTTAACTATTGACATTGGAGAAATCCGATAATCAAAGAGTACTAATTTTAGAGTATGTTTCTCTAACTTTAAAAAGTAGTAAATTTTGGAAAAAGAAATACAAATTCTCCCAACCTCATTTTTACATTCATGACTTGAATATGCGGTAAATGGAAGGAGTTTTGTTAATGACGTCATTATAGTTCTTATTATGATGTTATTCACAAATCAAACTGCTGAGAACGGTGTTTTTACTTATGACGAGAACTACTTTTTCCACACCTGTCAAGCAGTTTGAATAATAACAAAAAATTAGAGAAATAGTGATTTTATCTGTGATTTGTTCCAGAAATGGCTACCAACTTGGTTACATAAAGATAATGAGAAACTATTATTATTTTGTGTAGTGTTTTACACTTACATATATATCTTATTATTCAGATGGGGCCTCGGTGGCTAAATGGTTAAGGTAGACTACTATTGATCATGTGCCTGTCAACACTGAGGTTGTTGGTTCGTTTCTCACTGTTTTAATCTTGATTACTAGGGATTGCCAGTTTTTACCAAAGGTCAAGGCTTTTCTCCAGGTACTCCTGCTTCCTACCAAATAAAAACTGAAACTGGTATGCCATGATATAGCTGAAAAATTGCTGAAAATGGCATTAAAACAACTTTCTAACAAACAAACAAATATTTTTCAGATAGAGGAAATCTACACAACATATATAGAGAGAGAAAAGACAGGAGGGGAATACAACAAGAGACAGGCGTTACGCTGTAAACATGTTGTTGTTTCTTGTCGAAATTTAACAGCTTCAGCCGTAATGAACTTTCTTACTGAATTCAATGCACACAGAAAATTACAGGTGAGTACATGGTCAAGTAATAATTTTATAGTGTTAAAAACCATTTGTGTTCTGGTGATGTTCAATAACATGGATAAAATAATATAACATATATGACTTATATTTGGTTTAAAATTAATCTATTCGTGGTGTAAATAATGGGTTAACACCTTGAACTCTGTATTTTCTGGTGCTAGTTGAAATTTGCAGGAAATGGCCACACTTCAGATTTGAATAGTTTTCAAATGATAAAATTTGGTCAAGGATTGATTTGATTTCATTTACTTCTCCATTGGAAACTTCTTTGTTATGATTCTTTAACAACTGCATGTAACTTTATGTTTTGAGCTGCGCTGTCAGCATCAAGTCTATTAACCCCCCCCCCCCTTCCCCAATTAAAAAAAAACAACAAAACAACAACAGCAAAATAAAAAAACAAAAACGAAACAAAATTTGAGGATAATAATTAGAGTGACAGAAATTGAAAGAAAAAGAAATTTGAATTAAAATTGTAAAATGTTCAAATATAAATGATTTTAAATTTCATTTCAGAATTATATAGTTATCCTTCTTTGTCCTCTTGACCCTGAGGGTGACATGCAGATGATTCTTAGGGATCCCAAATGGTCTAATCGTGTGAGGTACATGAAGGGGTCGGCACTGAAAGATCTTGATTTAATGAGATGCAGGTGAGAATAACAGATAAAATTATGTTAAATGGTAAGAATTATAGATTAGATGTTTTATGTAACAAGAATTTTATTGTCCCTATTTCATTATAGGGCGACAGCCCTGAGATGGGATGACGAGAAAATGCATCGAGTTTAATAAAACATAAATGTAACATTATGACGTTACTGTGTTTACTTAATGGATGTCTTGACAGTGAGGTGTACGTCCCATGTTGCGCTAGTAGAGTAAGATGGGATGTTACCGCACATAAAGATCAAAGGAAAATACTGCAAAATAGTGATATATTGCTTCAGTGTCTCTAATTATAATTGTACTAAGAAAAATGCCATAAATACCTTGAATGCTATTTCTTCAGAGTTATCAACAGGTACATCTCAATACAAACTTAAAGCCATATGGTAGCAGATAAATTGTCAAAAGTTGAGTTGAGCCAAATATAGTATTTCAAATTTTATAACAGGTTATTCAGTATAACCTGTTTAGGATCGGTTTAAGCCTAATATACTGTGAAGCAGTTTTTGAATGGTGTAAATAGACGAAAAACTGTTTATAGAGTATGATCTGTTTTGAAATTTTAAATATACTTATAATTTAATACTTAACAATTTTAACGTTAAAAAACAGTGGTGGCATCCAGGAACTATTTCAACTTTAACGGCATAAGAATAGATCATGTGACCAATGTAGGTTATTTATATGACTTGTATTGCTCCATTTAAATTGACCAATCAGATTTCAGCTTACAAAGTGTTTACAAATATACAATTTACATATACAATTGGTGACAGGTAGTAATGATTAAATACATTTTATGTTGGAACAAGCAACAATTGACTTGAACACGTTCAGTGATAACATGATGACATTTAAAAAATATTGTATGTTCTGTACCACTGCTATAAATATTTTGTTGGAACAACAAAACCAGTAAAGATTTTATTCCAAAATGCTGATACAGTACAAATTTGATGTTATACCCATGTTGTACAGTAGATGCAATGATTCTAGGAGAATAAAACACATCCACAACCTTGCTGAGGGCTAGGAAAAATCACAACAAAAACAACTATGACAACAACTTCATCACAGGGTTGAAAATACAAATGACACTATATCATGTAAGATTTTTACAGCGTTTATCTTGTCTATTTCAGAATAAACGAAGCTGAATGTTTGTTCTTGTTGTCTCCCCCTGACGCTACTGACAAAGAAACTGCTGTAAGTTAGATAGAGCATTCAAACCTAATATAATACAATATTATGTCATAGAAAATTACTTTTCCTGTGGGGGATTTCTTAAAAAATCATAGGTCTAAGTTTAGTTGTAATTGTAGGCCTAAGTGTGATTTCAACATTTTTTATTGGTTAAAACTTACACTGATGACTAATCTTAGACTTACATCTTTTTGGGAAATTGACCCCTGCTGTATATTTATATGGTTGATTTTGTTTGCATTTTTTATTACTATATGATTTTTGTAGAGAACCGTATCAGAACGCTTGCCTTATTGTTGTTTCTATAGTGATTTTATGTGCAGTTCAAAGGAAAAAATCTTAGCCAGTGGTATAATAAGATATTAAGGAAAAAAAATATTATAGAAGTTTAAACGATGCATACTGATATAAATGAGAAATTATATCTTCATGTAAAAAAAAAACTTAATACGGTAAAAAAATCTATGAAAAACTCCACCTAACTAAAAGTTAATAAATAAATTCTGTAAGTGTTTCATAGCACAAAGCACATATTGGCAGGTTGCCAAAAAATTCATTAAATGAATAAGGTTGTTGTTAAACTCACAAGTTGGCACAGACTGGTTAGGGCTGGATTATTGAAAGCATAATTTGGTCAAATCCCTGACTGTTGTTACCATATGATTGACTAAAACACTGATTTAAACCCTGGTCTCATTATGTACATATTTTTTTTTATAGAAATCAGTTTTGGTAACATAAACTGTCAGGAACAGTTAGTCGTTTTATTCTTTATTGTTTTTTCAGGACAAGCAAATTATTCTCAGATCTTGGGCAGTGAAGGATTTTGCACCAAACTGTAACCAGTACATACAGCTTTTCAGAGCTGAGAACAAAGTACATGTTAAATTTGCAGGTAAATATAATGTGTTGCATGAAACTGAAGTCAGAATAAAGATGTCAGTCTGAGATTATTTAGAGTTTTGTTGCTATTTAATTTCAGACATATATTTTGATTAGTACATGTGTATTAATACAGTCTATCTGATTGTTTCTTTCTTAATTACGTTCAGTTCCACTTTCCACAATCTTACAGCTACACGTATATCATGATGTTCAGTTTTTATTGCGGCAGGAAACCCTCTGTGTTTACATGCATGTCATCAATAGCAGATGTCACTAACTACCGTAAACACTGTCTATTTGACAAGACTCCAACATGACCATTTCATACATGTAGCATGCTGTTATTGTTTTTCTGACACGGGGCATCAGTGGCTAACTGGTTAAGGTATTTTATCTACTATTGATCACATGTTTTGTCAACACTGAGATTGCAAGTTCGAGTCTCATTGCTAGCAGGGTGCACTCGACTCCAATCCTAATTGACAAGGATTGCCAGTTTTCCTACCAAAGGTCATGGGTTTTCTCCACTCTTCCTTCCACCCTCAATAAAATCGGGATGCCATGATATAGCAGAAAAATTGCTGAAAGTGGCATTTAACAACATCCAAAAATTAACATCTATCTGACACGACTCTACCTTACGCATTCTGTTTTGTTTATTGATAGTTCGCTTTTTTCCAGCATAATATGGTGTAAATCTTTTTTCAGAACACGTTGTTTGTGAAGATGAATTTAAGTATGCATTATTGGCCAATAATTGTCTGTATCCTGGAGTTTCAACCCTGGTGGATTTGTTACTGCATACTTCTACAGGATGGTGAGTAGACTTAGTACCCTGGTTGGTCTGTTACTGCATACTTCTAAAGGATGGTGAGTAGACTTAGTACCCCAGTGGCTTTGTTACTGCATACTTCTAAAGGATGGTGAGTAGACTTAGTACCCCGGTGGCTTTGTTACTGCATACTTTTACAGGATGGTGAGTAGAATTAGTCACCTGGTGGCTCTATTACTGCATACTTTTACAGGATGGTGAGTAGAATTAGTCACCTGGTGGCTCTGTTACTGCATACTTCTACAGGATGGTGAGTAGACTTAGTTTTATGCATTATTTATGAAAAATAAGTTAAATGTTATATGATGTGGTCTGTGCTGATTAGGCCAGGAGGGGGATATTTTAGTTGAGAAGCCCTATACAAATGTTATGTGATGTAATCTGTGGTGAGTTATGTGGGGTCAGGCCAGGAAATGATATTTTAGTTAAGAAGCATTACACACATGTTATATGACGTTGTCTGTTGGGAGGGGTCAGGCAAGGAGGGGAATATTTTTATTAAGGAAGCAATACACAAATCTTATATGATGTGTAGCTACAATAATGTAGCTCCTTTTTTTTCTTTTTTTTATGGACAGAGCTACAAAGAGGTCCCATTACTTGTAATGGAGCAAAAACACTCTTGGGATTTATACGTATTTTCCGCTATTAAACTGCTATTATAATATTGTTTAATTAATTTTTTTCCTTTCTCTGCCCTTCAGTTGACATTTCTATGATGTCTACTTAAATAATTTTAACACTTTTTCGTAATCATGGCATTTATGACAAAATTGAAATTTTGGAGTGTAGAATTGTAGAATCGTATCGGTAAAAATTTGATCCCAGCTAATGCAATAAATCCGGAAAAACTTGATCTGGAAGAATATTTTTACCAAATCAATTCAGAAATTATGCACTTCCAGAATTCAAATTTTGACAACAATGCCATGATTACGAATAAAGTGTAAAACTAACAAATAAGGTGTTGTAGAAATATCAGTTAAACTTCAAAGACATTAAAAAGTATGTAGCAATTTAGGGAAACAGTTTAATAGTTTATTATAAGCATAAAACCCCGGGTGAATCACTCCCGGCTTGCTCCATTACGAGTAATTGGACCTCTTTGAGCTCCGTCCATAAAAAAAAGGAGCTACATTATTGTAGCTATATGATGTGGTCTGTGGTGAGTGGGGTGGGGTCAGGCAAAGAGGGGGAATTTTAGTTGAGGAACACTAAAAACATGTTATAATGATATAATGTTTTGGTAACTCAGTGACCTGTGGTTTGATGGGCCTCACGGTTCATAAATTATTGTACACGTTCTATTCCAGTGAGGGAGATTTTGCCAATGAACCATGGCAGCAGGTGTATGGTAAACATTCTGGTAATGAGATATACCACATACAGCTGTGCAACAGTAAAATATTTGGACAGTTTGAGGGGAGGAAGTTCACAGAAGCTTCAGTTGAGGCTCATGAAAAGTAAGTATATATACATATTGTATCTACTGATTTTCCTCTTTTTAGTGATATATGTTCTGCTATATAACAGGTTTAAGATCTGTGTGCAAGTCAATACAAAGGTAAAGAAAAACAAACCAATTTATTTATTATATTGATGAATCCTAGATAAAACTAAATTCTATTATTCTGTTCAGAAAATGGTCACAGTAAGGAAATCTCATTGCTTGTGCTTAGTATAGGTCTCTTGGGTATTTTTTACTTCTGACACACCCACTTCATACAAAAACCAAGCTAAAAACTTTAAATAGCGAGCATCACAGATGCCAGCTATACTGATACATGTGTGTGTGTAAAAAAGTCACGTGATCAATATCAACAAACCCATATCAGATGGTAGCTGAGTTATCAGAAGAAAATATTGTAGAAGAGAACTAAAATTAATTTAAAAACAAACTAAAAATTTTGACATTGATAAAATTAAAGTGTTTATTGGTTAAGTAACATTAAAAATCTCATGCGATTTTTTTTGCAATCTCTGAAAACATATTTTAACTAACATTTTTGTGATGTGACCAAAATAATGCGGTGGTGGGCCTCTGTGGCCGAGTGGTTAAGGTAGTTATTATTGATCATGTGGTATGTCAACACCGAGGTTTTGGGTTATAGTGTCACTACAGGCAGAGTCCACTCAACTCCAATCCTAAATGACAGGATTGTCAGTTTTCGTAATGAGCCATAAAATGTGGGATGTTTGCATTTAGGCTATGCCTCTATTCATAATAGAAACTGGTTTGCTTTACAGATATGGTGTAACATTGTTAGCAGTGATGGATGTTGATGGGACCCGTACAGACGGCGAGCCAAGGATCCAGTTAAACCCTGGGTCAAACTACATCTTGAATAAATATGATTACTGCTTCTATGTGTCTGTAGCTAGGGAGGAGAACACATCGATTGGTCGTTTGAGGCAGCAGATGGAAAACAAGTCAGAAAGACAACAAAACTATGGTAAATCAGTATAATAAAAAACCTAGAATTACACAAAGAATTAAAATATTTATAGGATAATCAATTGCGCATATTTAATTTTGAAAATATGATCCCGAGTGTCGTAGAACACATCAGATTACACAGAACATAATCTGACTGTGTTTTGGCACCAGTGCATCATATGTTCACTATTAACGATGTGTTATTGATTATCTTGTTTATTTCCTTGACAAATATTTAATATGTTGCCCAAAAAAGGTAATTTGTATAATGTTTACTTCTGATGTCGTTAAGAACATTCATTTTGACGTTACTTCTAGGGAGTGAAAGACCTCAATTTATTTCACATGTGACTTTCTAGAATTTATTGCACTAAATGATCATAGCAAGGAGATAACACATATAAATATTATATGATGTGGCATTTGGTTAGCAAGTGACATCAGGTGCAGGGGAATGTTTTAGTTGCTCAATTTTCATTGAATATCATTCACTCAGTAGGACTCGAATATGACAATGATTGCACTTTTGTTTAGATTAGCCATTGGCTTGCACTTTAAAAATTTGGGGAATTTTTAATTTCTAATTTTCTTGACTTTTGGCTTTTGTTGTTTGGTACAATTTTATCTTATTAGAAATTTGGATTTTGCAGAAAAGATGGCATCAGAATTAGAATATATGATATCTACCACGAAACGTGAGACCAACTCAGATGATGAATACACAGAGGAGAGTGTGTTTAATACATTGACCAGTATGCCTGGGGGTCAGAATGGGGAAAGTGTGCTCTTAAACAGAGGTCAAACTATCCGGTCAGAGAATCTTCTGAATCTGTCACCCGACGAAAATACTGGTGTTTTATACACACCATTCAGTTCAAATAAACTGAATATGTTTGAAGAAGTAGCAAAACGAGAGTAAGTTTGGACTTTGAACTGTCAACGGTTTACATACCAAAACTTGTTAATGACAGGGTTTCCTCCGGGTACTCTGGCTCCATCCCCAATAAAAACTGGACACCATGAATAGCTGAAAAATTGCCATTAGTGGCGATTAACAACATAGAAATAAACAAACAAATATATGGGATAATTATATTTGCCTTAAAAAAATCAACATAAAATTAACAATTTGTTCTAACTGAAAAAATATTAATAGACGATTAGTACCCAGGGTTGCAATTATCAATATTGATCACATGGTTGTGGGTTTAATTCTCGCTACAGGCAGGTAGTACTCGACTCCAATCTTAATTGACAAGGATTGCCAGTTTTCCTACCGCAAGTCAGCTAGGGTTTTCTCCATGTACTCTGGCTTCCTCCCCAATTAAAACTGGATGTCAAGATATAGCTGAAAAATTGCTGAAAGTGGCATTAAACAACAATTAATCAAACAAAAACAAAACAAAACAAAATGAAATAGCCCACATAATGATAGGTTCACATAATTTTTGTAGTCACATATTCATGCATAATTATTTTTATATTTAGGTACACTGTTGGACGACCACCACCTATGTTGTTTGTTTGCTCTAAAAATACAGAATGTCACATGATGAAAGTCAAAAGGAGTAAATGCTGCCTAAAATGGGGTGAGGTATGGTAGATTTGTTTGTTTAATGGTGTTTTATGCCACTTTCAGCAATTTTTCAGCTATATCATGGTGTCCAGTTTTTATTGGGGAGGTGTGGTAGAGGTTTTATTTCTTAATTAGGTTATTTTTAGTAACTGTCATTAAATTCTATACAATACTAGTTATACTGACGATTTTAACCTTTTGAGAAGCCAGTAAAACTGAAGATAGAATTTCCTTTCTGAAATTTAATTTACATGTAATAATCTTAATGATTAGTCTCGAAAATTGTGAAAAAAATTTTTTTAAAGCTGCAAATAGCTTATCGTCAAAACTTTCTACTCAATCAGTATCTTCGGTGGTCATGGTAACAAGCATATGAAGCTATTTTTAGACAAAAAATGTAATGCAAGGAATGTCGTTCTACATCAGATAACGTCCACTTACAGGATTGTTCCCATGTGAACTATAAGAATGCTAACAGCTCCAGATGGGGAAATAACTTGATTATTCTGACAGCTCAGCAGATCAATCTTGGCCTGTATAATTTTATACTGCCGTTACGATCCAGTTTTATCAGTACAAAGTCGTTGCGACCTATAATTCTCATGTTTGAAGAAGAAGAGTGAGTAATATTTCTTATATTATCAAAATTTTAATTGTAGAAATCATAATATTGAGAAAATACTGTAAGAGATCAAACATCGTCATAGTAACATAACTTTAACTTAAAGTATCCGACCCATAATTGAAGTCACCGTTTAATTTTTTTACCAAGAAATACAACTTTATTATACCAATGTTTTGCTAATTAATGATACAAATTAAATATATAGTTTGATATTGAGTCAATGTTAACAGTTTTGAGCAAAAAAATAAGTTAGTTACTCATATAGTATTTCTGATGTTTGCCGAACATTACCGAAGTCTCCTTCATTGAAAAACATTCTGAAACCTAATATTGACAAACATTCCGCCACCAAGTATGATCACTTGGTTAATTGTGGTCTGGATATCTTAACTTCGAAATAATGTTCAATTTGATTGTACTCCATTCGGTATCAACATTTATGACACAGCACAGTTTTTTATGTTCCACCAATGAAATTTGGGGGATATATAGATTTTCTGTTTGTTCATCTGTCCCATCTCAGGTCTACCTGTGCCTATCTAAATAGTTGTCCTGAAATATAACTGTCTTCTTTTTCAGACCAAGCAGTTTATTCTTGGAAAATTTAACACACTTTCCAATGGTGTTCTGGATGAAAGGAAAACTAACATGGTGAGTTTTTAAATTCTGCAAGGGTCATATAAATCTTTTTTCAAAGAAGTAATCTAAAAAACATGTTTAACTGTTTAGTGAACAAGCAACATGCTAGACTAGTTTATGTTACTCATGTTTTTTAAGATAAAACTTCCCAGCTTATTGTTTTTTTTATGTCTTGGATAAAAATATCTCTTACAGAAATAAATATACCTTTAGAAATCACCTTATAGTATTTTTATTGCATCAATTTCAGCATTGACGACTTGCTGGTAGCAGGAATCAATAAAGCTAGTCATCTGGTGGTCGTAAACAGAGAAATTAACTGTGATCCTACACAAATAGATGCTGACACTATCGTTAATGTTCAGACTGTCCGCAAGTAAGCTTATAACACATGATGCTAAGTGTAATGTTTTTGGTATCTGCAAAATCTGGTAGTAGTATACCGATTTTCTTGTTCATTTCAGTGACTGTTGTGTGTCAAAACTTATTGTTTTATGGTACCATGAAAAGTAGACAATCTTGCATTTAGTCTTCTGACAGATCAACAAAACTTCCTTCAACTGGTCTATGTTCTTCAGTCTTGGACATATTTCGGATTTTCTGATTTTAAATCTTTATTACAATCTCTAGGGGGGGGGGGGGGGGGGAGTGTAACTTGGTATATATTGGGTAATACGGATGTGCGGCCCGAATAGGTCACTTTTTTACCTCTCCAAAATATATGAATAGGTAGCTTTTTTCATTGAAAAATATATCATTGGGTAGTTGTAAATTATCTAGTAAATATATCCATGCCTCAATTCTCATCTTAAGCATGCTATGCCTATGTAAAGCACAGTGATTTTACAAACAAAGTGTTCCATTAATCACTTGATCATTTTGGTAGTGAATGGACTATTTTGCCAGTGGGGATGTGCTTTAATAAAATATATGAATAGGTCTGATTTAATCATTCAATATATGATTAGGTCCTGTTTTATAACGTCCGAAATATATGAATAGGGTGGGTTTTCAAATCTCCGTCCACAGACCTGTACCTAAAAGTATCCTTAGTTACCCCCCCCACCCCCCGTGATTATGTCACTGTTCTGTCTGTATTTCCTCTGAAATCAACACAGGAAGAACATGTTCTGAAAACTGTTCTGTTTAACTCTAGTCATGTCTAGAGTGTTCTGATTGTGCAGAACTTCAATTCGTGCAGTCCCTAGGTATCTTCAGTGCCTAAGCCAAGTGCCACAGTTACATAAAGTTACTATTAATAATCATTATGCAAATGACACTTGGTTTGTTTGAAGGTGATTTGAAGCTAGACAAGCAACAAACAAATCAATATATTAATATCCTAACATGTAATTCATACAGAGGTCAAAGTTCAAATATTTTTCACATATCTGTGTTACTGCACTGAACTTAAATACAAATTACAATGGTTACTGAATATTTACTTTCTGAGTATGAATCGGTGGAAGCCATTTGTTACAGATTTAATTCTTTTGTTACAACTGTATCCATGGGATGATGTATAGGTTCAAGTTAAATCATTATGGAATCCAATTTTTATACACCCCGCAAACTTGTTTTTTTTGGGGGGGGGGGTATATAGGAATCACCCTAACTGTCTGTCTGTCCATCTGTGCACATCCCTTGTAAGCGCAATTCCTCCTAAACCGCTTGATGAAATTTAATAAAACTTAGCATAAAGGAAGTACATTATATGTACATTGTAGATGTCCATGAAGGATTTTTATTCACCTCAGATACCATTAAGGGGAGACATTGGACTGTATTGTAAGCGAAGGTGGGGGGGGGGGAGAACTCTAAAGTGCTACAAATCTGAATTATCTGCGCACACAATTGCTTGCTTGTAATGTTGAATACTTTTAATTTTTTAGAGATTGGCCATCATTGTTGAGAATTAAACAAACGTAAATGTTGACCTTTTTGTTGCACAAATCTTTTGTAGAATCATTCTTTGCATTTCTCAATGAAACCAGTAGCCATAAAGAGCACATGCTTTCTTGAAGATGCCCACAGTAAACAAACAACGCGGAGTAATTTAAATCAACAAAAATACATAAATTAAATCATGACCCCGGCAGTTTTCTGAGAAAGAAAACATGAGATTTATGAATTTCTAACCCAATTAATAAATAATATCTTTTATTTTAACAAATATTTTGTCTTGTTTTAGACTTTTCCCAAGCATTAACATTTTGACAGAATTGTCTGAGAAAGAAAACATGCGATTTATGAATTTCCAAGCCATTGATGAATATACTCTTTATTTATCCAGATTAGAAAAGGTAGGTTTAGGAAATAATAGGTCACTTGTTGTTTATCTAAATCCCAGAAGAAAATGTCAATTTAATTTTGTGCCTGGTCACTTCTTGTTGAAATTATTAATAAAATCAGCTATTTATTTCATCTTCCTAAAAACTATCAATTAAAGTAGTGATTTTCAAATCATAATTTATTTTGTCAAGGCTGTTCCAATAAATACTATACCCCCTCCCCCAAAAAAAGGCACTTTTAAAATATAAATTTGAGGGATAGTATAAAATGCCCAAATTATGTGTGTAGCATATGAATCTGTTATAATTGATATGTGGTATTAAGCAAGACTAAATCAATTAATTTACGTTAGGAAGGTTCCTTCATGAGTGGGTGGGGCAGTTGAGGGTGGAGGTGGAGGTGACAAAGCAATGTTTTTAATTCCCTGAATAATAATGAAGTAGATGTAAAATACAGCAGTCCTTCTCTTACAAAAACACTTCTTTTGCAATAAAAGTATGACATGTGACAGTGGTTAAAGCGGTGTTTTAGTTAATGGGTTTTGGTGTTGGAGAGGGCACAGACTCTGCTGATGGGGACCTTATCAGAGAGGTATTACTGAGGACAAATGGCCTGCCACACATGGCTTAAATTTTAAGTTCTGTCAATTTATTTTGATTTTGATATCATCTTTCACACGCTCCAAGGTGCCGAGTGATTAATGTAGTTCATCAACTGTTGATCACGTGGTCTGTCAACACTGAAATTGGGGGTTTGAGTCTCGTTGTGGGCAGGGTGTACTCGACTCAATCTCAATTGACAAGGATTGCCAGTTTTCCTACCAAAGGTCGGGTTTTCTCCTAGTACTTTGTCTTACCTCCGCCAATAAACAATAAAAACTGGACCCTATGATATACCCGTCACCTGAAAAATTGCTGAAAGTGGCATTACAAATCATTATAACAAACAAACATCAAATGCTCTACTTGGCTATTATGTACCTTATAGCTAAATTGCCCAATGACAAACTCTGTAGTTGTATAATAACAAACATTTATCTGATCATGACCAATGACAAACTCTGTTGCTGTATAATAACAAACATTTATCTGATCAATAAGATTTGTTTGATGAATTGGGGGTTTTTTTGCATTCGTTTTATTGTAACATTTTATTTTTTTTTCAGAAATTAAAAGAAAACAATTGTGTAATTACCCACCTGTTTAGACATTCATTTGCTGCAGGACTTGTATTAAGTGCTTCCATGTTGGACACTCTCTTGTATCAGGTAAAACTGGCATGTTTTATTGTGAATTTCATCATGGCTGATTAAGCCAATGAAAAAAGTTAAATTAATAGGAGCAATACTTGACTATGTAACAATGTAAAATTTATCCTAATTTGTTTTCTTTTGTAATAAATACTGTCAAATTTAACTGTATAAGATAAGTCATACAAATCTTTTAATTAATGCTTCAGTTATTATTAACTGTTCCATGACATAATTGTAGGCCAGCTAGCCTCATGTAGGTTATTTCTACATTGTAATTGGTTTTACTCTTATGCTTTAACTTATGTCTTCGAGGCTTCTTCTTAAGTATACAGCACCAACAATCATAGCATTAGAGCTAGGGGAGATAACTAGTCATTTAAGTTCCCTGTGCTATATAAACATAAAACATTCTGACATATTCATTAAACTGTAAGTGTGTGACAGCATTGAAATCTTATTTATCTTGTTTCTGCAATGATTGTTGCTCCTATTCATTGTATTATTTATAGAAAGTTTGCCAGTTGATGTTTTTATACAATTCCAATTCAAAGCATTCAAAGCATTCTTTTGTTACCCAGTGAATCTCAACTTTCTTTTTATAATTTCATAATACAATGCTTAACATGCAAAAACCTAATATGCAAAATCCTATATTTGCCTGAATGGTTAAGGTAGTGAGTAACATGCCGGTTAACATTGAGATTGCAGTTTTGATATTCATTGTGAGCAAGGTGTACTGGAATCCAATTTTAATTGACAAGGATTGCCAGTTTTCCTCTTATCAAAACTGGGGGGTTTTATATTTTTGTACCCTGTGTTCTTCCTCCAATAAAAACTAGACACCATGATATCTCCAAAAAGGTGCCCAAAGTGGCATTAAACACCATTCAAACAAACAAACAAATGACTTCCATCCCCTCTTTAAAGTTTTAGTGGCCTTTATAATTATAACACAGGGTCATGTGAGCTATTGTTATCACTTTGCGTCGTCGTCGATGGCGTCGTCTGTAAACTTTTTACATTTTAATCTTCTTCTCTGAAACCACTTGGCCAATTGAAACCAAACTTGGCCATAATGTTCATTGGATGGACCTTTACAAAGTTTGTGTTTTTTATTTTGATTGGTAAACCAATATGGCCGCCACCTTAAGACTTAGTTAAACATAGGACCCTATGGGAAAAAAGTTTAAAATGGCTTCTTCTCTGAAACCGTTTAACCAATCAAAACAAAACTTACTAGCAATATTGTTTGGATGGTCCCCTATAAAGTTTGTGTTTTTGATGGCAATTGGAAATTCATAATGGCCACCACCGCAGGACTTAGTTTAACAGAAGGACCCTATGGGAAAAAGTTCCAAAGGGCTTCTTCTCTGAAACCGGTTAATCAATGGAAACAAAAACTTACTAGCAATATTGTTTGGATGGTCCTCTATAAAGTTTGTGTTTTTTATGGCAATTGGAAATTCAAAATGGCTGCCACAGCAGGACTTAATTTAACATTGGACCCTATGGGAAGAAGTTTAAAAGGCTTCTTCTCTGAAACTGGTCAACCAATGGAAACAAAACTCACTAGCAATATTGTTTGGATGGTCCTCTATAAAGTTTGTGTTTTTTATGGCAATTGGAAATTCAAAATGGCCGCTACCGCAGGACTTGGTTTAACATAGGACCCTATGGGAAAAAGTTTTTAAAAGCTTCTTCTCTGAAACCGGTTAATCAATGGAAACAAAAACTTACTAGCAATATTGTTTGGATGGTCCTCTATAAAGTTTATGTTTGTTATGGCTATTGGAAATTCAAAATGGCCGCCACTGCCACAGGACTTTGTTTAACATAGGACCCTATGGGCAAATAAAAAAAAATCTTCTCTATACAAGCGGTTAACCAATGGAAACAAAGCTTTTTAGTAATATTGTTTGAATGGTCCTATTTAAAGTTTATTGAAAATTACAGGACTTACTTTAACATCAGGGAAATGCCATCTTCATTGCCTATAAAATCAGGTGAGCGATACAGGCTCTTAAGAGCCTCTGGTTTTTTTGTGGTATTAAAAACAAGCTAAGCAACCATTTGCCATTATGGAGTGAAAATGTATTTGATATTTCATATATACAGTATAACTGGTAATTTTTGCGGTAATTTAATTTTTGCGTTATTTCGCGGTTGACACTCGACGGCAAAATTTAAAATCGCATAAAAAAGTATGAAGTATTCCTATCCGTAAATAACGGTTAAGTTTCACAAACTTGTGTCGATCAATATTTTGTTACCTTTCGGGATATTAATTATATTAATTATCTCGGTGGTAAGTAAAAATCATCGAAGTGAAGTGAACAGTTTTCTTGTTTTCGGAGTTCACTATAAACACACTAATAAATTTTACCTTTATTGTTATTGTCTACCGGTATAAAACAAAGGATGTTTATACAAGAAACTGTGATTAATCCGTTATTTAACCATTCTATCAGAAATTGATTGTCAATGCAATCCCAATTAAAAAAAACTCACTTTATTTTACCTGTTTTACCGATTTTTTTCTGCACTTTTTATGCCCCCGCGACGACATGTCGGGGGGCATTAAGTTTTACTCATGTCCGTCCGTCCGTACGTACGTACGTACGTACGTCCGAACAAATTTCCGTCAAGCTTTTCTCAGAAACCGTACATGAGAACAATTTTAAATTTGGCAGAGTGGTTCAGTATCACAAGTTGTACGTCCTAAGCGAATTTCAGACCTGTCGGACAACTACTTCCTGTTTGGGACTTCATTTGTACGTAAATACGTCCGTCTGTATGTACAAATTTCCGTCAAGCTTTTCTCAGAAACCGCACATTAGAACAATTTGAAATTTGGCAGTGTGGTTCAGTATCACAAGTTGTACGTCCTAAGCGACTTTCAGACCTGTCGCACAACTACTTCCTGTTTGCGACTGGGCCGATATGAAAATGTGTTAACATGAGTATGAAAATTTCCGTCAAGCTTTTCTCAGAAACCGTACATCAGAACAATTTGAAATTTGGCAGGGTGGTTCAGTATCACAAGTTGTACGTCCTAAGCGACTTTCAGACCTGTCGGACAACTACTTCCTGTTTGCGACTGGGCCGATATGAAAATGTGTTAACATGAGTATGAAAATTTCCGTCAAGCTTTTCTCAGAAACCGTACATCAGAACAATTTGAAATTTGGCAGGGTGGTTCAGTATCACAAGTTGTACGTCCTAAGCGACTTTCAGACCTGTCGCACAACTACTTCCTGTTTGCGACTGGGCCGATATGAAAATGTGTTAACATGAGTATGAAAATTTCCGTCAAGCTTTTCTCAGAAACCGTACATCAGAACAATTTGAAATTTGGCAGGGTGGTTCAGTATCACAAGTTGTACGTCCTAAGCGACTTTCAGACCTGTCGGACAACTACTTCCTGTTTGCGACTGGGCCGATATGAAAATGTGTTAACATGAGTATGAAAATTTCCGTCAAGCTTTTCTCAGAAACCGTACATCAGAACAATTTGAAATTTGGCAGGGTGGTTCAGTATCACAATTTGTACGTCCTAAGCGACTTTCAGACCTGTCGGACAACTACTTCCTGTTTGCGACTCGGCCGATATGAAAATGTGTTAACATGAGTATGAAAATTTCCGTCAAGCTTTTCTCAGAAACCGTACATCAGCACAATTTGAAATTTGGCAGGGTGGTTCAGTATCACAAGTTGTACGTCCTAAGCGACTTTCAGACCTGTCGGACAACTACTTCCTGTTTGCGACTGGGCCGATATGAAAATGTGTTAACATGAGTATGAAAATTTCCGTCAAGCTTTTCTCAGAAACCGTACATCAGAACAATTTGAAATTTGGCAGGGTGGTTCAGTATCACAAGTTGTACGTCCTAAGCGACTTTCAGACCTGTCGGACAACTACTTCCTGTTTGCGACTGGGCCGATATGAAAATGTGTTAACATGAGTATGAAAATTTCCGTCAAGCTTTTCTCAGAAACCGTACATGAGAACAATTTTAAATTTGGCAGAGTGGTTCAGTATCACAAGTTGTACGTCCTAAGCGAATTTCAGACCTGTCGGACAACTACTTCCTGTTTGGGACTTCATTTAGCGGGGGTATCCGTGTCCCATGGACACACTCTTCAATTTTTTTTCATTATTTTAGGTACACTTACAAGTGAATTTATTCCACCACAAGTCATATATCAGGGAACAACAGAAGCTTGTCATGCTCAATATGATTTTCCTTTAGCATGGAACATAACTCATAGCCCAAATCACTGGGCTAATCAGGATACACAACATTTTTTATTAAAGATGTAAAACCGCAAAAAAATAAAATCAGCAAAAATAAAATATCAGAATTTCAATCCCAAACCGCACAAATTTCACACCGCAAAAATTACCGGTTATATGGTATAAATTATTCCAATGATGTTGACAACATGTAAAACTTGATTATCTTTAGTTTTCTGGATTAGGGACTAAATATATCTCTTTTTTGTTATTTCAGACCTTTGTAAAAGGCTACCTCATTAAGTTTGTCAGGCTGCTGCTGGGCATTGATTCCGAACCTAATTCTGGACATTTATCAAGCGTAAGTGTTCGATACTGTTACTGATCAGATATCCCTTATGGAAAATTTACTTTTTAATTCATTATATTTAACTTTGATATTGTGGCGAGAACTTGTGTTTTATACCACACACACTTAATTGTCATGACATAGTTTTATGTCAATTTGTCTAATTACATTTTCAAGCTGTTGTAAAATAGTACATTGTTTTTTGCAATTACTTTATTGTAGATAAAAGTGAAAAAGCAAATTCTTCTCAGATATCGAACCTATGGTGAACTGTACAAAGGTTTATGTACAGTTACTGGGGAAATTCCCATTGCTATTTATAGAACAGAAAGACGAAAACTAAGTTCACATCACAATAATAGTGAAATACCTGTGCCATCTGTAAGTTTTAAGTTTTTATACAGTATGATACAGTTTTTAAGCTACTTGGAATTATCGTTTGTTTGTTTTAATTGTGTTTGATGCCAGTTTCAGCAAATTTTCAGCTATATGATGATGTTTAAGTTTTTATTGAGGGTGGAAACCGGAATACCAGGAGATTACCACTGAACTTCCGAAGGAAAAACTGGTGGGATGTTAGGAACAAAAGTATCACATTTAACAACATTTGGAAAAGAAATTACTCAGAATCATTTGTGGAGTGGATTGAGAAGTCTAATAGGTTCTTACATATGTTTTGGTAAAGATCCAGTAATCTTCTACGATAGACATAAATTTAACGTGCGTTTCACAAGTGGAGCAAAGCAAAATGAGTGTAAAAGACATGAAAAACCATATATGACATGTGGAATATTATACAGGCTTCCCAAGGTCACAAAAGTACAAATTTCTTCCATAAAAGAACAACTTTCACATTATGATATCCTATCAGCTTTCCATTGTTTATTATCCGACATCGAATCATAATATGCGCAAAACAAGAAATTTGTTATGTAACCATAGCAACATTCATGTTTCAGGCTTTTTGATTTGATGATGAAACAAGTAGACTTGAGTGAACTTTTAGTAATAATAGCAGTTAAATAAGTTTTAACATTATTGGAGACTTGCAAAAAAAATTTATTTGTAATAAACATGTACCAATTATTTATTTATTTTAAGCACACTGTAATGGAAAATAATAACATCAGAAAGGGAAAACATATGGAACGTAAAGTTTCACTTAATGTGCAGTCATTTGCTGAACGATCTGAACAGAATGATGTTACACAGATGATTCAGGGTAGAATGAAAGCCTTACACATTGATGATTCCAGCTATAGTAAGTCAAACGTATAATTGACTTTGATCTTAGTAAGCAATCCCTCCTTTCCACCTTGGGGCCTCTGTGGCATAGTGGTTACGAAAGCTAGTCCTCTAAGGGGGACGGACAAAATCCCCCCGGATAAAACCCTTCCCTGTAATTTAGCATAGGCGGACAAAATCCCCATCATTAAATTTACAAGGCGGACAAAATCCCCCCTGAAAATTTTTCAAGGCGGACAAAATCCCTCCCAAATAGGATGATGGAAATATCGATAATTATTGTGCATCGTGTTTTATAGTTTTTTACTTGGTACTTGAAATGGTGAATGAGACAAAGATTAAAACATGGTTATTATTTTTTTCACTGAAACGCATCGAGTCGATATGGTTTGTGTTGTACAACATGTGTTAATAAAGGAAGGGAGCCATTTGATCCCTTTCATTATTATTTACCAAAAAACAATTCAAGTTATTGAACTAAATTATACCATTATTTTAGTACATTTTAACTTATTAGTAAAAGCCATACCAGTTTCAATTTTCTATAAGATATAGAGAATGTTTTGCTCAAGTAAGCGATATTTGTTTGATCACAAACATATTAATTAACAAGTCACCAATTAAGCACTGCAATTGAGACAAACAATTATTATCATTAAGTAATTAAAAATCCAGGTTTTTTTTAGTAAAAATAAGGTCATTTTTGAAGGTTAATCTGTATATGTACGAGACTGTACGGTGTGAACATTTAAAAAACATGAATTTTAAAAAATCATATTCGTGAGGGATTTTGTCCGCATTGAAAATTTTACCAAGGGGATTTTGTCCGCCTTGTAAATTTAAAGAGGGGGATTTTGTCCGCCTATGCTAAATTACACGGAAGGGATTTTGTCCGGGGGGGGGGGGGATTTTGTCCTACACTCGTCCTCTAATATTGGCTAATAATGAGGTTGAAGGTAAGAATCTCACTGTTGGGAGTTTGTGCCAGACATCAATCTTAATTGACAAGGTTTGCCAATTTTCCTGCTGAAGGTCAAGGGTTTTCTCCAGGTAATCAGGAATCCTCTCTTAAATAAAAACTGAATGCATGATATAGCTGAAAATGGAATAAATCACCATTCAAACAAACAAACCATCCTTTCCACATATTCTCACATTCGAACAAATGTTATCATGATAATATGGTACTGATCAGATAAAGCCATAACTTGATGAACAGTTGGAAAAGCCTCGTTTAAAATCTATTTCTGGTCCCGTTCTCGCTTTGCTACCAAAGCCAGAACATGACCAGATGTAGGTTTCCGATGATGTTGTAAAAAGTGAAGAAGTAAATACTATATCCCAAGAAAACTAGATGGAAGTGCAAAAGAATTGAAAAAAAATATATATTGGAATACATAATTCTGTACTTTCTTGGTTTTGGGCCTCGGTGGACGAATGGTTAAGGTAGTTTGTCTACTATTGATCACGTCATCTGCCAGCACTAAAGTTGTGGGTTCGAGTCTCACTGCAAGCAGGTTGAGCTTGACTCTAGCCTTAATTGACAAGGATTGCAAGTTTTCCTACAGAAGGTCTGGGTTTTCTCCTGATAGTTCAGCTTACGCCCCAATAGAAAGGATAGCTGAAAAATTGCTAAAATTGGCATTAAACCCCATATAAAAAAACTTTCTTGGTAAGTACAAAAATGTAACGTAAAAAAAATGGACATAGAAATATTAGAACAAGTACTGTTAGTATGGATTAAAAAATTCACCTGAAAAAATAATTGATAGATGTTGTTTTTTAAATTACTAAAATTGGCATTAAACGCCATTAAAAAAACTTTCTTGGTTAGTACAAAAATTAAACATCACAAAAATGGACATAAAAATATAATACTGTTAGGTTGGATTAAAAAAATTGACCTGAAAATAATTGATAGATGTTTTTTATTTTGCTGTGGGTTACTTTTTCTTGTTAAATATTTTTAAAAATGAGTTAATATTTTATCTATTTTGGTTTTTTTTTCAGATGGTGGTGAACAGGTAAAGACCATATCATATGTAATATTGAATCCAACACCTCACAGAAGACTTAAAAATGGTGACATTGTGTAAGTGTTATATACCAATTAAGTTTTATTGCTTAAAAATCAAAACCTGAAAATGACGATACAGCATAACTATTGCGTAAAGAGTGTCATGTCTAAAAATGTCAAAATGGTGAGGTTGTGTAACCATTGAATAAAGTGTCATGTTTAAAAATGTAAAATACATGACATTGTGAAACCATTCAATATGAAGTGACATGTTTTAAAATGTCAAAATGGTGACATTGGTTAGGATTGACTAAAGGATGTGTGAAAATGTCAAATTGTGTATGAATTGAATACAAAGTGGCATGTGAAAAAATGTCAAATAGGTAATATTATTTCATTTAAACATTGAATACAAAGTGTCATTTTAAAATATGTGATGTTGTGTTAAGTATTGCATAAAAAGTGCAATGTTGCAAAATGCTAAATTAATATACTGTCACATTGTGTTCATATCGAAACAAAATTGATCTCTTTTAACAGTTGTAAAATAATGGAAAAAAACTGTCATTTTTTCCAAAATTACACATACCTATTAAGCACTTTTTTCCCACATTTCCTACCAAAGTTCTGGTTTTGTCAGGGTACTCTTGGCTGCCTCCCTAAATAAAACGAAACTCATTTTCCAAGAAGGATTAAGCTCTATAGTTGCCTTAAATAGTGATATATTATAATGTTTTTGATGTTTGTCTTTTTTTTATTTCAGATATGTTATTCAGCCATGTTCCATGTTTGCAGTACCAAGTCGTCTCAATAGAAAGCCTGTACGACGCATGTCATGGTCATACATTCCCGATTCTGCTCGGAAGAACATTTACGGAAATAGAAGTCGTAGTCAGTCAATGGAAGAAAACTTTACTTCTCAAACAGTTCATGATATACCAAACAGAAGTTTTTCAGCTGAGACCTCTCATGAAATATCTGCAGCCAGTATTGTACCGAACAATGTGTTTGCTACGGAGACAGTAAATGAACTGATCTATAGACTCTAATATACAGAATTGAACATATCCTTTTATATTTTTTTACTTGTTTTTTCTCTTGAAGTCAGATTCATGGATTAAAATGTACATTTATATTGTATTGTTATATATTTTTATGTACTGTTATATTGTATTTTTAATTATATTGTATTGTTATATATTTTTATAACTGAAAAGTAACTTGTCATTTATAATATTGTTTATTGAATCTCATATTCAATCATTTTTAAAATTTTATTTTTGTAAAGTTCTTATAAAATAAATTTGTGAAAAAACCAGAGCTATGTCCATTATCTGTATTAATTGATTATAAAAGAATCCATTGGAACAACAAACATTAGTAAGCGAACTGGAACATTGTTAGTGTTGGACACCCTATGTTGATCAGTGTGTTTATCAGTAGCAAATCCTGTCCTAGCAATAACTTTTTTCTCCTTCAGGATGGCTGGCATTTGCTGATTGGCCTGTTGGTAAATAGCTCATGGTGATGTGTCGTTTACCCTCTAAGTCACATAATAGCTTTCTGAATGACAAGTTCTGAAGTAAACTTTTTCCGTCTTTGAGGTAGGCTTTGAATTTTGTGTGTAGATCATTTCTTTGGCGATGTGTTGCATACCCAGGTTTTTTATCTTAAACTTTGACCGTAAGGTCACATTATTGCATTCTGAACCACAAATTTATGTTTGGGCCCATAAATTTTCAGGCTTTTGATAATAATGAAGACTGTTTCGCTTACGTCTAGTTTTCTATTCAATGCCACTTGTAGCACTTTTCACCAAGGACATGGTTACAGGAGTTAACATGGATAGGACTAGCAATATTTACTTCATTTAAGTGTTAATAAAATTTCATATTTTGGACATTAAATGAGACAAATCGAGCTAGACAATGTCTGAAGTCATCATCCAGTCATATGAAGTGAAAAAAACCATGTCTCAAACAAAAAAAAATTAATAAAAAAAAAACAACAAACGTGGACCTTAGCTTTCATTGAGACGAACATATTTTTGCTGATTAGAATAATCATGACATAACCATGCAGATTTTATTGGGAACGGAGCACAGTGATTTGGTAATGGTCTGGGAATGCTCAGAATGAGGAACTAGGAAATGGAGCTCTTGAAATCTAAGCTATTACAATCTATTTATATTTAATCCAGTTAGAAGTGACGAAATCTGCAAACATTAGCAATTTTCATTATTGTCCATGCTTTGGCAAACTTTGTGGGGAACATGCCACCACCGGAGTCAACTCCTGAATATGTTCATTCATTTAGGTAAACTTGTTTTTTGATTAATAAGAAAACTTATCGTTTGCTGCTAGTTAAGGAGATACTAAGCACAGCAAGAACACAAGATATGTAGTCCTTGCCAATTTTGGTAACTTCCCACTTGGTCTACTCCCATTTGGTCTATTCCCATTTGGTCTACTATTTGCCCATTCCCATTTGGTCTACTCCCATTTTGTCTATTCTTGAAAAATTATAATTCCCATTTCGTCTACTCAATAAAATATAACTAGGTTTAAACTCGGTTGTTACATAAAATTAAGGTGTATTAGAGTTTGTGTTCCACAGGAAGACTTTATGTACTCCATAATGAACTGAATGATATGAGAAATGTTTCTTGCTTTATATAGAAAATATTAATTAAAATTTTTTTGATCTCATAAAAAACAAAAGAAAAAAACTCAGGTTTGTCTACAAAGTACATATCATTGTTTTATCGATGATCCAAGAATTGGCTATTATAAATGTGTCCAAGCTACAAAATTATATCAGACAAGGATCAAAGTATCACAGTATAAACAAACAACTGGCAACTTAATCATTTCATCGTTAATGTAACAATTCCATAATGCTAATTAATAAACAATAATAATTTATTCATATGCACACATTCTATTTCATAGAATGTTTAAATAAAACAAAGCTCTTTAAAATTAAAAGTGTTTACTCATTATATGTTCATACTTACTTCAGGAACATTTGAATACTCTTAATTTTTAACTTTATTTTTTAAATACCAATTTTATACTCCCTTCATATTAAAAACATTTAATAATTTAAAAATTAAAAAAAAATTGATATTATAAATTTTAATGAAAAAAAAATGCATTAAACTTAGTTTCTCATATAAAATTCATAGAGTAGACAAAATGGGACACTATAATTTTTTAGAGTAGACAAAATGGGAAAAGACCAAATGGGAGTAGACCAAATGGGAGTAGACTAACTGGGAGTAGACCAAGTGGGAATGAACCCCAATTTTTTCAACATGTAACTGTGGAAGAATTTGTGCAAGCCACATGGCTATGGTAACAATTACATGTACTGTAAATACATGTAGTGGTAGGTGTGGCGTCATATTGAAGAAATAGTGCAGCAAACAACAAATGCTTTTAATACTAGATCAAGCCTACACTCTGCCTCATCCATAAACATTCAGATTGAAATTGACGATTCTATAATCAACTGCATCTCTAGACCTTTAAGAGGAACAGACGATTTTATAAACAGCTGCAGATGATTTATAAGTTCCTGTTTTAGTAAAATAATAGAAAATTCAAATTATTTGCCAGACTTAGATAGGGTATTATCATCACCATACTTGTAAAACAAACATCAAAATACCGTTTATGAAAACATTTAATAGTACTGGCGCAAGGATTGAACCCTGTGGGACATCTTTATATACCCCAATCACTTACCCGACAATGAGAATTTTTACACATTGTTTCTTTTGGAGAGTTAACTGTCCAGGGCCTCATTTCACAAGAGGTTCTTGCAAGAATTCGAAAGATCTTCATGGGAATCTTGTTTGGTAAGAATTGCTGCAAACATGCATTCCTACACATGATAGTCATTCTTTGGTGTAAGTTTTTGTTTTTAGACTTCAGATAATTGTTTAAATTGATGATGGTGAGAATAAAGTGTGCATAAAAACCGTTTAATTTTGATTTACTGCTATACAAACAATTAAAATGTGATTATAAGGCAGTCTGGTTGGGGGTATCTGTTAGACGTTGGTGGATAAGTTATATCAAATTGCGATTAAAATCCTGTACAAGGCATACAATTTTCTCTATTCTTTTTCAAATGGTGGATTGTTTATGTAACCCGCTCGATTTGGACTCAGAACACATTGCATTGAGTTGTGAAATATGTGGTTCTTTGACACTGGTAAGTAAGCAACTGGACCATCTTTGGGTTGTTGATCAGACTAAAATTGTATCGTGCTTCTACAGAAAACATACAGCTCACAGCAATTTATTGTTTCGACATTACATTTATAAGAGAACAGAACAAACAATTCATTGTTACATCAACGAGTAAAATGCCAATAAATTAGTTTACGGTGTGTATAAACTCGTTTGGTAACTAGTCAAACCTGTCTTATTGCGAAATATTGCCCCCAGAAAAGTATTAAATTTATCTCTTAATACGAAATGGAGTTCTTGCTTTGCTTGATCAGTCAATCGTTGACTGATAGTTATAAGATAAGATAAGATAAGAAAGCTTTATTTTCATTCGGCACAATATATAACAATATAACACAAGCTCTATAGAGCTTTTTACCGAATAAGAACACACAACAAACTATACAAAGACACATAAGGCATACATAACAATAATAATTTGCGCAAGACATACATATACATATGACATGACAATTCGACAGTAAGACATAAGACAATAAATATAAATGAAAACACCAAAACATACGTTTACATTTTAGGCACATAAAAAGCAGTGGCAACATAAAACTAGCAGAAGTTAAAAGTGTTTATGACATATAAACTAAAAGCACACAAAAGAAAGCACTATGTAGATATTAGCAACATGCTGTTAAAATTCTCAAATGCACCATTAGTGCATATATACAAGAGTAGCATAAAACAATAAAATTATTTACTTGCAAATGGAACAGCGGCACTCCGTTCCATTCCAGGACTGAATGAGAGACTTAAATTGAGAAAAACTGTTTTCAGTCCTGAAATGGTCTGGAAGGCTGTTCCACAATACAGCAGCAGCATAACGAAAGCTTTTCTTACCATATGTAGTTGATTTTACATGAGGTACAGTTGTATGTCCACAATATTGTTATACCTGAAATTATATTTAGACTGTTTTACATTTACAAAATTATGTAAGCACACTGGTGAACGTTTTTTCATTATTTTGAAAGTTTCCAAAGCCATAGCTGTAAGGAAGGCATCTTTGCTTTTTCCAAAAGCTTGAATAGTCCTCATAAACAAAGCGTAGTGCCCTTTCTTGCACTTTTTCAATTTTTTTTTTGAATTCCTTTCAGTACAAAAATGCCATGCCAAAGGGCAGAAGTTAAAATTACTGAGAATTAAAGTATGAAAAATGGTGAGTTTGCTGAGTCTGTCCAAAAATGGTCCTAAACGTTTTAAAATGTTAAGTTGTTGTGATGCCTTCCTGCAGATATTGCCTATATGAACATCAAAGTTTAACTGATAATCGATATCTACTCCCAATAAGTTGACAGTTGATTCACAAGATATGGTTGCACTTTGGATATTTAACATGGATTTTTTGAAAACGTTTTCTTTCCTACAACTAGAACTTGAAATTTTTATGGATTAGCTTGCATCTTATTTACTTTAAACCAATTTATAAGTTCTATAGAATCTGTTTGTAAAGCAGAGATCAACTCATCATAATTTGGACTACAAAAAGATAAAGTATTGTCATCAGCATAGTTATATAGGGATCCATGTTTAACAACTGAAAATATATCATTGATAAAAACATTAAATAGAAATTATATCTTAATTAACCAAAGTCAATAACAACTATAGGTTACAAAATTGTAAAGATCATACGAACACAAAGTAAATACATAATAATAGTAATAAGCAGAAGGCATTGTGTTAATTATAACATATCAGATCGTAACTTCATAGCACGAAATATAAAATTCCCTAAATTACACAACTCTTTCCTATTACACGAACTCATTAATTGTACATATTTAAACATTGAAGGTTTCTTCCAGTAATACGGTTTGATAAAATATGATCTGAACCCCTGATACACAGGACAATTTAATACAAAATGCATCTCATCCTCGATGTCATTTTTACAAAATATACATAATCTGTTGTTTCTTGATATTGCAGAAAACCATCCGCACTCAATGGCTAGAGTATGACTACTCAGCCTTAGCTTGGTTATACATTTTTTATAAACATCTGGTATTGGTTTACGCAAGTAAGATTGTAGACATAAATTATGTACCATGTATTGGTAATTAGAACATCTACTAGAGGTACTCAGCAGACTATCCAACTCTTGTTTTTGACAATCATATAGACGTTGTTTAATTAAAAATAAAAAATAATTGCTAATTTGTGGATCAATAAAACATTCTTGGTTACACCAAATATCACCAAGGCCTATTCTAAAAAGTTCATTTTTAATAAGATACAACCAATTTGTCTTATTATTTGGACATCTCAGTAACTCGTCATATAAAAATAGATAGCAGTTCTTCAAAATACAATTTGTAGTATGTAATAGCTTAAACCAGTACTTGAAGATTCTACACTTTCTAGTGTACAACATCGGCAATCTACCAAGTTCATAGTAAACCATAACATTATTTGTAGAGCTTTTAACTTTCAATATATTTTTACAGTATTTTAAATGTATTCTTTCTACATCAGGTGCCTTATTTGCGCCCCATATTTTACACCCATAACACAACACACCGTTATAATTTAAAAGAACTCCAAGATAACTGAATCTATCTACAATCTCTATTTCCTGATTATTAAAATACCATTTCTCATTTTCACTGATATTACCACCTGTTCTAAACACAACAATTTTTGTTTTTGACATATTTACACTAAGTGACCATTTGGAGGTGTACACTGATAAAGTATCTATTAACGTTTGAAGACCACAAATAGTTTCTGAAAAAATTACCATGTCATCTGCATACATAAGCCGAAATAGGTTTAATTCTTTAACCTCAAAGGGAATAGATTCACTATTTATGAAAGCCATCTCACAGTCGTTTACATATATAGAAAAAAGTATGGGTGATAAAACTTCACCCTGCATTAAACCAATTTCATTCTTAAAATATTCAGAATTAAACCCATCAACAGTTACACAAGTTTTAACATTAGAAAACATTGATTTAATTACAGAAAGTAATTTACCTTGGATGCCAATATTAGATAATTTATGCCATAACATATATCGTTGGACTGCGTCGAATGTTTTTGTGTAGTCAACAAAACAGCAATATAAACGCTTTTTGCTGACAATGACTTTAAAATTATAGATGTAAGAGCAAATATAGCGTCAACTGTTCCAAGACCAGGGCGAAAGCCAAACTGGGCGTCGGTTATAGTTTCGAAAGATTCTGACCACTCAATCAAACGCTCATTTAGGACGGATGTGAAAAGCTTTCCGAAATTGCTCACCAGACTAATCCCACGGTAGTTATTAGGATCGTTCGTATAACCTTTCTTGAAAATTGGTACGAGGATAGCTTTTGCCCATTCATTTGGGAAAAAACCTGATCGTAGGATTCCGTTAAAAACGGATACTAATATAGGCATAAACACTTCCCCATATTCAATGAAATATTCGTTAAGCATCCCGTCAGGTCCATGACTTTTGTCCCGTTTTAGTTTTCGGATTGCTTTAATAATGTCATTTTCAGTTATTTCTCTGTCAAGTTCTTCGTAAACACAATCACTATCAGTATATGTAGAAAAGCTACCATCTAATATAGACTCTGCAATATCTGGCGAACACAAAGATTTAAAATGATCATGAAAAACATTCAATGGCAACGATTGTTTGAATGAAGATTTCTTTTTAAATTTACTATAAAACAGTTTAGGGTTGGATAGCCTCATTAAGTCCAACATATTTCCTTCATTTCGCATATATTAGAAGGGGTACCAATATAAATCCTTGGGGTACAGTCTTATGGATATCAGCCCAACTGCTAATAATGTTGTGAATTTTAATTTGTTGTTTTCGATTTGTAAGTTATGATTTAAGGAGAGAAACTGAATGTGGCAAAACACCATATGCTGACAGACAGATCCATAAGAACAGCCACAATATATAGATTGTTGTCCAAAGCAGACCGCCAATCTTCAAGAAGTCTAAGCAGTGTAGTTTGACATCCATGTTTTTTTCTAAAAGCACATAAATAAGGATAAAAATACCATCAAAATAATCAGCAAGTTGAATTTCTAAAACCTTTTCAAAAATTTTTGAAAAAATAGACAGCACACTGACCGGCCTATAATTTAACTTTTCCAAAGGATTATTTTTCTTATATAAAGGGGTAACTTGAGCTTCTTTAAGCCGATCAGGAAAAACAGAATAATTTATAGATAAGTTTATTAACAAAGTTAAATTTGGAATTATAGCCTCTTTACAGTTTTTTACAATCTTGGCAGGTATGCCATCAACTACTGTTGCCTTCTTGATATTAATTTTTTTATAATCTTTTCAACATCATTACCATTTACATTTGAAAAGCATATTTGAAAAGTAAAGTGTTTGTTTACATCCATTTGATTTTTTATTTCTAGTATACTTGGGTGTTGTACTGGGTCATAAGCCACATCCTTTCCAATACTATTTGCAACAGTTGAGAAAAAACTATTAAAATGTTCACATACATCTTTAGTATTATTAACAATTTTGTCATCCTCGCATAAAACAATCTTTTTTTCACACCCATGACATTTGCTTGAAAAAAAAAGGTTTGATGACAAGACTTATTTAAATTTAACAAATGGAGTGTCCCACATATAATTCATACCTAAATCATACAATATTTTTCTAATACATGAAGCCCAGTTATTACAACGCAAACAGTTATCTACGGATTCTTTGTAACATGACTGTAAAATACAATTATTACAATTCAAAATTTTTGTCCAAACGTCAATCATTCTGACATATCTTTCATATCGAAGTACCAAGCTTGTAGTATAATATTACATGATTAGTTGACCTTTTATATGGATCGCCGTGACTGTCTTATGTTGGTATGCTTTTTTATATGCTGTTGTTCCGTTATTATATGTTGTGGTTCTGTTATTATATGCTGTGGTTTCATTATTATATGCTATGGTTTTGTTATTATATGCTGTGATTTTGTTATTATATGCTGTGGATCTGTTTTTATATGTTGTGGTTTCATTATTATATGCTGTGGTTTTGTTATTATAGGCTGTGGTTTTGTTATTATATGCTGTGAATCTGTTATTATATGCTGTGGTTCCGTCATTATATGCCGCGGTTACGTTATTCTATGCTGTGGTTTCATTTTTATTTATGCTGTGTTTCCGTCATTATATGATGTGGCTGTGTTCCGCCGTTACAACTAAAATGGTGGCAAGTCAGTTGATCCCGATTAGTAAAGTGTTGGAAGATTTAAATATGCAAATGTTTGCTGATAGATTCGAAGCTGAAAAAATAACCCCAGATATAGTTTGCAGTTGCCAGCACATGAAATAGAAGTTAAAGTAGTAAGGAACTGAAAAGCCAGAAAGAGTAAACTCTGTTTATAACATTCCAAAATCAGTACTGGAACATTTGCTTGAACACGATTTTACCGTTTCTGACATTTCGAAAATCCTGTCGGTATCTGATAGCACTGTTTACCGACGAATGACTCAATTTGGTTTGAGCAAAATGACTTTTTCACAAATAAGCGACAATGGTCTTGATCTGAAACTTGGAGAAATCATGAAAGATTTCCGTAATGTGGTGAAAATCTCTTAAGGCAGATGCTAATTAATCCTAAAGGAAATAAGAGTGCCAAGATGGAGGTTACACGAGAGCATACATAGAATGGACCAACATGGTGTCAGTGAAAGTAAAGCCAGCCGGTAGACTGCACAGACTTGTTTTTAACGTAGTGGCATATAGACTCAACCACAAACTAATTCAATAGATATTCATAATCATTGATGGAATCGATGGTTTCAGGATGGTCATGTTTTTAAGATGCATGGACAATAATAAGTCCGACACTGTATTGAAGTGTTTTCTGTCCGGAGTAGAAAGATATGGTGTCCCTAATAGTGTAAGATCTGATAAAGTTCTGAAAAATGTTGGAAAATGTTGGTGTTGCAGACTACATGTTGTCTAAATAGGGCTTGGGGGGCAACCTAACAGGAAAAAGCACACACAACCAAAGGATCGAGAGACTCTGGAGCGATGTATAACATGGAATACTTGCATTTTTCTACAACTTATTTCATCACATAGAAGATCAAGGCATACTTTATCCATTAAAGCAAACACATTTAGCTGCCCTCCACTATGTATTCATTGCAAACATTAACAGAAGGCTTTCATTTTGGAGCGATGCATGGGCTGGACATATACTTCGTATTGTAAAATCATCTCCGTTCTATTTGCGGACATCAGGGCAGCTTCAGAGCCCTGTTGGACCTGATGGTGCTGAAGATTTTCAAAACTAATGCACTGAAGGACTTCTTGATCAAGGCGATGTTCAAGAGGGAGATCGACCTATTTTTGATTCTCTTTCTAACTTCTGAGTGTCGAGAGGTGTTGGACCAAGAATTTATCAGAAATCGTCAAAACTTTGGAATAGATCATGTTCAGAGATGTTTGGATATTGTTGCAAGAAACAACTAGCGAAGTTTTGCGCATATTTTGTAATAAATAACATTGTTTTATTCCAATTGGTTCAGATTCTTAAGTGATAGAATGTAGTCTGTTTTAGTTTGTACACATATGCACAAATGTCCTTTTTATGGACATTTGTTCCATTAGCCCATTTCTATTACATTTCTCATTTAACAAGTTAAACAACAAAATTACATAAAAATCTGTTTGACTGTTACGTGTATACACCAGAATGCCTTACCAAATAGTTCATACTCAAAATATGAGTCCTGAATAGAAAAAAAGAATTGTTTTAAGTTACCCCCTTTCATATTTAAATTGTTAATTTTACATACATACCAAATATCTCAGTCCTAGGTGAACAAACAAAAAAGTTGGAAATTTGAACTTGAAGGTCAAGGTCCAAGGTCATCTGATGTCATACCTTGAGGTGTAGTATACATTATATGGTACTGATCTACATACCAAACATCTAAGCCCTAGACCAATGGGCAAAAAGGTTATAGCCTGCACACACAATTTTCTGTTGTAAATTTGACCTTGAGGTCATCCAAGTTCATCTCTTGAGGTATTTTATACATCCTCTTGTGCTGACCTACTTACATACCAAATATCTTAGTCCAAGGTTAAAAAACCAAAACGTTTGAAATTTAACCTTGAAGGTCAGTCAATGTTCATCCAAGTTGATACCTCGAGGCATGGTATATATCCCCTTGTGCTTACCTACTTACGTACCAAATACCTAAGGCCTGTGCCGAAGGGCAAAAAGTTGCTTGGACAAGAATTTGTTTGTAGTAAATTTGCCCTGGAGGTCAAGTCATGTAGATGCATAAACATTAGCTATGCATGATCTAACTAAATACCAAATATCAGAAGCATAGGTTAAAACACAAAAAAGTTACAGACCAGGCAAGGCTATGCCCCATAATAACATCAAAAGTGACCTTAAGTCCAAAGGTCAAGGTCAAAAGTCAAATATGTTGGTACGCCAAACATTGTCTTGTGGTCACCTACCTACATATTAAATATCGTAAGCCTATGTCAAAAGACAAAAAAGTTATGACCTGGACAAGGCAATGGTTCAAAATAACATTGAAAATGACCTTGAGGCCAAGGGTCAAGGTCAACTAAAATGACAAACAACACCTTGTCTTGTGGTAACCTACTTACATACCAAATATCTAAGGCATGTCAAAAGACAAAAAAGTTAAGGCCCGGAGAAGACTATGGTCCAACGAACATAAAAATTAAAGGTCAAGGTCAAAGGTAATTTAAGTTGGTACGCCACACATCGTCATGTAGTGACCTACCTACATACCAAATATCTAAGGCCTATGTCAAAACACTAAAATAGTTATGGCCGGACAAGACTATCATAAAAAAATTACATTAAGGTCAAAGGTCAACCATGTTGGTACTACATGACACATCGTCTTGTAGTAACCTACCTACATGCTAAATATCTAAGCCCTATGTCAAAAGACAAAAAAGGTATGGTCTAAACCAGACTATGATCCAAAATATCATTAAAAATGACCTTGAGGTCAAAGGACAAGGTCAAACGTCAACCATGTCGGTACGTGACACATCGTCTTGTAGTGACTTACCGACATATCAAATATCTAAAGCCTATGTCAAAAAGCAAAAAAGTTATGGCCCGCACAAGGTTTCGCTGAGAAGAATATTAAGAATGCTAACACAGAAGTCCGCTTGGATTGTATTCCATTGTAATCAGTGTCTCAAAATACACCTAGAAATAAAATTTCATTGAAATCGGAAAAAGTTCAATTTTTGTGGGGAGGAGTGTAGTGACAAAATGGTGGCCATCTTGAAAATTTCAAAAGTGGATTGTACACCTTTGAGTGACCCCCTACCTCAGAAAGTTGTATTTTGATTGGTCAAAGCGTTTTTTTTTTCAAAATGCGTCGGACAAGTTCATGATTAAGTAAGGAAGAGAAACGGTACAATAACAATAAGCCGCCCAAACTACGTTTTGGCGCGACTTAATAAGAATAAGAAGAAGAACTCATGGTAAAACGATATGTCTCCCTTCCGTGAAGGGGAGACATAAATAACAAGAATAAGTTTGAAAGACATAATGCCCTGTCCAGTAATCTTTTTTTACTGCAATCAACAAACCAAAAAGTTGATGCCCGGAGTATAATTTTATGATGATTTTTTAATGTTCCTGATACAGTTTCTTGAAGATATCATAATTCTTTCATAGAAAAGTAACTTAAACCTATATGTAAACCTAAGTAGAACAACCCCTTCAGGGAACAAGTGCAATTTTATAATAATTTTTTTGTTTGTTCATATTCTGATGTATATGTGTGTATATAGTTTCATTATGATACCATACTTCCTTCATGGTAAAGTAACTTCAAACTGTAGGTTAACCTAATCTGGGACAGACAAACAGACGCTAACACTATATATGCACCCTACTTTCGTAGATGGGGCATACAAATTAATAAATAAACAAGAATATGTCCAAAAGACATGATGTCCATCTCACAGCATGTTCTTATTTCTGCAATTAGTGAACCATGAAGTTGATGCCAGGGGTATAATTTTCATGATGATTTGTGTATGCTCATATCCATATGTATGTTTATTTAAAGTTTCTTGATGATATATCATACTTCGTAATACCAATTCTCCCTATAAGAAACCAAGTGAAGTGATTCTTTTATAGGTGTGGCACGACATGTCACATATTTAGCTGAAAATTAATTTTATAAGTTGATATTGGCCACTGAACCTCAAAAATAACGCTTGTTTGTTAGTATAGACCACCGTTGCCATAGTAACCGTGGCAGCCATTTTGGACCATTTCTTATACCATGAAATACGCAATTTTCAAACCCCTTTTTTTCAGGGAAAAACAGAACATATTAAATATGACTTTTTTATTGGCTTAATTTAAAGTCTAAATGACAATATACAAAATAGATTTACCCCTTTACATTTATGTATAGTCAGAATGAGGCTATCGAGTATGTCATTAAATTAAGCATTTTTAAGTGCAAATTTTTGACAAAGATATTACCATTTTTGCTACTTTTCTGGTTTCATTCTTAGAAAATGCACATGGGATAAATTCCTATTGTGAATATAATTTTATTGGTATATGAATGATTTTCAAAATTTATAAAAAAAAATTGGGGAAATGTGTGTTTTTGGGAAAACACGGTTAAAGTTGGTTATCATGGTAACTATTTAAAACTTGCCATTTTTTTTTATTTTTATGTATCTATGTACATACTAGTAATATGAACATAGCAATACTTACCACTATATGTGCCTTAAAGGGTCTGTTTAACATATCATGACCTTAAAAAATTTTCAAGGTCATTTGTGTTGTTCTCAAGGTTGTCTAATAACCTGGTCTCCTGGTGCAATATTTTTCATTGACGCAAGCTTCACTTCAAATATAACACCAGGTAAGGACCTCCGATATAAGCATTTTCATTTGCTGATAATATGACGCCATTTAATATCACATGCACATGTCAATTTTTTTTAAAGCCGGGAATACATTTTCTTTATAAAATTTAAATATAAACTACATTATAACTTTACGTTTAAATTTTGAAATCTCAATGTAAACTCAGCTAAGAAATGTAAACAATGAACGTCATAAAGAGAATGACGTCACAATACGTACGGTCTACTTGAACTTATCTGTATTATAAAATGGTTAGTCTAGAGAATGCCCGAACGTCAAATTTCAACGCTCTCATCGTTGAAATCCAATGCTCCTGACCTGACGTTATATCCGAAGGCCGCTTAGGCTAAAGAGGATATCATCGTCAGGGTACCAGATAAGGTTGTCTAAAAATTGAAGTTTTAAATGTAAAATAACTTTTCTAATTAGTAAGTCAGATTGCGGTGTTTTTTGTAACAAATTTGATGTAAATTACGGACATTCATATGATAAATTATAAATATTTCAGTTATGAATATAAAAGTGTAAAAATACATTTCAAGCTAAAAGAAATTTTAAAATAAGTTATTTTTTCACGTAGAGAACAATAATATGTCTTTCTATATTTCTTGTTGTCTCTAAAAACAATTTAGTCATGTTCAGTGTGGTATGGTAAGGGGTGATTTGCTGATTTTGGTTTTTTTAAAATTAAATTTATTGAACTAAAAATATGTTAGGTGATTTCCATATCTATTTTAAGAACAAAGATTGCGCATGGGTCGCATATTTTTCCGGTCGTGTTCTATTCATTGACGTTTTCCCCGACCAAACGAAATTGTGCTGTTTCTGTTGAGTGTAAGACAGTGAGTTTGTAACATTCTGTTTGTTAGTTTTACTTTTCTAATGTCTTAGATTGTTAAAAGCTAAAAACACATTAAATATTATGCCGTAAGTGGAAAATATCTATTCTACTTTCGGTTTAGCTGCAGAACTGAACGACAAGTCCTGCACCTCAAAGGTTATCTTGAGTTTATTATATGTCCTAATAGAATTGAAATAGTTCATTGGGAGCAAGAATATATACTGATTTTACAACGGGTTTGCCCCTTTATGCCCACATTTTACCCCTCACTAATGTTCAGTGT
The DNA here is from genome assembly GCA_944474755.1 of Limnoperna fortunei. Classification (NCBI taxonomy): domain Eukaryota; kingdom Metazoa; phylum Mollusca; class Bivalvia; order Mytilida; family Modiolidae; genus Limnoperna; species Limnoperna fortunei. The sequence continues at coordinate 46,599,420 of OX104124.1, forward strand.
AAAATATTAGACATATAGATCCGTTTACTGCTGCTGAAGGGGTCATTGTCGACCTGGGTACTATATCAGCGTACCCAGGGTACGTTTATAATTCTTAAAAGTACCCTGATAAATTAGTTTCATATAAACGTACCCAGGATATAAAAAGCGGCTGCAATCGTACCCTGATAGATGCAAAGTATATAATCAGCATCATCAACTTTGGTACGAAAAATCGCGAAGATCCGGAAAGGCTTTTAATAACGTGATAGTAGAACGAGAACAGGGTACGATTGCAGCCGCTTCTTATATCCTGGGTACGTTAATATGAAACTAATTTATCAGGGTACTTTTAAAAATTATAAACGTACCCTGGGTACGCTGCTTTACTGCTGAACTAATTAAACAAGACGAATTAAGGCAAATTTTCTATATTCACTAAATCTATATCTATATTCTACATAAAACAAAAGCAAAGGCATCATCAAAATTCTCCCCTTTCCCCAGACTACACGTGCATTTAAAAGATAAGCATTTAATGAATATTCATATCTGACCAAACTGACCACAACAGATAAGGAGGCGTGTCATTTACTAATGAATGCTGCTATGATTTCACTAACCAGTATCAATATCATAATTATAACAGTATGCCAACTGGTGGTAAAATCGTTATACATTTGTGCCGCAATGAATTATTTCTTAACTCACTTTGAGCAAAATTACCCCACATATAGACAAATTCATCGATAAAATCATGTGCCGCGCCATATTGATGTTATTCGGAACCCGCTAGTTAGCAGCGGTACACGCTCTCGGGTTTTATCCATTCACTCAATGGTGCAGGAATGATAATTAACCGTTAATTGCGTTATCATTTCAAAAGATAACGTCAAGCTGGGTGCGTGCACCGTCTGCTAATTGAAGATTTTGTGAGGGCGCGAAGCGCCCGAAATGAAATATAGATTATATGATAAGATTGAAGTGAGATATAATAATGCATTGACCTTCAATTCAATTAAAACTCACAGCTCTTAAAAGCAGATCAATCAAAAATAAAAATAAACAACTGGTCAAACCGGTTACAATATCCACTGCGCATGCTACTAAAGTGTTGTGAAACCTAACGAACTGACCTTAAATGACTTTCAATGGCGAGCAACAAATAAATACACTGTGTTCAAAAAATATAATATTCAATTTTCAACCATTACAATTTTAAAGACAATATTCTACGAACTGTCAAAGAAAACGAACACTATATTGGAAAAGTCAATTCATCTGTGTCATCGTCAGATTGCACCACACATCCTCAAGATCCCGGAAAAAAACCAACAGATTCCTCTGGATCCTGACTAACAATCCCTTCATCGTTTTATCCTCTCTGAAAAAATAAAACAGATGTCTATAAATAACCTTTTCAAGTATAAAGGGCCAATTAAGCCACCTAATACAAACATAATATGACCAAAAATAATAACAAATCTTATTCAAGAAGGAAAGAAAAAGTTAAAAAAGGGAGGGTTGGGCTGGGAAATGCATTATTATATCTCACTTCAATCTTATCATATAATCTATATTTCATTTCGGGCGCTTCGCGCCCTCACAAAATCTTCAATTATATTTCAAAGATTTCCGTGAGATATAATAATGCATGTTTAAAGCCGTCAACCTACCAATTCTAATACTTTATCAGAAAAACTGCTCACTACTTCAGGTCTGAAATAAAATTTTTTGAAAGTAGATGCGTTAGACCAGTCTCCCATATCAAGAATTTCTTGCATAGAAACACCAGCGATAGCAGCTTTGCTCACTGATGCCATGCGACAGGAATGAGCTTTAAAAGCTTCAACATCAATACCTGCCTCAGACATTATCCCCTTCAACCATTTACTTATTGTTTGGGGGTGAAAGACCTTTACACGGTTTTTTGCTAGACCTTAAAAGTGGATCTGGTTCAAACAAATTATCTGGTCTTAAAAGAGATGTTCTTTTTTCATACTCATTTAAACAGGAAACAACACAAATCTTTTTCTTGTTAAATTTCTTGTAAACGACTTGTCTACTAGCTGAATCTTTCTGGGTTTTAGATAAACCTGGTAGTTGAAAAATTACACAGTCGTTCTTCTTAGTCATAAAACGACGATCTAAGCTTGAAATTTCGGACACACGTTTAGGGGCTGCCAAAGCTAACAAAATAGCCAATTTCTTCCCTAAAAACCTATCCTTAAGATTCTTATTCATTGGAAGACTAAGCAAATACTTTAAAACCATATCAATATCCCATGTTATTTAATATCTAGGAAGAGGAGGATTAGACTTCAAGATACCTTTAAGTAACTGCTTAACAAGGGGCAACTGACCAACGGGCAGTCCCTCTATATACGGCAAAACAGAAGAAATAGCCGACCTATGAACATTTATAGTTCTGTAACCATAACCTTTAAAATGCATCCATGCTAAAAAATCTAAGATAGCGACCAAAGGGGCTGAAAAGGGATTAATTTCCCGTTCCACACACCAGCTATCCCATTTCTTCCAGGCACTATCGTAAGTGCTGGTTGTACCTGATTTCCAGGAGCTAAGCAAAATGGTTCTAACTTGTTGTGAAAGGCCCATTGCTTGGTAAGATCTCCCGAGACCCTCCACGCGGCTAACTGTAGCGTATTGTTCTGAAGAAGCGGGTGCGCTTCCCCTCTGGGAGACGGGAGAGTTTTCCTGTTCATTGGCAACAGAACTGGCAGTGAAACCGACATTTGCAGTAACAGTGGAAACCATGGTTGAGTTTGCCATGTTGGTGTTACCAAAACTATCTCTGATTGTTCTTCCCTCACCTTCGCTAGACAAGGTCCTACTAAACAAAAGGGAGGAAACGCATAACCCTGAACTAGTGTCCAATTTTGAATTAAGGCATCGAAAAATTCGGCACCTGGGTCGGGTTTCCAACTGTAGTACCTCTTCATCTGATTGTTTGTCCTGTCCGCAAACAAATCTACATTGCAAGGGCCCAGGACTGTCATCAGACTCTTGAAAATCTGGGGATTCAGTTGCCAACTCGTTTTGTCCGAAAAATGTCTCGATTCCCAATCCGCTTGAACATTTTGGACCCCCGGGAGGAATTCCGCTGTCACAACTATGTTCTTTTCCAGACACCAATTCCAAAGAATGGTCGCCTGTTCTAACAATTGTCTTGAGACAGTGCCCCCATTTTGTTCACATACGCGACTGCCGTTTTGTTGTCCAACTGAACTATTACATGTATGTTCTTCTCGTCTTTCAGAAACGATTGTACTGCGTAAGTTATTGCTTTCAACTCGAGGAGATTGATATGGGCAGTTTTTTCTTCCTGGGTCCATAACCCCCCTATTTTCAACTTCTGATTCACAGCTCCCCAACCCAAAAGGCTGGCATCTGATTGAATTATTACACGGGGCATCGATTTCAATAGAGTTTTCCCGTTCCAATTCTCCAAATGAGAAACCCACCAATGGAGTTCCGATACTGAATCTATGTCTAGACGTATTTTGTGATCGTAACTCCCCCGGAATGTAAACCTTGTGTTTTTAAAATTTGTAAATGACGGTTATGAAGGGGGGCAGACATTACGGCCCGATTCGTCGCCGTCAATTTCCCAATTAATTGAGCTAATTTTCGTACAGTTATCAACTGATCCGACAAAAGATATAGACAAATTTTCCTTATCCCTACAATCTTTTCCTTCGGAAGAGAAAGGGTCATTACTAATGAATTTACAGTGTTTCCCAAAAATTCGATCTCTTGTTTTGGAACGCATTCTGATTTTTCCAGATTTATCACAAACCCTAAGCCTTCTAATAGGGATTTTGTTAACTGCAGATCGATTGTAACCCCTTGGTAAGATTGGTTCATTATGAGAATATCGTCCAAATATATAATTAGACGTATTCCCATTCTTCTCAACACTGCAATCGGAGTTCGAAGAAGCTTGGTGAAAATTCTCGGTGCAACTGCCAAACCAAAAGCCATGACTTGGAATTGCATTTGTTTCCCTTTCCATAGAAATCTTAGAAATTTTTGGTGGTCTTTGTGAATCGGACAAGTCAGATAGGCATCTTTTAAATCTAACTTTACCATCCAGTCTTTGTGCAATAAGAGATCTTTCAAAAGATGAATCCCCTCCATTTTGAAGTGCTCGTATTTGAGAAATTTGTTTAAACTCCTGAGATTTATAACGGGCCTTTGCCCACCCCCCTTCTTTTGGACCAAGAAGATGTTGCTTATGAAAGAGTCCCCTATCGAGTCTGCAGGACACACTGCGTTCTTTTGAACTAAATTCATAACCTCTTTGTCAATCATTTGTTGTTCTTCTTGTTTCAAAAAAGGTGGATTTGGAAATTTTTCCTGAAAAGGGGTAGCAAAAATATCTAGCTTTATTCCCTGAATCGTTTCTAGAACCCAAGGGTCTTTCGTCAAAGTTGACCAATTTTCTACAAACCTTGCCAACCTCCCCCCTTCAGGGAGATTTGAACAGTGACTTTATCGGAAAAGGAAACACATTTTCCAAGTTTTGAGCATGAGGTAGGCTTACCTGCAAATCTACTGTTGGGGCTTCTTGTAACTGTTTGTATTCTGTCCCCTGCCTGCATTCTGTGTGTAGGGCTTCTTGAACTGGGGATTCTTTGGAGCAAAGTTCCTCCCTTGGTGTCCTGGGGCAGGACTCTGGCTCCCAAACTGGAGGTTGTTCGAGAGCCTTCCCCGAAAAAACTGGCTACCAGATGGGTTAGTAAATTTAGCAGAAGAACCTTGCAATGGACGGCGTTTTAAAAAGGTTGATTTAGAAGGAACCAGAAGCTCCTTTAACTCTTTGTTATCCTTGCTATCTTTAGCTACCAGTTTCAAAAAGGCCTTGCCAAAAAGGTCACCTTTACTTTTAGAAAGAGCTTTTACACCCTGTTTGTCAGTCAGAAGATCCATATTCTCCGGCATACACTTTGCCATTATACTTTTCCTTCTTTCTGTGTTATAGACATAATGAGCGTTACCTAAAAATACAATCGCCCTTTGCACTAACTGAATAGCATCAGCGGGATCCATGCCCTGTTTCTTACTCTGAATCTTTTCGGCCTCAGACCAAAGAATAGAAAGGGGCCCTAAAGCATCAAGGATCCTGAGTTGTCCATTTATCTTGGACTTTTCTAATTTCCCGTTCCATTTATTTCCATAGAAATAGTTCTTACGAAAAAAACGATCAACAGTCAAAGATTTCAACTTTTTAGACTCGGGAATGGGCCAACTTGAACTAACTTCTTGGCGAACCTGTTTTTTCATACCACTAGAAGCATATTTAGAGATATACTTAACAATATGCTTAGAAACCTTAGTACTAACTACTTTGTTCTTTTTTAATTTAGGTTTGAAGGGTTTCTTGGTTTCAGAATCGGACGACGAGTCAGACGAACTATCGCTCGACTCAGAACTAAAGCTGGAGCTCCTTGAACTAGAGCTACTAGAGCTAGAGCTAGAACTAGAGCTACAATCCCGCTTACGTTTAGCTGGGGAAGTACGTTTGCTGGGGTTTTTGCGCTTCTTACCCGAACTTGTACCAGGTTCCTTCGACCAACGTTGGGCCGTAAATTCTTCCGAAGCATCAAAAACAGATAAAGCATCATCTCTACTGTTATCTTCTGAAGGGTCCACCGACCCGACTACTGAATTACTACCGTCCGCCAATGCGGGGGTAGTTTCACTCTGCGCAACCCTACGGTTGTCTACTAAAATAGTTGTATCATCTACTGAACCATAAGAGTGAGCCATGGCTCAAGAACTTTAAAAAAAAAACGAATTGAATACTGACCATGTAAAGTGAAAAATGAGTCCAATTCCTAAGCGAGCTGAATTGAAAGTCATTTAAGGTCAGTTCGTTAGGTTTCACAACACTTTAGTAGCATGCGCAGTGGATATTGTAACCGGTTTGACCAGTTGTTTATTTTTATTTTTGATTGATCTGCTTTTAAGAGCTGTGAGTTTTAATTGAATTGAAGGTCAATGCATTATTATATCTCACGGAAATCGTTGAAATATAATTTTATCTACCAACTATGTCTAGAAGAAAATTAAAAGTAACATACTAATTATATCCTTTGTATAGCCCATTTTTAGCGAATAGGAAAGATGAAAAATAAGAGTTATAAATTTTCGCTTCTGATTTATATACTTTACAGTACCAACTTTTTGTTTTGTTTGGTTACAGAATGTATATTATTTTCCTGCTTTTGATTTAAAGTTTTTTCATTATTCTTTTTATTTACAAGTTAAGTCAGTGCATAGTTGAGAAATGTAATGCATGCAGAATGGCCGTAGCATCCATTGAGGCCTCACTAAAAATTTTACCAAGTATGGTTTTGATATACGGAAAATTTTGTTAAGAATTAAAAATAAAATATTGAAATCATGCCTTTTACTTTCTAAAACTGTATATCGCTATAACTAAAACGGACATCGGTACATTTAAACCAAACAACGGTCTTAACATGGAATTATCGATTTGTTACTATTTACGGATTTTCATTGTCCAGTATCAGCAGTCGTTCCAATAATTATAATAAAGGTCACGATGTCTAACGTAAACAAATAAAAAGCAGGCAGCATCCATGGATCTAAGGGTAAAAACTGGAAGCTTTAGAAAAAGAAGTGCAGGTGAATATCAAGGGATTAAATAATATTTTAAGTGAACTTGTGTAGAATTTTAATATTTTAATATAAATATGAACAGACGCTGTTTTTCGACTTATCCAATGCTGTTGGCTGTTGTGACAATCGACGATCGCACAAATGCGACCGCCACGGCTAGTATTCGACATAATTATGACTATACCAATGTAAATAACATGTGTAGCGTGTACCAAGTAATGTCGGATTGTGTATTACGCCACCTGTCGACACGAACGATAACTCGTATATGACCAATTTCTGACATCGTCTATATATCTATATATTTTTTTTAGAAAAAATGTGCAGTATAAAAAGTATCAGTGTGAAATAAAACAGCTGTCAGTACAGGGACAGTCTATGCTATATATTAGTATAGACTGTCCCTGGTCAGTTCTTCTTTAATTATTAGATTGAAAACACTTATATTAATAAAAATATTTAATTTGTAAAAATCTAGTTTTCAATTTATTTAGTGCATGCATGTGTATCATCTTAACACTTATCAATGTCAACGAGAATAAAACATAAAATAGAAAGGGAGTAAGCAGTTGTAATACTATTGTCCTTGACACAATATTTAATTGCTAAACAATAATCTCAAATGAAGCCATAACATAATAAATAATTCTAATGCAAGGGTGTGATCGATTGCTTCGCTTAAGCAACTTGTATCCGACACAAATTTATTTTTTAGATCAGAAAACTTCTCACCATGGATTCTTTATTAGTCGTTACGAAGTCACTCATTTTGAAACGTGCTGAGTAGGATCAATTATGCTATTGTATCAGTATGGGAAACGGCCACTAGCCAACTGGTCGAAATCTAGTTGAGAAGAATTTTGGCAAGTTAAGTTTATCTGCAACTCGCCAATTTGGCGAGCTGAAATTTTGACTCGAGCTGAAGAAAAAAATTTACAAGTCATGCTTTCCAAATGATAAATGTATATTAAAAGAGTGTTTTCTGTCTATTTTCAATGTTAATTCAAGAATCTTTTAATTTTAAGATCTTTATTTACCCTGTGTAAATGTTAAATGGTGTTAGCTGTTGTGGACAAACTTTGAAAACCTACTTCCCAACTATTACGACTAGTAGATTATTAATTCGGTGAGTACTATTATTTTTTGGTACTAGCTAGAATTGAGAGCTGAACAAAAATTGTGTTTCCCACACTGTTGTATGCATTATAAGATACATTTTTAAAAATTAACATATAGCTGCAGGGGGGATAAATACAAACGTAAAATAATGAGAAACTTGCTCGTTTGAATGTAATTACATAGTAGCTTAAAAAATAGAGTGTTGAGGATGTGAGTTATTATTGAATGAAATGTATGTGTTTTTATACTGGTAAATCTTTCCGATCAGTCTTGTTTCAAGACGTTTCTTAATACCTCAATACATAATCAGTTTGCCCATGTGTAGAGGTGGGAAACCATGGATATGAAGCCACACAATAGCATTGTGCCCACTGTGGCCGCAGACAAGGATACAGAAAACAATGCCTATGGGATGCCGATGTCCACAATGGGGTGTGGGTTGCAGAGAATCCACTAAATCCACATGATCAGTAGTGTATGTAACAAGGTTGAATGTAACTGTATACCAAAAACTTAGTGGATAACTGTAGATTAAAGTTTTTTTTTTTGGAGGGGGGGGATATTAAGGGCTACTAAAGATTTTTGGCACAGTGTTAACTGACATAGGAGACAAATTAAATTGTGTAAACAAATATCAGAAAGTGTATTTTAATATTCAGTGCAATTTTAAAAGGTATATGTAGGCACTGGTATCTATATTCCTGGTTCAGCAGTAACCATGGCAGCTTCTTCAGAAGAAGAAAATTATGTACGCATGGCTTTCTTACTGACTGGTATATCCCCAAGAGCTGTTCGAGCTTTATTTGATAGAGAATTTGCACCGATATGTCTAAAGGAGACTTTAAGCAAAGAGGGCAACAAGCTTTTGGATTTAAAGAAAAAGAGAGTTATTAATGAGGCTCAGTATAAACTTTTGTTTCCATCTGGTAAGTGCATTATAGTTTATGTAATAGTTATTTGTTAATCAGATCTCATGGTTTAATTTGTAAGAAAAGAAGATAAAACCAAACAGAAACATCACAAATCATTTTACTCAAAAACAACATAACAGAAAGACCAAAACATGAACATAACACTGAAATAACAGGGCGACTTAAACTTTGCTTTTTTATAAGCTTAGAGCGACTTTCAAGTTCTAAAAGAACAAAATCAACCAGTGTAGTGAGTCGTGATCCACAGTTCTCTGTAGATAGATACAGCACATACAACCAGAAATTTTTAACAGAACAATACAAACGGATAGCTTTAAATAACTGTCAGATTTTTTTAGTATACATGGCAATTATGACCTGGTATAAACAAACAAATTTACTAGTAACTGAAATTTGTGGTGGAGATTTACATATATACACTGCCCTATATTGAGAGTACCTTTAACTAAGGAAGGACTGTATTTTGGGGCTGTATATTTGACGATTATCTTTTACACTGTCTTCTGTAGCTTAAAATAGGACCATTAACATTCTGAATACTCAATGTTGTTAACAAAAGACATAGTCAAACAAGAACGAAATGAATTATAATGGTGTAATATTTGAAAATCCTTTTAGGTAATGTAGAGTCAAAGACATTTGATGTTACCTTAATGATATGTTTGATTCGACATTTGACCAATTTAGTCCATCCTTCCACTGGATTTGAGAATCTACCACACCCAGGGGAGATAACTCTTTGTGCTGACCTGGCAAGAATCAAGTACTACAGAAACTATATTGCCCATTTAGTTGACAACAAGATAGATAACTCTGTCTTTAGTAATGCTTGGAATGAAATCAGTGAGGTGAGTTAAACTAGGAGTAATTTTAAGCTCATTTTGAGTTGACATACACCACAGTGATGTCAATCTATTCTGTTTTCCAGTTGGATGTTTCATGGCTATCAATTGATAGACAACTGTCATCTGTCATTTACTTAGGTAACACTTTTCAGTGTTTAGTGGGTTATACAAACCTGAAATATCAGGACTCAAGAAATTAAATTCCAGCTGCTGTAGTCGAAACAAATGACTAAATTATGATTGTGTTAGCTTTATTACGTGATGATTTCTCTATTGGCCTAGTTATTGGTCAAAGGCTTGCTGTATTTGCCTGAGTTGCAGCCGAAGAACAATACATACAGAAATCATCACTTAATGATATCATTATTAATTAACTAGTCCAAATCAAGCAGGCAAATATTGATCGAATCGGGCCAAAACCGATATTGGACTAGTTAATTCCTCATTGGACTGGTTCAGCAAAATATATCAAATCGGTAGTTTAACTGTTATCTGCAATGTACGTAAATATTATAGTTATACAAAAGTTGCTCATTAGAGGGAGTTGCCATTATATCTTGACTGCACAAGGGAGAGTAGTATTGCCTGAAACATTGATAATTCCCCTTTAATAATAGCCAAAGGCAAGCGCAATATCAGTGCTGAAGGCAAATACCACTGTCCCGAGTGCTGTCAAGTATCATGACACTGCCAGCTATATAAGCAACTTATATATTTATTTCGTTGAAGAATTAAGAAAACATGTGTTTTAGAATGTATTATTTTATTTGTAAGCTGCTTGCTGTTTGGTTTGAATGTTTGGCCTTATGATATATTCTTTGGAATTTTCAGGCAATACACAGTTAGTTTTCTAAACGTTATGTAGGCCACACCAATTTAATTTCTTGTTCTTCGGATTTTTGTCATTTAAAAACGGGGCGAGCGAGCGAGCGAAATAATAATTTTAATAATATTACAGTAGTCCCCTTCGTATACGATCCCTTCGCCAGCGACCACCCGCTTTATCCGGCCAAACCCTGATGCATTAAGTGTTTCTAACGTAAAATTACCTGTCGCGAACGACCACTCCTCAAACGAGACCAGCGACCACGTATTTTTTTACACTACAACGTCAATTTCCATCACGAACGACCATTTTCACTGACCGGATGTTTATTTTGAAAGTCTCGAATAGAACGAGATTTGGTTTTATTATCGTAAACCAGTTCGGAAACAGTTCAACAACCGGTAAACAAAATGTCGAAATCGTCCAAAAGAAAGGTTTTTAAGCTGGATTAAAGGGGAAAACAAGTAATTATTGTAGATCAGTTTGATTTCGGCATTATGGAAATCAGGTTTATTACAAGAAGACTGAAATATTCAACAATGAGATAATAATACAATGTACCAACACAATCATAAATCAAAATTTACTACAAACGATGTCAAAAACTTGGGAAACTGGAACAGAGAAAAACCTGGATTTTTCCAAATTAGACGGAACCTTAATAAACTACGAAGTGGAACCTGGGCAGACAATAAAAGTGATAAAAACAACGATAATGCAGATGAAACAGGAACAGAAACATTCACTGTTGAGAAGACTTGGAATTGCTATATTATCATTACACATTTTGAACAGATAAAAACTGCATGAATTCTTTTTATTTTTAATTATACTGAATAATAAAATACAAATACTTATTTTGTGTGATTCTTAATAACTTCACAGCTTTTGCTGCTAATCAACCAACCAAGCTCTATTGACCTGTATAAATTGTATCCCCTCAAGAAAGACCACCCCATTATAAGACCACTTTCATGACTCAGATGGGGTGGTGTTATAAGAGGGGGACTACTGTATTTGGATTTTCAAAAAATCATAGGCAAACAGAAAAATTTGAGGCGAGCGATAACTTTTTTTAATTTTTATTTTTTTTAAATAAGAAAATGTACTTTCATCAATGTATATATTCGCAAAATTCAGTTTCATTGTGATTTTCTTTCAGAATTGTGCATACTATGCTTACCTGAAGTTTACCAAAGCATGTAAATGAATAAATGAATTATATTTTGTAATTATGGGTTCTTCATTCAAATTATGTACAATCAGTTGCACCTTTTAAACAATTCAGTATTGTAGGTAATATACAACATACTACATATATGACTTTCAAAGCAGAGACAGATGGAAGCAAAAGAATGCATGTCACATCTTCATTTGCAAAAATATATTTTTTTAGACCTTATTTAAAATGCACAACTGACTACACTGTACATAATTTATTGATGAAGCTTTCTAGAGGAATGAATTTAAAAATGTCATAAAATAGGTTATATCCCATTCATTGTGTTTGCTGTAATATTCCCATTTAGTGAGACTTTCCTCTTTTGATCGAACAACCAAAGACAATCCAAAATAATATACATGGTGTCCATTGTCCAATTTTTGAGAGAAAAAATTCAAGTCCCATGCAAGCCATTAGAAAACAGAGCTATATATGAAAAATGACAATAAGACAACAACCAGTTCAAACAGTTATATGCTGACTCTTAATAAAAATTACTTGAACTTTTCCACAAATAACACAGAACAACCATTATCAGTCATTTCATTTTCATTTTTTTTTTGGACATATCACAACCCTTGCAACAATGTTAACAATGTTAACAAATTTAATAAGCATTGTAGTTTCTGTTGTCATTTTGTTTTATCTTAGTGGAGATAAACATAAATCAAATGTGCTTCATTACTGAGGCTAAATGTTCACCATGCTGTTGCAACCAAAAGTTTCTGAGTGTCAGTCGAATTAAGGTTTTTGGTCATCCATCTGGCAATCCTGCTCCAACATCCTATCTTCTATAAATACAAATATTACTCACGAACTTTTATTTTATATTTTTTATATTTAAATGTCCCTGTAACCTCTTTTTACATTTATTATGTTGGCACTAAGGTCGAAATGATTGATCGATGATAAATCGCCGTGTTTTGGACAACCATGCTTTCCTTTATGACCAATATCCACACGACTACTAAATCGGTATGATTGTTTCTTTTCCTTTTTCAAAATACATCAATATTTTTGTTTGTGATGCAATAAAACGGCAGTTACATTAAGCGTTCACGAGATAGATTACGATTTCAAGATTAAAATTAAAAAAATTTCGGATGATTTTCCCGGAGCGTGGAGCAGAAATTTTTTTTTAATATTATTTTTTCGATTTTGATAAAATATGTGCGGTCAGGTCCATAGAACAAGAAATTTATTTGGTGTGGCCGTAACATTTTTTTTCATCATTTAGGTTGTACATTTATTTATATAAATTTTAAAAAATTGTTTTTTATTGTTTGTTACTGGAGAAGGCATTACCACAACATGACAAGGGCGTTATCACAGCATGATAATGCCCTCATGTCAAATTACTGCAGATTAATTAATACCAGCTGAACTTGTTTTATCCAGTTGAAACAAACATAATTTAACTGATATGAAATAATTATACAGTAATTTAATGTGTATCTAGACAATAGTTCAGAACATTTTCTGCATCCGTTTCCAGATCAGCTTAATGTTCTATTGTCCGAAGCCAATGGCTGAGAGCAATAGAACATTAAGCTGATCTGGATACCCAGGGGAAAATATTTCAGATCTATTGCCTGGTTACCCATTCAATAACTGTTTTATTACGAAATAAACGTTCACATCAAGAATATATACTGCAAAGAAACAATTCAATTCATCTGTATCTATAAATGCAACAAATGATAAATATTACCCCAATATAACAAATTAACAGTTTGTTTTTAATCAACAGTGAACGTGGTGAAGATATTAAAAGTTAACTGTCAGGTGAAAACACTTCAAATTTTTCAAAACAAAAACGAAAGTCAACATAAAACATTTTGAATTGGAGATTAATGGTATTGAATAACATTGTGAAAGACCATGTTATTCGGAATCTTTAGACGTCTTTCAGACAGTAATCGGGAAGCCACTGTTTTGACTGTGATATCATCTGACACCATTATTACTGTTTGTGACTTGGGAAAGTGATTCCATCAGTAAATGCTCTTAAAAAGATGTTAATTCTAACAAGTCCATATTTCTGCATTCAGTCTTAGTCTTCAATGCATTTTAAAGAAATGCGTGTGGAATGAATATGCAAATGACACAAATCATGTCATAAATATTACTGCTTTTAATTGTTAAATCAATACCGAGGTCAAATAGTCAACAGGCAATAGATTGCAATTGGGCAATCAATCATTGTTCTATTGACCAAGAGAACTGTTTATGAATAAAATGGTTTAAAATAAATTATACTTAATAGAAGAAGAATATTTATTGTATTAGGTAATACAAGTAAATACTAAACTGCATTATTTTAAAGGCCATCGGTAGGTTGGGTGGTCCTACAATGCTGCAAGAATGCAAAGATTTAAAGTACAAAATACTAGACCAATCGAATCAGGAGATAATGCTGGAAATCAAATCTGCTCTTGTTGGAATTAAAAATTTGGAAAGTTCTTACACCGAGCTACAGAATAAACATACTGAAATGGCAAAGGAAATGGAGACCTTGAAGGAATCACAGAAAGACACGGTTCCATGGAATGTCAGAGGTAAAGGTCTTAAATACTGGAGTCTTATTTCTAAAAACAACCTTCCAAATTAATTCTGAATCCTTATCAGTTTAGTACATATAAATAACCTTCCCTTTAATTTGGCAGTCAAACTTTGTTCACGTAGTACATGTAAAAGAATAAACTTTCGCTTTATTTCAACAATTGTGAAGTAATGTTTAACGGGTTTTGCTGGAAAATGTACATGATGTATACAATTTTTTAAAATGCCTTATTTTCACATGCAATAAAAATTTATCCTGAAATTGGATAAAAAAAAACCCTTCATTTACCCAGAAACGGGTACATCGAAAGTGTAAAACCCCCCTGAAAAGTGTAAAAACTCTGTGGAATAGTGTAAAAACCCCTATATCTATGGTGAAAACCCTTCAGAAATGATAGATATTACTATATACACAATTATGATAATAATGCAATATTTGTGAAAAAATAGTTATTCTTTATCGCACAGAATCGTTTTTTGTAACCGCACCATACGTCCTATATGAAGTCTCATAGCTAGGGGAGAGCACTCTAATTCTTTGCAATAAAAGTACTACAAGTATTGTAAGTTGGAATTATATTGAAAATGTTAATACTGACAAATGATGATTTAATGTGTGAAATTAAAATAATGTCGATAATTTTATAATGAATTTTTTACATAGATATGTATTTCATTAAAACCTTTGCATTCTTTGTATTACATGTATTACATGTACATGTAATTATATGTCTGTTGTTATTAAAAGATTTTAAATATGTCATCCATTTTAGTAGCTCATATTAGACAAAATTAGTTTCAATTACAATGAATTGATTAATTGACATTTCAGTCAATCAACACAATTGTATTATAATTATATATAATTAAGTGCCCCAACGCCAAGTCAAGGCTATGAACATGTGGGGGAGGGTCAGGGGATTTTATATATTTATTCACTTAAGTCGTTTTGTTTTATAACTATAGGAGTAATAATTTTTTTCTAGAAAAGTGCAAATTATTATTATTATTAGCTTGGTATTGTCTATAATATTGCAAAAAAAAAGTTTGAACTAGACCAAGGGATAGCTTTTTGTTTTTAAAGTTAAACTACCAAGATATCCTGCCCAAGGCTTCGGACATCTGTCGTAGTCCGTGTAACAAAAATAGTAAACTTTTCATTTTTTCAAATTTAAAACTACTATGACATCCCGCACAAGGCTTGGGTCATCTGTCGTAGTCAGCGTAACAATTAATTAAATTTTATTTTTCAAATTTAAAACTACTAAGATACATGCACACATCTCGCTTTAATTATCGCTGTCCGCAAACTTACTAAGTGTCTCGCCCTTGAAAAAATAGAGAAATGAAAACATTGAACAAAACATTGAAATATCACTCAGAATCTAAATCGCAATTCCGTTTAGTCGTCGACAGTTTGTTGATTTTCCTCTTCAGTTGACCTTTATTCCTTCCAAGGTTTAATGACAGTCATTAGTTTGTCTGTCAAAGTAAGGGTCTTTTGGTCTGGCGGAAAGTGGTTACGGAATCTTCTAAAAAACGTTCTCTTTTCAATGGTCTTGTTCATCCACAACGATTTCTACACCTGAAACTGTTTAGGGCTGTCCGCTAGTCGGGACTGTCCAATTGAAATCAATAATCTTAGTAAATCCTTATATATTGGGTGTCCACAGTAACTCTTGTAACCTGTACTAAATTCAATAACGGTTGTGATTTCCAGTCGATGCGGCTCGCTCGGGGGATTCACTATTATTATTTGTCCAACTTTTGTAAAAGTAACCAATTTTATAAACTGTTTTCCGATGTTATATCAAAGTTGGTTTTAATTTGTTAATAAAATACCTGTGAAATTTCGAAGATAATGTCTGTGTCCTTTGTTCCATAGTGCCGCACTTGACGTTGAAACATATCGGGTCATCGGCATGGATAAATCCGTCTCTATACCAGAGATGTCGTTCAGTATTGAGTCTCTGTCGGCCTTGTCAATTATGTCGTCCACCAGTTTCTGTTTTGCATTCTTAGATGTCGGGAAAGCTGATGTAATGGCGTTGACTCTAGCCATTTTCCTTGTCTGATCCAAACACAAGTTTTGTGTATCAGAATCCAGGGACGGATTCAGAAAATCGAGTTAGAGGGACGAAATTCAGGCAAGGGGACTGGGGACCGCATCCAAGATAGCGGTCCAAGAAAAATTGGCGGTTCTTGTGTGGTGTCCATGACGATTTATATCTGCTTGTAACTTGATGCAGTAACGTGCAAGTCACTCAAGTTGAAGGTTTTGTCAATTCTTAAAATACTGTGTCCTGAAAAACCTAACTTCTTGGTGTCTGTTAACTGGTCGTCTTTGTAAACAGTTAAACAAGACGCTTTTTCATTGTCACGTTTTATCGATTGCATTATGGAATCTTTGTCTGCAATCACTCTGTCTATTTCCTGTAAAGTCGGCAATATTTCCTCGTCTTAATATATGTCCCATTTCGTTTTTACGCTTCATTTTTGTCATTATATTTTATGTCATTTACCTGTTTTCTGCTGGCAGTTCCGCTCAATTCGTAATTTTTCACGGTCAGCCTATTGTATACATTTGGTTTAAACACATTTTATTTCTATTCATATATCGTTATATTTACAAGAAAATACAGACAAGGATTCGGAAACAAGCTACAAAGCTTATATAAATCCGTCTCCTGAAAATGAAAGACATATATCAGTTTACGTCAGAGTCCTGGAGTACATTTAGTATGAATATGCAAAAATAAATAAATAAATAAACAAATAAATAAATAAATAAATGATAGTAAGTTTCATCGCCGTTTCAACCACTATAAAACTAGCATCCAAATTGTAGTTACAGAAGAAAAAGGAATGTAGTATTTTGTCTTCTGTATACAATTAAAGGATTGTCTGTCTGGAGTATATCGGACGTTTCTGTCATTACAGAGGCTTGTATTCTTTTGCTTGCTTGAAATTACCATGTGGCGCCTGGGAAAGTTCCGCGGTATTCAATTTTATTAACAAACCAACAAAGTGCCTTTCTGCAACGAGAATAGCAAGATATCCATTTTCAGTGAAACGAACACGTCTGCCGCGTCATGGCTAGCCTGTATGAGGGGGTGGACAGGGGGTACCTTTCTCCTTTCTCCCTATCCTCAGCTCCTTTCTCCCTCCCCTCTACTCCTTTCTCCCTCCCCTCGGCTCCTTTCTCCCTCCCCTCTTTGCACTTCTCCCTCTTTAAAACCCTATAGCAATAGAAAAGATCACTAAATTTTGACTCAAAACTGATATAAATTTGGGACAAGAAGCATACAAACGACTTTGAGAAACAAAGCATGACTCATGACAAAAAAAAATGAATTTACATTTGTAATTTGTGTATCGTACCCTTTGGTAAAAAAATATGAGGATAATAAACTGTGACCGGTAGATTTATGAAATCATGATACTGAAACCTAATAGCAATAATACAGCCTGACCTGTAGTCCACATAGACTCATAGTCCACCCAAACTTGTAGTCCACACAGATCTCTAGTCCATACAACCTATAGTCCACACAGACCTATGGTCCATACAGACTTATTTTCCACATAGATTATAATCCTCTTACATTTCTAGTACACCAACACCCATAGTCCACACAGACCTAAATGTTCAGAAAAATAATAAAGTGTATTCATAAATACAATTAATCGTTGTTTTTATGGTCTCTTGTTAACTGTCTCGTTGTAGTTTGAATAAGAAACACAATAGAAATTCTTTAACAATAGGACAATCTTGCATTTTTAAACTTTTAGAAAACTGTGTTCACTATCATGTAAGATTAAAATTATTCTACACTTAATTTAGAGGCAGCATTTAGTTTTACATTAAGAGTAAAATTGTGATAAGTTAAAAATTAATTCATGATGAGGTCTAGATTTCTCAAAACAGAACTCAAATCAATTGTCAGACTGTTTGAGTTATTTCTTAACTAGCACAGCATTATAAAAATTCTCGAAGTTCTGATCGACTTAAAAGGGAATTTAAACTGATTATTTGCTGCTGTTACATAAATTGCCTAATTATTTGTGCTATTTACAGTTTTACTTTTGCTGCTATAGTTTTTTTATTTAAAGGGAGAAAACTGATATGTCATAACGAGTTATTTGTAGCCCTTGTCCAATTTAATTAAAATGAAATCTTTCACTTGCTCCCCCCTTTTTGTTATTGGTCGCTGCGTTGTAACACGCAGCGACCATAGCAAAAAGGGGGGGGGGGAGCAAGTGAAAGATAAACGCAGCGACCAATAACAAAAAGTGGGGAGCAGCTGAAAGATTTAATTTTAATTAGAGTGGCCCTTGCCTTACAGATCATTTTTTGCAGTTTAGAGTATCACTCTGATTTTGGGCTATAGTATGGTTTGGTAAGGCGGGCAGAGGAAATGGGGTATATATTTTTATCAACTCTTAATACAGTTTTCAACCCAGATCTCTGAAACTTCACATAACGATTGCACATGTATTGAATTTGTTGCACCTGCTATTATGAAAGTGTTCCAGCTTGTTTCCTAATTTTCCACACCTTGGAACTTGGTCATTTTTGAGCAGATTTACAGAAGACAGTAAATATATGGTGTAATTAACTTATACAGTTTTCAGTCTAGAACTCTAAATTTCACAGAAAGATTGAAAATGTGCACCAGTTATTATTGTTCGAGGATTTTTTTCCTTATTTTTAGACTTGGGAACTTTGCGATTTTGTTAACTGTTGAATTGTTTAATTATGTATTTCTTTATAAAAACTTAATGGTAAGTATGAGGAGAATTCATTTAGAATTATAAATTGTAAGTTACAAATCAAACTGAAAATTTCAAGAAAAATTATGAGTAAATTACATATAATACTATAAGGAGTAACTGGACAAATTTTTGACAATTAAATTGTTTGTAGGCCATGTCCTTCTGTTTATTTTTGCAATTGACAGTTTTACTCTAGCTTTAAATTTATAAGGCAAATACTTATATTTTATTAACAAAATTGTTATTAAAGGGCAAAAACAACTGTAAGGATTCGTCTGACAATTTTGGACCAAATGCGTTTTTTAAAGACATTGTCTTGCAATTTACAGTTTCACTCTAGTCATTATTAAAGGACAAAAACTTATTTAAGAAGTTGTCAGACAATTTAGACCAACATAGTGATATGCATTGTCTTGCTGATCATTTTTGCAATTTACTATATAAATCTGCTGTTTTATTTTTCAAGTTATACTATCAAAACTGACAATTTTCTAAAAAAAATCGTAACTTAATGTCCATAACTCCTACAAGCTGTTTAAAAAAACTTCTGAAATTAAAAAAGATTGAGTGTGCTGATCATTTTAATGTAACGGGGTTTTTTTTCTGTAGCTATATAACATTGTGAGATATTGGCCAAAACATGTGTTGACCCATGTTCTTCAACTTGCGCTTGTGAAAAATAGTTCAGATTAGGGCCGCTCTCAGATACATAAACCAGTGTACTGTTACTTTTCTATAAATCGTGAATCTTTGGTGCTGATCCAAGATGAAACCAAGATGGCCACAACACTAGAACATAGAACTCCAGAGGCACTAAAAAAATAGCTGGTTTCAGAAACTATTTCACTTATTTAAATCAAATTATGCAGAACTAATATATGTTTTGGTTCGGAGACCTTTAATGGATGACGAAAGTGTCAATACACTTGTATTTTTATTTGTATTTTTAGTTGTGGATCAAAATGAACTATATCCGTCTTTTGGGTACCCAATGTACTTGAATAATTAGAAACTAAAAATATTTAACCAAGATTTCCCCCATAAATCGTGTTGTAAATTGTAACAAGAAAAGCAAGACCAGGTCATTTGGACATTTAGAGCTTTTAGTTCCTTGTTTTCCTGAAATTTGCCATTAGTGTTAGGTACCCAAAATCTAGTTACGAACACATTTGTGTAATTTTTTTACCTATTTATTACGACTTTCGACGTATTTGCCGCACTTTAAATTCACACTGAAAATATTATATCATTTTAGATATGAGTTTTTTTCTCAATAATTTTTCTATGAGTAAAACATATTTTTTTGTCAGATTTACACGAGTTTATCTATTTCTATAGTCGTTTCGCTAGCGCGACATTTTATAAACGATGTTATTTTACACAAAGTTGCATGAACATACTATAAATATTCGATAAGGAAAATATTAATGCGCAAAAAGTATGTGTGCGAATTTAAATACAATTTTAGCAATAAATGGTTATTTATTGTGGACATAGACATACAAATCTAGATATCAGAGCGTTTATCAACAAAATTCCAAAACGTTATATCAAAATCCGGCTAAGGCTATCTACATCTTGAAATAGAAAAAACCTTAGAATTAAAATATTTTGTGAAATTTCCTGTCAGTAAATTTAGACAATGACTTTATCAATGTTAGAATCAATGATTTTCCTGTCAGCACCGAAGTATGACTACTGGGCTGGTGATACCCTCGGGGACTAACAGTCCACCAGCAGAGGCATCGACCCAGTGGTTGCAAATAAAATGTCGTCAAAGATACCAAGTTAACAAAAAAATGTTCTTCGCCAGACGCGCGTTTCGTCTAATCAAGACTCATCAGTGGCGCTCAAACCCAAACAATATGTAAAAATCCAAATGATTAAGATGTTGTAGAGCTTTTATTACCAAAATTCCAAAACGTTATAGCAAATCCGGCTAAGGCTATCTACACCTTGAAAATAGAAAAAGTCTTAGAATTACAATAATTTTCGAAATTTCAGGGCAGTAAATTTAGACAATGACTTTATCGCTATTTTGCAGTATTTTCCTTTGATCTTTGTGCGCGATTTTATTCCATCTCGCTCCACTAGCTAGAGATGGGCCCATCTCAGCTCGCTGTCAAGACGTCGTTAAGTAACACTGTGACGTTACAATGTTACAAAACAGCGATAAACAGATTATTTACGTTTTATGAAACTCGATGCATTTTCAATATCAATGAAAGAATCAATGATATTCCTGTCAGCACCGAAGTGTGACTACTGGGCCGGTGATACCCTCTGGGACTAACAGTCCACCAGCAGTGGCATCGACCCGGTGGTTGCAAATAAAATGTCGTCAAAGATACCAAGGTTAATAAAATTTACTACGCCAGACGCGCGTTTCGTCTAATCGAGACTCATCAGTGGCGCTCGAACCCAAACAATATTTAAAATCCAAATGAATGAGATGTTGTAGAGCGTTTATCAACAAAATTCCAAAACTGCGCTTTGATTAATATTTGTTTTACATGCATGGATCAAACTCATGGATACAAAGCTAAAACTAGGTACTCTATGGGGTGTCAGAGGAGAAGATTGTTTATGAAGTTAACAACAGACAGATAACAGATGACAGACACCTAGTCAATAAGTGATCACAATATAGAAAAGGGACAGACATACGCTATAGGAAAAACCTTACTGCATACTAGCATAGTAAAAATTCTGATCATTTGGATGCAATTTATCTCTTTACTGGTGTTTTATGAAAAGAATTTTAGTCTTTTTTCAATTACATCAATGAATTGGCACTTATTAAATGATTTTTAGGTACGAATTAAAGAATATATTTGTACAATACTGCCTCCCTCTTTTTTGATTTTTTCCTTTCTCCCTCCCCCAGCTCCTTTCTCCCTCCCCTCTACTCCTTTCTCCCCCTCTCTCCCTGTCTCCCACTACCCTGTCCGCTCTCTTAATACTGAGGGTTTTTCCTCTTATAAATTTAGTGTACTTCGTCTCGCCGTTTACAGTACATCGGCCGTACAATGACGACGCTTAGAACGTTAAGATGTCAAATAATTTCCTGATGCAGTTGCCGCCTATCTGACATAACACCACATCAAGCAAATAATGTAGATTGTATATCTAAGTATCAGTCCACGTAAGAATCCGGCAAAATGGATACATGTGATCGCATGCACATGAAGGAAAAACGCAAACTTTTCTTCATGGAATTTGATAAAACTGTCAAATAAAACAACATTCTAATTTATTAAAGTTCCGAATTATTTTGCCTTTTAAATATAATCATTTGACATTTAGTTGAATTGTACAGTGGAAAATGCCGGGAAATTTTCCCCCCAAATTTTTCTCTATATAACCAGTCAAAAATTAACTAGGTAATTGACTCTTTTTCAAATGTAAAATCTTCTTAGAATTTGGTTTTATATCAAAATGAATGTATCTAAGCCAAAAAAGCTAAAAACAAAATATGTTATGTGACGACCACTGCCTGATCCTAAGCTACAATACTACTTAAATGCTTGATCATTTACATTCGTTATTTTTAATGTTTTTTTTTAATGTTTCTTTTGAAAAGGTACAGAAGTATATGTTTAAATTAAAAAAATTAAGTCACAGAAAGTCGCTTTATACGATGAAAACGCAGAGAATCTATTTTAATACATTTATTTTTTGTAACAGTAACATGAATGGTTGTATAAGGACATAAATAACGAAGGAATATAAATAATTACCACCGTATATAAAACTATATTCTAAAAATAAATTATAACGACCCTATCAATTGATTTGTCGGCACGTGCCAGAAGTTTGGCTACTAGGTGTTAATTGACAAGGCAAATAACAAGTGTAATCAACATTAACAATTAAATATCTATAATTTTTGCTGCAGCGAGGGTTACTTTATAAAAATTTATTTAAGTATTCATCACAGAGTAAAGTTATTTCATCTTGTACTTTGCTAATTAAAATTAAACCTTCGAAATCATGGCTTAATCTATAAAATAGCCGTTAAAAACGAAACTTTACTAGATATTGTGATAAATTCTAATGTTCCTGCTTCTCGTCTTTATATGTTACCAAATATAGAATAAAGTAATACATTTTTTTACAACCATGATCAAATATGTAAAAGGAATATGTTATATCATGTCCAACTTTTTTCCATGCCACTTACATTTTAATGGTGAGATCTACCGCAGCGCGGGACACTTGTATCAAAATATTAAAGCACTATACCGAATCAATGCCAGATTGCCGAATCCCAGTTGGCCGATTCCCAAATTGCCGAATAAAACAAATTTATCCTAAAAAAATTTTCTTTTAGGAATTACTTACAACTTATCAGAAAAAAGTTTTTAATTGACACGGAATCTACAGAGGAAATAGTCGATTTGTAAAAAAATTTAGTGTTTTTGTGAAAATTTAATAGTTGCTTTGTTATAAATCTGGGGCTTAAAATGTTAAATTAATGAAATTATAGTTCTAGCTATATGTTTATTTTATTATTTAAAGTTATGAACAAAGTAAAAAAAATAACGTATACACGAAACAATACAGATCAGGGTGCCGTTTCATTTAAATTGTATGATATAACGAGCACGTTAATTAGTGATCGCTTTATGAAACGGCACCCTGGAGTCACTGTGTCTGGAGTTATGTCAAAGAGACAAAACACAAATAATCTCGTTTCCTTGGCATTGAGTTGAAATGTAGTCTTAATACGTAAAACAATGTCAAAAACAACATAAATAAAATAAAACTTTCAAGGTAAACACACATTCGCACTTGGGATGTGCAAAATAACGATTATCTTACGAATTTCATGAAATTTATATATTAACAAACTACCTCTCCGACAAAACATTTTTTCTAAAACCATTAATAACATATAACTTTTGATTGTCGGAAGTTTGGGAATTGGCTAACAGGAATCGGCAATCTGGGATGATACCACTCTACTACAAGCAAGCAGTCCTTTCAGCTGAAATAATACAAACGAAGGATGCCACGACGGCGAAAGCAATAGGCAAGATAATTCGGACAAGTCAGTCTTGGGAAGACGTAAAGCCAACAATTGTGGCAGGAAACTTAAAATATATCCAGTGCCAACAGTTTAGATACACTCTACAACAGCTCGGGCTACGTATAACGTAAGCGACGAGTTCTGGGGCAGTGGACATAGCGGTAATGGACAGAATGAATTTTGTTACGTTTTGTTATGTTTGTTACTTTTTTTCAAGACGAATATATGTATAAAGTGTGTCTTGTGTTTTGTTCTAGCATGTATTATCTCCAGATTTTTCTATTGTTTCTTATTTAGAACATCCCAGACCATTTTTATTTCATAACACAGTATACATAGAGATCCCAACAAAACAACCGGTAGTTGAATTTATTGGCCTCTGTTTACATAGATTCATAAACACAAAATTATAACTCTTTCAATCTACATAGACTGAATTGTATGAAAGTTGTTTGATAATAAGAAATATGTCTCTGCAGTCGTCTGTTTTGTCTTTTCATGATAATAGGCAGTTTCTTAATAAAACTGACGAAACTTTGTTAAGTTGTCCATTCTGAAAAAAATTAAATAAAACAAAAACAAACAAACAAACTTACTGTATTTATCATCTCCTATTAAAATGTAGTCCAATGTTAGCAATTCATATGTATGGACTATTTTTTACAATCAAATAATACTCATATTCTAAAGGTATAAATTACATTATATATTAATTTAATTCATTTATGCATTTATTCTTATTCAAAATCATTTTTATGTAACAAATTGTGTATTATAGTGCTCTCCCCTAGCTATTTGACCTTATATAGAACATATCGTGCGGTTACAAAAATCGATTCAGTGGGATAAAGCGTGATTATTTTTTCACAAATATTATCATAATATATGGTAATATCTACCATTTCTGAGGGGTTTTCACCATAGATATGGGGGTTTTTACACTATTCCACCGGTTTTTTCGGGGGTTTGACACTTTCGATGTACCACCCAGAAACTGATCAAGAATAGATTAATTTGTAGTTTATTAATATTTATACTTTGTCTTGGTTTTGTTTTTAGACATATTCAGCTTAAATGAGGGAGAACTGCTTGAATAAAATAATGCTTATGTTCAGTTACAATATTTCAGCTTGATTCAGAATAAGAACAATTTTCCAAACAATGAATTAAATGCGAACGATATGTCATACATTTTTGACTGTCACAGAAAAAGTATGGAGTATCAGCTAGTGGCATAATTTAGGAGTCTTCTGTAATGGCTACAAAGAACTTACTCTTATCAACATATATACACAAGAAGTCTTTAACATGCAAAAAATATGCCATAGATGTAAATTATTATTTGATAATAATGGGACAAATGATAAATTTGATTGATAGGGGCCCTGTGTCATTTTATCACATTAAAACTGAAAGTATAAGTCCTATACTTGTAAGTGCAACTCCTCTACTAATCAGAATTTTATTAAACTTGTCGGAATGTTGGACACCATATGTAGTTATGCACATCCAGGACTTTCTTTGGGTTCGAAAAAGTTGGTGGAAACAAATGGCAAATTTCAAATATATGTACACGAATAAAAAACAACTTACAAGCTCTTCCCTTGTAACTACTGATCAGAATTTTATGAAATTTGGTAGGAATAATAGACACCATAGTTGCGCTTATCAACGGTAATTTATGACCATAGATTTCTTGTAAGCTTAATGCCCCTTTGAAATTTCACAAAATATATGTATGAAATAACTAATTAGCGCTTCTACTTCTGATCACAATTATATGGTAAACAATAGGTATGTAGGGTTTTGGGTTATGTTGGCATGTTCACTCAGGTTCTTCAATTTTTTCTTGCTTAGTTTTCTTTTATGTTCGACATCAATCTGAACCACTGCTGTTTATTGAATGGTCTTTTGCACAGTTTTTGTGTTTTTATTCTGGTTGGAAGTCAAAAATAACTTATAATAGCATTAGTTATTTAAACATTTCTTGGAAACCTTAATGGCTGCAGTGCCTGCTTTTTTGGTATATTATGGAAAAACTGAGAAAATAAATTTTACCATCTGACATTATTTTAACCAGCTTTCTCTGCAATTAGTCATCAGCTTAGTCTACATACGAATTAAAATTAACTAATCAGAAATATTTGATTTAGTTTATGTTAATATATGCCAATCTGAAATTCATGATGCCACCACGGCAGGACTAAGTTTTTGGGGTTTTTTTTTTGTTTTTTGGGCAGGACGTAGTTTAACATTTATCTGTATGAGAAAAATGTTCAGATGCCGTCTGCTGGAAATAGCAAAGCACATGAGAGCCATATTGTATGTGAAATTTTATTGGATGATCCTCACAGATAAGTTTGGTTTTCATTTTTATTGGAAATCCAAAATGGCAGCCAACACAGGATTTATATGATTAATGGGATTTTAAAAAAACCTCATCTCTTAAACTGGTAAACCAATTGAATCAAAACTTATCAGCTGTTTATTGAGTGGTTCTTGCTACAATTTTGTATACCTGCCACACAAAGTGGCGGGGCATTATGTGATAAACACCATATTGGTATGAGTGTCTGTCCATGCCTTTGTGGTTTCCAGATGATAACTTGCAAACACGTCAACAGATATTTAAACTTTGTACAGCTATTAAATACCATAAAATGAAAATCAAGTTCTATTTTCAGCACAATCCAATTTGTAGTCGACTTTAAGGATTTTTTGGTCAACAGTTGCCAGTTTCCATATGGATAACTTGAAAACACATCAACAGATTGTTTATAAACTTTACACAGCTGTTAAGTACTATTAAATAAAGATCAGGTTGAATTTTCTGCACATTCCCATTTGTAGAATTTCAGATAAATTTAATATGTCCAGGGTTAAGGTAAACATTGTCTTCTGAGATGGACTGTTATCATGCTCACTTGTTTCTGTAGGCTGATACATGTATGTAATTGAGTAAAATTTGTTCATAAGTATAAAAAACAACGCTACATGTCCAGGTTTTCATTTGATGTCCCATTAAATGCATAAATTATAATTTGGTCACCACCAGAGGACTTTGTTAACATAGATCAAGATTGGAAATCTGTTCTTGTGCCATTTAGTAAGAAAATACAAAGCAAATTAAAGACATATTGTATGTGAATGTTTTTTTATATAGTTTATGTTCTTTGTTCTGATCAAAAATTTATTCAAAATGGCTTAATTTTACATTGGGGGAATTGTCATCTTCACTGCCGATATAAATTTGGTGAGTCATAAAGGCATTTGGTTTTTTATGTGTGGCTTTTTTCCGCACTTCTCTTTAAATTTATTTGTTATTAAAAGTATTTTGGTGTGGTACCAACATATTTTTCCTATTGCAGTGGCCATAAGATGATGGGTACAATAATGTTTAGCATGTTTTTGTATGATGAAGATTAATTAAAACAAAGTATTTTTTAAAATTTTTTGTTGGTATAGTTTTTTGTAACAGATGCAAATTCCTATGGAAAAATATTTTTTTTAATTAAAAAGTTTGAAACTTTAAGGCTGAGATACTTTTGCAAATAATGTTTTTCCCATATTGATGTGATTAATGAAGTCTTTAATAGAAGTCCTTTCAATTTTAACTCATCAAAGGTCCATATCAGCTGTTACCATTACTCTGTTTCAATAGTTCTGAATCATTTACAAACATAAGTTGTATTGATTCATTAAAAAACAAGACAGCTATTACGAGTACTTGTTTTTAACAAATAAAATCAAACTAAGATGCCAAGGTTAATAGAATTTACAAGCCAGACGAGTGTTTCGTCTAATCAGTGGTGCAAAAACCCAAACAATATTTAAAATCCTAATGACAATGATGTTGCAGAGCTTTTATCATAAAACATTCCAAAATGTTTACCAAATCAGGCTAAGACTATCTACACGTTGAAAATGGAAAAACCTTAGGATTACAATAATTTTCGAAACAAAGTCAAGATTAATGTAAGTTGTGACTAAAATTTACAAATTAATTCTACAATGTCTTTTTTTCAAGAATATCACCTTTTCTGAAAGTATTGTACAAATGATATAATTTTTGTTATAATGTCCTTTTCACAGATTCCTCATATTGGACCCAGAACATCATGGGCTCTCCACAGCCCCTACTTCCTATCTGTAGGAGTTGATTGATATAGGCAATAGATTTTTTGTTTTTGCCATATTAAGTAAATAATTTATTATACCCCGTTGCAACATAGTTGTGGAGTTCGTATGGGAGGGTATAATGTTTTTGAATGGTCAGCCAGTCCGTCTGTCCGTCCTATTCTTGTAAGCGCAACTTCTCTGTAACTACTGATCAGAATTGTAGGATCTTTGGTAGGAATAAAGGACATCATATGTCGTTGTGCTTACCAACAGGCAATTATGATACAATATTTTATGTAAGAGTTATTCCACTTTCGAACTTAGAAATGGCATATTGGTATTAATGTCTTCATTTTTCACACACTAAAACAGTGTCATTTTTGTAAGAAACTACTGAGCCCATTTAAATTAAACTACATGAATCATTGGATCATTGGATGGTACATGTACCTTAGCAAATTGTCCCGTAAATCTATTTAAGTAGTATTCAAGCTAAGGGTCAGACAGTGGGCGGCACATACAAAATTTTGTTTTTAGCTTTTTTGGCTTAGATGCATTCAATTTGATATAAAACAAATTCTAACAAGATTTTACATTTGAAAAAGTGTCAATTGCCTAGACAATTTTTGACTGGTTACATAGAGAAAAATTAGGCGGGAAAATTTCACTGTACAATTCAACTGAATTTCAAATGATTATATCTTAAAAAAGCAAAAAATTCATAACTTTAATAAATTAGAATGTTGAGATATTGGATAGTTTTATGAAATTCCTTGATCAAAAGTTTGCCTTTTTTGCCTTCATGTGCCATCACATGTATGCATTTTGCCTGATTCTTACGTGGACTGATACTTAAATGTAGTATAAGACAAAACAGTCTAAGATACTGAAAAGTATTTAACAAACAATAAGGCGAGGACAAACAAAACCATGGCTAAACAAGCGGGGAAAATTGTCATGAACCCCCACCAGAAAGGGTGCTGCGTTCAGGTGCTCCGGAAGGGTAAACAATTCCTGCTGCGCACGGTAACTATTGCTTCAGGTTAAAATCTGCAAAAATATGACTGCAATTGATAATGCATATTCTGATAAAATTACTTAAAGTGTGCTAAAGACCAATAAAACTAGCAGCATATCAAAATCCAACAAAATACAAACTAAAATAGTATTTGCATTGGTTAACAGTTTTATAAGTTTGAACCATGTGTCCATTAGTTTTAGTCCAATTGTAGCTTATGATAATTCTTGGTACCTGTCACCTACATGTAATTTTGAACTCTTTAAAAATTGAAATAATTAATGACTACATTAAAACTTTTGGAATTATCAGTTTCTCAGTAACTATGTTTGGTAGGATGACAATACTTGGTTAAAAGGTTGCCATTGAATAGTACAGGGCAGTATGTAAGCGCCACTTGACCGTGACCTCTTTTTCAAGGTCTATATGTGTATATCATGTTATAATTAGATGTTTACAACTATGAATGGTATCACAAGTAGTAGGATAACACATAAATGTGGCATTTTAATTACTAATAATTCTACATGTCAAACTGTTTGTCCGTTCATTTGTTGATGCTCGTCTGTTTGTTCATCCCATGGTCAGGTTTACCTTTGCATTGATGTATTTTTTTATGAAGATGACTTCATATTTTAATGAAACATGGTACACCATTACAACATGACGTGATTTTATCACTAACAAAATTCTTTAGGTCTGTGCTAAATATTTCAAACTTGTGTGAACTTAGAAATAAAGGGTGGTGTTAACCAATATGTGCCAAGCAGGACGTCAGTGTCTCTTTAACACATTTATTTGCCAAGTAACAGGAGTAGGATGTCAAATGTTAATTAGCTGGAAAATGAAAGAGGATTGTGGCTAGTTTAGTCTTTTTGGAAATCAAAACTAATGTGGCATTTTACATTTAATTACATTAATTGCTTCTGTCTATAATTGAATGTGTATGTTTATTTCAGTGCAATTTAAAGAGAAACTCGAGACATGGCTGAAGAATGATGAGATGTTTGTTGAAACTCGAGCTGCTGAGCATGTACTGAAGTGTATCAAAGCCAGTAATTGTGTTACAGTTACAGCCAGTTCTGGTGTAGGGAAGACAGCAACTATCCGACACGCAGCTTTAAAGATGGTGGAGGAGGGTTATGACATCATACCCATTATAGATCCATGCGACATTTCAAAGTTTTACACTCCAAAACAGAAAACTTTGTTTGTGGTAGATGATTTATGTGGCAAGTATTCCTTAAATCAAACTGATAAAGATAAATGGAAGTCACAAAAACAGTGTATCGAACCACTGTTGAAAGATAACAGGACAAAAATTATTGTATCTTGTCGATTACAAGTTTATCAAGATGAACAATTTAAAACGATATCTCTGTTTAGATCATGTGAATGCAATTTGTTGTCAGAAAATATCTGTCTGTTAGAAACAGAGAAAACTTTGATAGCTACTAAGTATCTAGGTAAAAAGGCCACTGAAGTAAAGACATATTATGATTTGTATGATTTTTTCCCACTTCTTTGTAAGTTGTATAAAGACAACCCCAAATTAAGCATTTCAGAGTTCTTTAGTAAACCTTATTCTGTCTATGAATGTGAACTTGATAAGCTATGTCAAGAAGGAGCTGTCAAGTACTGTGCTCTGGCTCTCTGTGTTATGTGTGACAATTATTTAAAAGAAGAATGGCTGACTGAAGATGTTGATAAAGACATTATAACAGTTATAAAAAATACATGTGAAGCATGTAAACTCAGTAGGAGTACACCACGATCTGCTTTACAGGACGAACTCAACTCAATGTTGCATACTTTTATTAGGAAGTTAGGAAATGTATACAGTGCGATTCATGACAAAGTGTTTGATTTTATTGCATATTACTTCGGGAAAGTGATGGTCAAATGCCTTATTAAAAATGCAAATGCTTCGTTGATCTGTAAAAGATTTTTGTTCCGTCGAAAAGAAGACAGTGATCCATTTGTTATTATTGTACCCACTGAACATAAATTACTGTACACCAAAAGAATGGTTCATGACCTGTTTAAAGGAAATGTAAAGCATGTGTTTGATAACACAAACATGTATGACGCAAGATTCAGACAAGAATTTTTATGTCATATACAAACACTACCTGAGCCTGATCAATGGGTGTTGGCACATACAATTGATAAAGATTGTAGGAAAGTTAATGTTCTCATGACTGCTTGTTTCCATGGAGATATGAACATGCTAAAGTGGTGCCTAAATTATAAGGTAGATGTTAACCAGTGTACACAAAATGGTTTGACCCCTTTGTATGTAGCTTGTGATAATGGCTGTACAGAAATAGTTATTTTTTTACTTGATAATAAAGCAGACCTGAATAAGTGTCTGAATGAAGGCGCGTCCCCTCTGTTCATAGCTTGTCAGAAAGGCCATACAAAAATAGTGATTATTTTACTTGATAATAAAGCAGACATGAATAAGTGTATGAATGATGGAGCGTCCCCTCTGTTGGTATCGTGTCAAGAAGGTCATACAGAAATAGTGAATATTTTAATTAATAATAAAGCAGACATTAATAAGTGTATGAATGACGGAACGTCCCCTTTGTTCATAGCTTGTAAGGAAGGCCATACAAAAATACTGAATATTTTACTTCACAATAAAGCAGACATTAATAAGTGTGTGAATGATGGAACGTCCCCTCTGTTTATATCTTGTCAAGAAGGCCATACAGAAATAGTAAATATTTTACTTGATAATAAAGCAGACATAAATAAGTGTAGGGTTACAGGAGCGTCCCCTCTGTGCATAGCTTGTCTGAAAGGCCATACAGAAATAGTGAATATTTTACTTAATAATAAAGCTGACTATAATAAGTGTATGAATGATGGTGCGTCCCCTTTGTTCATATCTTGTCAGAACGGTCATACAGAAATATTTAATATTTTACTTAATAATAAAGCTGACTATAATAAGTGTATGAATGATGGAACGTCCCCTCTGTTTATATCTTGTCATGAAGGACATACAGAAATAGTAAATATTTTACTTGATAATAAAGCAGACATAAATAAGTGTTGGGTTACAGGAACGTCCCCTCTATGCATAGCTTGTCACAAAGGCCATACAAAAATAGTGAATATTTTACTTAATAATAAAGCTGACTATAATAAGTGTATAAATAATGGTGCGTCCCCTTTGTTCATATCTTGTCAGAACGGCCATACAGAAATATTTAATATTTTACTTAATAATAAAGCTGACTATAATAAGTGTACGAATGATGGAACGTCCCCTTTGTTCATATCTTGTCAGAACGGCCATACAGAAATACTGAATATTTTACTTAATAATAAAGCAGATATTAATAAATGTACAGATGGTGAGACGTCCCCTCTGTATATAGCTTGTGAGGAAGGCCATACAGAAATAGTAAATATTTTACTTGATAATAAAGCAGACATTAATAAGTGTGTGGATGTAGGGGCGTCCTCTTTGTTTATAGCTTGTCAGAAAGGCCATACAAAAATAGTGATTATTTTACTTAATAATAAAGCAGACATGAATAAGTGTAAAGATGGTGGAGCGTCCCCTTTGTTCATAGCTTGTCTGAAAGGCCATACAGAAATAGTGAATATTTTACTTAATAATAAAGCTGACTATAATAAGTGTATGAATGACGGAGCGTCCCCTTTGTTCATAGCTTGTGAGGAAGGCCATACAAAAATACTGAATATTTTACTTAATAATAAAGCCGACATTAATAAGTGTACTGAGGATGGACATTCCCCTCTGTTTATAGCTTGTCAGAAAGGCCATACAGAAGTAGTGAATGTTTTACTTAACAATAAAGCTGACTATAATAAGTGTAGGAATGATGGAGCGTCCCCTTTGTTCATAGCTTGTCAGGAAGGCCATACAGAAATACTGAATATTTTACTTAATAAAGAAAACGACATAAATAAGTGTACTGATGATGGAGCGTCCCCTTTGTTCATAGCTTGTCAGCAAGGCCATACAGAAATACTTAATATTTTACTTAATAATAAAGCAGACATAAATAAGTGTCCTGATGATGGAGCGTCCCCTTTGTTCATAGCTTGTCAGCAAGGCCATACAGAAATAGTGAATATTTTACTTATTAATAAAGCAGACATAAATAAGTGTGCTGATGATGGAGCGTCCCCTTTGTTCATAGCTTGTCAGGAAGGCCATACAGAAATAGTGAATATATTACTTAATAATAAAGCAGACATAAATAAGTGTCCTGATGATGGATCGTCCCCTTTGTTCATAGCTTGTCAGCAAGGCCATACAGAAATAGTGAATATTTTACTTATTAATAAAGCAGACATAAATAAGTGTGCTGATGATGGAGCGTCCCCTTTGTTCATAGCTTGTCAGGAAGGCCATACAGAAATAGTGAATATATTACTTAATAATAAAGCAGACATTAATAAGTGTAGGGTTACAGGAGCGTCCCCTCTGTTTATATCTTGTCAGAAAGGCCATACAGAAATAGTGAATATTTTACTTAATAATAAAGCAGACATTAATAAGTGTATGGATGATGGAGCGTCTCCTTGACATATATCTTGTCAGAAAGGCCATACAGGAATAGTGAATATTTTACTTAATAATAAAGCAGACATTAATAAGTGTATGGATGATGGAGCGTCCCCTATGTTTATATCTTGTCAGGAAGGCCATACAGAAATAGTGAATATATTACTTAATAATAAAGCAGACATTAATAAGTGTAGCGTTACAGGAGCGTCCCCTCTGTTTATATCTTGTCAGGAAGGCCATACAGAAATAGTGAATATTTTACTTAATAATAAAGCAGACATTAATAAGGGTACAAATTCTGGTAAGTCGCCTCTGACTATAGCACTATTGAATGGTCATGCATCAATTGCGGATGCTTTGCGATACAACGAGGTCTCATATTGAGCAGTTGTCTGTCAATACTAAGGTTGAGGGTTCGAGTCTTACTGCGGATAGCTTTACTCCAAACTCAATTTACACAAATTGCCAGTTTTCTTACAATAGTTCAGGAATTTCCTCCTGTTACTACAGTTTCTTTGTCCTATTAAAAGTGGATACCGGGATAAAGCTGAAATATTGTTAAAATGGTCTTATAAATACATTATTATAAAGATAAATATCGAAAGCACTCAATAAGATCAATAGAAGGAATACATTAATAATATTGCATGTTAACTGTTGAACACAACAGTTGTTTTTAATAACTGGTAGCTTATTATATCCCTCAAGGGGTATATAGTGATGGGGTTCTGTTCTTCATTCCATCCGTTACAGTTTGGGGTACCTATCTCTTATCCCCAACTCCACCTACACTAATGAATTGAATTCAATGAAACGTCCAGAGAATCTTTGACACATATTGAGTGTTATGGTGCACCTAAAATCTAACATTGTGATTAGAATTATTATAATATTTGGTGTGATTGCATTATCTTTTTTAGCTCACCTGACCCAAATGGTCATGTGAGCTCTTGTTATCACTTTGCGTCCGTCGGCGTAGTCGTCGTCGTTGTCGTCGGCGTCTGTAAACTTTTTACATTTTAATCTTCTCTGAAACCACTTGGCCAATTGAAACCAAACTTGGCCATAATGTTCATTGGATCGACCTTTACAAAGTTTGTGCTTTTTATTTTGATTGGTAAACCAATATGGCCGCCACCTCAAGACTTAGTTTAACATAGGACCCTATAGGGAAAAAGTTAAAAAGGGCTTCTTCTCTGAAACCGTTTAGCCAATCAAAACAAAACTTACTAGCAATATTGTATGGATGGTCCTCTATAAAGTTTATGTTTTTATGGCAATTGGAAATTCAAAATGGCCGCTACCGCAGGACTTAGTTTAACATAGGACCCTATGGGAAAAAGTTTTCAAAAGCCTTCTTCTCTGAAACCGGTTAATCAATGGAAACAAAAACTTACTAGCAATATTGTTTGGATGGTCCTCTATAAAGTTTATGTTTTTTATGGCAATTGAAAATTCAAAATGGCCGCTTCCTCCGCAGGACTTAGTTTATCATAGGACCCTATGGGCAAATAAAAAAAATCTTCTCTATACAACCGGTTAATCAATGAAACAAAGCTTTCAAGTAATATTGTTTGGATGGTCCTATTTAAAGTTTATTGAAAATTACAGGACTTACTTTAACATCAGGGAAATGCCACCTTCATTGCCTATAAAATCAGGAGAGCGATAAAGGCTCTTAAGAGCCTCTGGTATTGTATTCCAGAGTTGAAAATGTGTATGTAATGTTATTTTAAGAGATGCATGTGTATTTCAACCTTGTATTTTGTAATTCCTTGTTATTTGTATGTAATACAGTTTGTAAATTGTTTTGTTATCCATGCAATTTTATTCAGTTGTATAATAGAAGTATATTAGAATATTATACTATGAGATGTTAATTGGTTTAACAGTCATAGAAATTTTTTGTCCAAATGCTGTTCTGTGTTCGTGATTTATTGCTGCAGTAATATTGCTTTCATGCTAAGATATCTGTTATATATCTTTTTTAGTTTAAAATTTTAAGTGTAACAGTAAAAAAAGTTTTACATGTTCTATTTTTCATACAATGGTATATATTTTCTGTATATTTTAAGTATTTTAAAATACTGTTAAAATATATAAAATGGTTTTTACTTTCATAGAAATTATCTTTTCCTTTGGGTATTTGGACAGCCCTTGTGAACTCTTGTCATTACTTGGCATCGGCTGTCCGGTTTTCCATTAGTCACGATTTTTTTCAACTCATAATGTCATTGGAAATCACTTGGTATATTTTTTTCGTAACTTGGTTACAGTCATCCTTCTCTAAAAGACAAAAAGAAAATATGGATCAACACATGTTTTGACCAATATCTCAAAATAAGAATGTCTAAAAAAAACGGTAGAACATTATACTCTACAAATTTCTCCAGTAGTCCACAGTTGTGTAATGACTTTCTTGTCCATAAAACTTACATTTGCATAGTTTAGTTTGAAGCATATCTGCAAAACTTTTTGAAATATTGACTTTTAAGTTCGAGTTTGGATGAACTGTTAGGAGTAGGAGTGTAGTGCACATAAACCGTTTCTGAACCTTCATGTGCATCAATTGTTGAGTTATCTCCCTTATTTTTGTTGTGGGGAAATTACTTCAAAATGCTGAAGTCACTAAAAACCTGTTGGATTCATTTCAAACTTGGTATTTAAATACCTGATGACGAGTAGAGGTGCAGGCACAATGATCATTACTCTACCAACGATTATATTTTAGTTATCTCTTTAAGTATATTTTTCTTGTCTGTTAAACCGTCCGTCCCTTTGTTTTGTCTCCAAAACTTTTTGACATGTTGTCTTCAAATTTGTAAGATTGTGTTAATGAAAAGTGTAGTGCACAAGAATTATAACTCTACCTAGGTTAATTGTTGTGTGGTATCTTTTGTTTTTTTTTCATCTTGTCCGTATAATAACTTGAAACCTACTAAAAATATTCAATTCCGAACGTGTTTATAGGTTCCCGTTGAAAAGTAAAAGTGAAGGGCCTAGGAACCCCTAATATACTAGCTCATCGCCTTAGTTTAATGTTTGTCTGTAAAACATCCTAGGTTTTTTCTGAGGTATCAACAAAACCATTTGACATTTCGATTTTAAACTTGGAGGCTGGATATTTTTTGTGTGTTTATTTCAATGGTGTTGAACGCCACGTTCTGTCTACTTTAATTTTATTTTACTACCTCAATTGAAATTATTTGAAATTTCATTTCTGAAGTTTCAAGGAAACAAAAATGTTCTGTAGTTAGCGATTAAATATTTTTGATAATTTATGTCCTTTTTGTAATTTATACAACTACTGTAAAATATTTTTCATTCATATTATGGTTTGAGTCTGTCAGTGTCATCAGCATCAGTTATCTTTAGATAGCTTTATTAAATTTAGTTATTTACTTTTTATTGACTAAAGAGAAAAACTGTATTTTTATAGTATTAATTCCTATAAAAATAAAGACTTAACACTTTAATTTTGTAATTTTTCATATTTGCATCTAACATCATTGATATCCACTGAATTATATGTACAAATGAATAATAAACAATTTCTAGAATAAAAGATACAATGTGATTGTCTAATTTGCAAAATGTCACAAAATTTTGTTCTTTTTTATTATCATGCAATCTGCAAAAGTAAATTTCTCAATAAATCAGTCAATCCGCTAAAGTACAAAAAAATCACATTGGCAAAATAAACAGACAGAAAACTTTAACCAATTAACAAAATAATTAAATATTTTATTTCGCAATGACAAATATGCAACACATTATAGTACAAACCTACGAACCCATATACGTTATACCAGTATGTACTAATAAAGAAGTTAATATATATCAAATTTAATTAGCAAATGGTAAGGACGTTTATCCGATAAAACTATTTTGATTAGTTGTAAACTCATCGCCGAAAGCATAAGCAACCAATCAAAATGACGTAAGTTTCCGACAATGATGTAACTAATGACCGAAAGTTACATTAGAGACGGAATTCTAATTTCACTCTTTAAAAACAAATGAAGTACAGGGACATGCATTCATACTCGTGACAATATGTCAGGTGTATTTTGGTTACAGTTGATATTCCTGCTGAAAAAAATATATAATGATTCCTGTATTGCAGTATTATGGTAAATTAACGTCCAGAGATCAATATTTCAGCTTTATTCAGGACGAGAACAACATATTCAAAAAATTTAATTGCGTTTAGGGGATACCGAATGATCAAGCAGCTTCGGTTGTCACTGTAAAGTTTTGATGATTAAGATATGGATCGAGGATTGTGCCTTTGTTTTGTTTTCTGTCGTCACATACAACAGGGATCTAAAACGAGCAAGGAGCCTGACATTCTAAATACATGTCACCCAATGACTAGGTTTTACTTTGTTATTTATTAACTTCCGACGCAAGGACAATCCATATACATGGGAACAGACTAGTGGTGGAGCCCATGGAACTTTAACAGTATCATGCACGGGTGATGCATCATATGCGATAGTCATGTTTCACAAATGGGAAGAAAATTCCAATTGGTAGTCATGCACTAAGTCATTTGCTTCGTTAAATGTTGTTAATAGCATTGTCCTTCGATGGCGATTCTGCTGTTATTTGATTTTTTGTCTCGCCTACGACGAAAGTCGCTGGAGGCGAGACATATGTATTGGAATCCGGCGGCGGCGGCGGCGTAAACACTTGACATCTTGCTTCATATATTTGTAAGCCCAAGATCTAGGTCCATCAAATTTGGTACAGAGGTAGCTTATGATGAGTACTTGCCAGTCAGTCACCTGTCACCTGACCTTGACCTCAATTTCACGGTCCAGCGACTACGTTAAAGTTTTTGGGTTACGGCAGTTCCTCTGTAACTACACATGGTAGGATGACAATATTTGGTGTATAGGTTGCTGATGACTAGTACATGACTGTCTGGTAGGTGTCACCTGACCTTGACCTCAATTTCACGGTCCAGCGACTACGTTAAAGTTTTTGGGTTACGACAGTTCCTCTGTAACCACGCATGGTAGGATGACAATATTTGGTATATAGGTTGCTGATGACTAGTACATGACTGTCTGGTAGGTGTCACCTGACCTTGACCTCAATTTCACGGTCCAGCGACTATGTTAAAGTTTTTGTGTTACTGCAGTTTCTCTGTAACTATGCATGGTAGGATGACAATATTTGGTATATAGGTTGCTGATGAATAGTTCATGACTGTCTGGTAGGTGCCACGTGACCTTGGCCTCAATTTCACGGTCCAGTGACTACGTTAAAGTTTTTAGGTTACTGCTGTTCCCCTGTAACCAAGCATGGTAGGATGACAATATTTGGTATATAGGTTGCTGATGACTAGTACATGACTGTCTGGTAGGTGTCACCTGACCTTGACCTCAATTTCACGGTCCAGCGACTATGTTAAAGTTTTTGGGTTACGACAATTCTTCTGTAACCTCGCATGGTAGGATGACAATATTTGGTATATAGGTTGCTGATGACTAGTACATGACTGTCTGGTAGGTGTCACCTGACCTTGACCTCAATTTCACGGTCCAGCGACTATGTTAAAGTTTTTGTGTTACTGCAGTTTCTCTGTAACTATGCATGGTAGGATGACAATATTTGGTATATAGGTTGCTGATGAATAGTTCATGACTGTCTGGTAGGTGCCACGTGACCTTGACCTCAATTTCACGGTCCAGTGACTACGTTAAAGTTTTTAGGTTACTGCTGTTCCCCTGTAACCAAGCATGGTAGGATGACAATATTTGGTATATAGGTTGCTGATGAATAGTACATGATGTTCTGGTAGGTGTCACCTGACCTTGACCTCAATTTCACGGTTCAGCGACTACGTTAAAGTTTTTGTATTAGGACAGTTCCTCTGTAACTATGCATAGTATGGTGACAATATTTGGTATACAGGCCTCTGCTCATCTTTAATGCTATTTACGTAATGCTTATGACGAAATTTATTTTCGTTACTGATGCGGAATTCAGGCGAGACGTTTTTCTGTGTCCACACTTGTTTTTTTATTGTTTTCTGTTTTCTCTGTAAATTGCTGTTATATGTTATCATTATTTTAAATTTACTGTTATCTGTTATGGGAAAAAAAATGTTAACCTGTTAATGGACACCCCTTCCCACGCATGTCATTGTTTGCGAAAGTTTTTCGTCGCAAAGGCAAATGGAAGCCATAGGAGCTAACAGGGCTAATTGAAATAACTTTGATACTATGCACAGGCAACAATTTCTCGTGGAATGCATCTTCTTGCATAGAAATGATCCAGTCGCAATTTTAAAAAACACTATTTACTTTCAGTACAGCATCACTTGCTATGCTAGACGGGTGAAGGGTTGGTGGGGGGAAAGGCGCTGTAAATAAATCTTATGGAAAGGCTGAGCAAATCAGTCTAATATGTCTTTTTTCTCTTAAAATGCATTGTTACCATTAATTTTCCTCTGGCTTATATACACACACGATTTCGCACGGAATACAAGTACATGGTTTCGTCTCTTTCTAGCAATGCTACCCAAAAGGGGACGTTCTGGTTCGGCGTAGTTGTATTGTTGCTTTAGTTCTGTTATATTGCAAATATAGTGTAATCAATTTTCAAACTAACGAGGTAAAATTACATGCTCCGTTAAAGTCTCATGCAATATTGTAGCTAATAAATGTTGGATCTTTTCTGTTATTGTGGTTTGGGTATTTTTACACGTCTGTTAACCGTTTTTAGAACAAACACCAACTGTTGACTGTTTTTCAACAATAAGCTGTTATCTGTTTTCATAAAAATTTACATTATTGTTAACTGTTATTAGGAAAATATAAACCTTGTTTGCTGTTAACAGTCAAAACACTGTTAAATGTTGTACATATTTTTCTGTTATTCCCTCGAAATTTCTCAATTCTGTTGTTATCGGTTTTGTTTTATTTTTGAAATCACTGTTTTCTGTGTTTTTTTTCATGCACATTGCCGTTATCTGTTAGCATTATCTGTTATCTGGTTTTGTTAAAAACAAATTGTTAACCTGTTAATGGACCTCCTTTTGCCCCTTTTAATAATGTGTCAGAAAATATAGCTAAAAGCCTTCTTAAGGCCCAGATATTTTTTGAGGTAAATGCCGTGAGTGCATTCTGAATATTATTCCTATCATGATGTTAACCGGGGTTTTACGTTAAAATATATTTGTGTGAATATCGTACGTTAAATAATCAAAGAAAGTTAATTGATTTAGAATACATTGAAATAAAGAATCAAAGACTCCTGAGCATCTGAACAACTTTTTGTTTACTATCCTTGCATCCACTGTGTAAATAAAACGCAAAACTGAATGGTCATTA
Source organism: Limnoperna fortunei (assembly GCA_944474755.1). Taxonomy (NCBI): domain Eukaryota; kingdom Metazoa; phylum Mollusca; class Bivalvia; order Mytilida; family Modiolidae; genus Limnoperna; species Limnoperna fortunei. The sequence goes on from OX104124.1 coordinate 46,640,420, forward strand.
GAAAACTTTTCCTTGTTAAATATCAATAAGATTATTGTTCATAATATATTGACACACTAGAGTGAAATTAATTTTTTGGGGGGTTGTCTCCAGTTGAAAATTGATATTCCCGCGTTTGCACGAGTTGTTTCATTCAGCACGACAATGCGTTAGTATTAGTTTTCATAAAAATATTATCTTGCCTATATATATCTTTTCTCTTTTCATTTTTCTATCGGTGCCTCGGTGGCCGAGTGGGAAAGGTAGTCCGTTTACTATTGATAACGTGGTGTGTGAACACTGAGATTGCAAGTTCGATTCTCACTGCAGGCAGGATGTAATCCGCTCCAATCTTAACTCACAAGGATTGCCAGTTTTCCTACTGAAGGTCGGAGGTTTTCTGCGGGTACTCCGGCTTCCTCCGATCTTGCTGAAAAATTGCTGAAAGTGGTGTTAAACACCATTCAAACAAACAACATTTTTTATTATGGTTCAAATTTTGTTTAACGTGTGTAAACAAAAAGAAGAGCGAAGAGACTGATTGAGTATTCAACTTGATTGTATTTGCTTGCCAATAAATACCAGTCAGAAGACCAGACCGAATTATGTAAGTCATTTTCGTATAAATTGTGCTTCCTTGTGTTATACAGTTACATGCAAGGGTGAAAAAAATGTCACGTGATTCATATGAACAAACCCATTTTAGATTGTAGCTGAGATACTGTAGAAGAGGGCTGAAATTAATTTAGAAAATAATTTTGACATAGATGAAATTGAAGAGTTAGATTTTTAAATAACAACAAAATTGTCTGACAAATTTTTTGCAATCTCACAAACGCTGTATTTTTTGCATTTTTGTGTCGTCCACAACACAGTAAAGAAAGACTTCATGTCACCAATGCAATGCAGCCGCACTGTTAGGGTGCTCTGTAGTAACGCCATGAACCATAAAATATGCGATTCCCGCACTTAGCCTATTTAGGCTGCGCCTACATTCATATTAATGGAATGGAATTGTCTCTTAAATGTGTTTTCTCATCAACATACCCAAGTAAAATAGTTGTGATTTGCATGATTTAATATGCTTAAGAAAATGTAGTATTATTACTTAAAACCTTTGTGTTTTCTGAAAAAAAATAATGTTCTTGACAAAAAAGTGTCAAAAAACTTAATTCAGTTAAATAACTGGTGTGAGGTTGTACAGCTAAGACTGGGTACTAAACTGTGCAATGTGTAAAGATTTTAAATTTTGTAGCTATTTAAAGCCAGAACAGAAATATTGCATAACTATGTATATGATACAACGTTTATAACTTTTATCATCATAGTGAAAAAAAAACAATCAAAAGTGAAGTATAGTAGACATAAACAAAAAGTGTTTGTAAACAAAATCTCTTCACAAATGCAGTTAACAAACGTGTCTGTGTTATTGCCAAATGTTGTCAATTTCATTATAGTACTTGGAATGTTTCCGGGGCTCTACCCACAGAGCTCCCAAGTTAGCGGGTATCATAGTCCCATTCGTTGGGGCTGTAAGGTAGTAATACGGAGAGTTTAACCACAAACCATAGTGTTAAGATGTTAAAAGAGTATCGCGATAAAGACTCTATTTTGTTGTCTTCGAAAGGAATAGGATCATTGTAGCATGTTTGTGTAGATGCATAATACTACAAACGTTTCAAGTGACAGTCAAAATGTTCTGGTTTTAGTCCAAGCTGATTTATTCTTTGTGAATTGTTCTGTATATACATAACTGAAACACTGCTTACCGGGATGTTTAGAAATCTTTAATGAACCAATCAAGTATTACCATGTTTTATAATATACCTGTCAATGTATTACACAAAAACCTGACGTAACAAAGCAACAATTTATCTATTTCTGCTAAATAACAAACTTTTAATAATAATAATAATTACCAATGAGTCTGTTTAATTACGTCTATAAACAACTAAATACATTGTTTTCAAAGCAGACAAGTTACATCTGTTTACATGGCAGTAATAATTATTATTTAGATAGTAAAAAGTAACATGTTTAACCAACATCAGAGATATATTATTTTTGCTATATGTTTATAGTGTTGCAGCTCGTCTATGAAATAAACCTTTACCTCTATACATTATACTCAAATGTTTATAATTTTTCTTCGACGCATTTAATTACTTAAAAATTCATCTTAATATCAATAACCCACCAAAAATGATTGCATTTTACAGAACGAATAAATAATTGGTGATTATAATTTAAATCACACCTACTAAACAGTTTGATATTTGCTCCAGGCACAATCTTGTTTGGATAGCAAATAATATAACCTTAATAGTCCACCCCGTTTTTAAATTTAATTTTTGGGGTTTTTGTTTACAATATTAATGTAGGTTGATTTAAAAACAATTAATATTAAAGTGTGGGAAAAATACATATTTTACCGTTGCGTAGTCGTCACTAATGACGGTGCAATGTACTATGTAGATGTAGATGTAAAGAATGTGCAGTTAAGTTTCCGTAAATGTACTCTATAAACACATATTTTGAACGAAGATCTTGATAATGTTACCTGGAGGTATAAAATATACATTTTCTTAATAGTAATAAATTAACATAAATTAGCTAACATTGAAATCCTTTTTTCCATGTGCAGGCATGTACTGGGCAATAAGGTTGTTCTCACCTTCCCTAGGCGCCAATTGGACAAATGGTACCCTTTAAATAGGGTTCAAGCCCAATTTTAGCTACTATTTCTGGGGTATAGTGGTAAATGCAGGGAGGCTTTCTGACTCAAGGCGAATGGAAGAAGGGATGGGGTGTGGCTGAGGCAGGGGATGTTAGGGGGTGGGTGAGAAGGGGAGATGTTAGGGGTGTCGGGGAGAAGGGAGATGGTAGGGGTGTCGGGGAGAAGGGGATGGTAGGGGTGGCTGAGAAGGGGGATAGTAGGGGTGGCTAAGAAGGGGAGATGGTAGTGGTGTCGGGGAGAAGGTGGAGATGGAAGGAGCGGGTGAAATGGGAGTATGGTAGAGGTGTGGGTGAGAAGGGGGATGTGGGGGAGAAGGGGAGATGGTAGGGGTGTCGGTGAGAAGGGGGGATGTTAGGGGTGGCTAAGAAGGGGAGATGGTAAGGGTGGCTGAGAAGGGGAGATGGTACGGGTGTCGGGGAGAAGGGAATGGTAGGAACGGGTGAGAACTGGCGATGTTAAGAGGTGGGTTAGACTTGGGGATGAAGGGGGTGGTAAGGGTGTGGGTGAGAAGGAGGAGATAGTAAGGGGGCGGGTCAGGTGTGGGTAGTAAGGGTGGGTGAAAAGGGGAGATAGTAGGGGCGGGTCAGAAGGTGGGGATGGTTAGGGTGTGGGTGAGAAGAGGATGGTAGGATGGGTGAGAAGGAGGATGTTAGAAGGGTGGATGTGATAAGGGGGAATGGTAAGGGGCGGGTCAGAAGGTGGGGATGGTCAGCGTGTGGGTGAGAAGGAGGATGGTTGGAGTGTGGATGAGAACGGGAATGGTTGAGTTGATGGTATGGGGTGTGTGAGAAGGGGGATGTTATAAGGGTGGTAGTGAGAAATGGGTGTGGGTGAGAAGGGGTGATGGTTAGTGTGTCGGGGAGAAGAGGGATGGTAGGGGCGGGTGAGAAGGTGGAATGGTAGAGGCGGGTCAGAAAGGGGTGATGGTAAGAAGCGGGTCAGAACGTGGAGATGTTAAGCGTGTGGGTGAGAAAGGGGATGTTAGGGTGGATTGTAGGGGTGGGTGAGAAGGGGACATGGTAAAGGGCTGGTCAGAAAGAGGGGAAGATAATGGTGAGAAGGTCGGGATGGGAGGGTTTGGTGGTAGAAAGAGCGTTGACAACGTGGAAAGAGGGTTATGGTTGAATACAGCCTTATACATGTTAATTAATACTAATGACAAGAGCTTGGGTTTATTGTTCATTTATTGTTAATAAATTCAGCACGTCTTTATCATGGCTTTGTTGTCTGGCTATTTAACTTGATATGGGTTTTGTGAGTTCAGGTTTTATACCTGTATAGATAAAGCTATTGATGAAGTGTGTTATGGTTTTTTGCATTGCATACTAATTATAGGATAATCTAAATACTGTGGTAGTTGTTTTCCTGCTCTCTGGGAATATTTTTAACGAAAGATATGATTTACGGTTTCTGTTTAAAAAAGGTGTTAGTGATAAAAATCTTATCAATAATGATCTTTCTTTTGTCAGCAGGTTTTTGTTGTGGTTGCATAATTAACTAATGTATAATTCCAATAGTCATTGTAACGTAATGTTTTACTGGTTGGCCGTCGTCGTTCATTTTTCGATGCTCTGATCTATAGCATGAATACATGTATGTTCATTTTATGAAATGAAAATTAAACTTAAATGAGTGGAATAATAACATTTACAATATTTTTTGAAGTTTTTTCAAAACAGCTTTTATTTTTATGCTGAACTATAGATTCATGAAAAGTATTGGTGTATTGAATGTTTGCTCATCGTTATTGAGCCAAATTCAATCAAGTGTTATAATAGAATAGCATACACATTACCGGAAGTCAAGAATATTTTGTGAGACACGTTGTACAATGTAGCTGGAGTGTTCCTGGGTAGTTGATACTTTACAGGCTGTCAGTAGAATTTGAGAACATAAGTATTATCTCAGGTGTTCTAATTAATTTGTTAGTTTGTACCATTACAGGCGGTCAGTAGAATTGGCTATGAGATGGTATTAGATGGAGTGTTTAATGTGTTTTTTTTTACATTACAGGCTGTCAGTAGAATTTGAGGATACGGGTATGAGATGGAGTGCTCTAATTTGTTCTTTGTACATTACAGGTTGTTAGTGGAATTCGACAAAACGTGTATTAGCTGGAGAGCCCTAATGTGTTTTAGTACATTACAGGCTGTCAAACTTATAACTGTGTAATATCAATATGCAATAACCATCATGGTCTTGTAAGAGGCAAAGAAATATCAATTGGACACACATGTAAAGTGTACAAGGGCACAGGTCATATACATGTTGTACTGATGAACAAAGCATTGTCAAATTCATCTTTTTTTTACAATGTTATGGTCACAAAACGTTCAAAGCACGTCATATTAGAATTTTTGACTATGCTAAGTAAATTAGAATATTGGACAACGTTTTCAATTGACTTATTGGTATATCAACAATACCATGCACTTAACTCACAAACAAATAACAGTCTGAAGGACTTTTTTGTTTTGTTTGTTAGTGAGTCGGTCTTTTTAATATACAGATAAATCTATTTAAAAACTGTTTTTAATTCTTATAGCTCTTTAAAATTGCAATAAGAAAAGGCCTCACGAAACAAACATGTTTAAGAGTTAAATTACCGATATTGACAAAGTCAGTAATTGTTTTAATAGATGAATAAACAAACATATCCTGTTCAATTTTAACACATAAATTAAGGGCAGACGCATCCATTGCTGTTAGCATGATTATTATGTTAACGTGTTCTGTTATTAGATACAAGTGTTGGATAATTAAGATTTAAGCAACTTTTCTGATTGGCTACTAAACAAGTGTACTTTTCAAACTATTCTTTAGCATATTTAGGGAAAAAAGTTAAATCGATTCAGCTTAATTGACTTCTTGTAGTCTATTTTTTTGGACTGAAACTATGAACCACATAAACTATGTAATTTGACTCAGTAATTTGCAGACCAATCGAAACCACGCAGAATTCATGTTCAACTGATCTTCTTCCATTACAGAGTTAATATTTTTTCGAGTCAAATTATAGTTTATTTACATTGCAAATATCAGAAAAGAGCTGAATTAACAATAGGCAATATTTACTTAATTCTTGTCTAACTATTAATGTACTACTGAATGTATAATTGTATCTTGTCATATGCATGGTTTCTATTATTCATCATTTTCAATGTTTGTAAATTTATATTTATCTCTATACCAATGTATTACGCAATGGTTTATGAGAAATAAAAAATCTTAAATCTTGAATCTCGTATTTAACAACCAAGGACTGGCAGGGTGGTTTACTCCTAACTCTGACAACAAGTCTTATTGGAAAGATCAATTAAGCAATGCAATGTTTAATTCCAATGTCTGACATAACTTTACTTTCTAAAAACATCCAAGCGCAGAAAAAAAAATAACTAAACAAGAACTGTGTTTAGAAATCAACATACATAAAGGCGTATACACACAGTTTGACATAATTACCTGAGTGTCTGCAGAGGATATAAACCTATTGATTTTATGTTCTGTTGGATTTTGGCCAAGAATTCTTAAAATTATGCCAACTTAATTTCTGAAATAACTTTGTCACCATTTTGTCAAATATGTCGAAAGCTTTTATCATCTCTGCAAAAAATTAAAAGTATTAATGCGAAAAACATTACTAAAGATGCATGTAAAATTTAAAACAATGCCAGTTCTAAGTTTTACCTAGAATAAGGTACATGTGCTTACAAAATATTTGTGTCGCTTATGTCTTTAGGGTGTAGAAAAGAGTCCATAGAGTCCCTTTGTGTATGACTAATTCGAGCGGATAATTATTCCCTATAGTAAAGTTGCAAAAGAATCGTTGTGATGATATTTAACAAAATATACAACATATTTCTATCGAAATGTTGTTTCTAACAGTTTCCTTAATACTAAAACATGGTGGCTCAGTCCAACTGTAAAATAGTAAAACGTCTACCGTGTACGTACATTAAATTGTTTAACCTTTGAGGAAAAAGAGACAAAACACCACATAGTAGCTTGTATTTACCCTGACCTTCAGCAGGAAAACTAAAAATATTTTTGTTCATTAATGTTGACTTGCCAAAAGTTATGATCTACCGAAAAACCACAGAAAAACCTCTAAAACTTTGCGAAATTCTGAAAGTATTCCAAACAAAGAAAACTTATATCATGAATCATATTGATCTTAAGTGTTATGACTACTTTTCACAATAATTGTAAATATTAGTTACTTTTCATAAAAACAAATACTCACTCAAACAAAAGGAACGCAACATACTAACAATGGGAATTTTACTTCATATATTATTTTAACAAATTATTATATATATATGATACAAAAATTTAAAAATTGGCACATTTTCTTGAGTTCTTTTACCATGGAATATAACATTTTTTCGTATATTGTTAATAAATCACGCAAAAATGTCAGTATCTGTTGTGCCCACCATTTGCTTATAACATGGATTCAATTAAACGTTGAGTACAAACACGCGGTATCCCTTGCCACTCATACTGAAGTGCCTGCTGTATTTGTTGTAGATTTTGCGGCGGTGGATTTCGTTTGCGCACCCGCCGATCTAGTTCATCCCACAGATGTTCAATTGCGTTAAGATCCGGAGATCGTGATGGCCAACTGATCACAATGGCATTCTGTTGCACTACATAAATCAACTGTTACACGTGCTGTATGTGGTCGGGCATTGTCGTTTTGAAAAATTTTATTAATTACGGGCAATAAATGCGGCCGTATAATTTCGTCTCTATACCTAACAGGTTTAAAGATTGCCTTGGATATGTATCAGCTGTGTGTTCTTAGCGTAAGAGATAGCGGCTCACATCGTAACACTGCTTCCGCCAAAATTGTCTCTTTCTACAACACAGTTTTCCGCAAAACGTTCATTTCGGCTCCTGCATACTCGTATGCGACCATCTCGCTTTTCAAGCTGAAAACGTGACTCATCGCTGAACCACACTCTTCCCTAGTTCTTTAAATTCCATACATGACCGGTAGTACACCATCTAACCCTTGCTCGGTGGTGTTGGCGTCTCAGTTGCTCCGACGTAAGATCTTTTTGGTCCGCAAATCATAAGAACATAACCGATTGCGTGCTGTCTGTGATGATATACGGCGCAACCCAGGGACGTTTAGAACTGTTTCTGTTGCAGCAATAGTCCTGTTCCGTATATGCAATCATCTAAAATAACGATCCTGCGCCATAGTTGTAACACGCGGCCGCGCGGATGCCCTGAACGCAGTCGGTCTATCGTAGTACCTAGCTGCTGGTAGCGTCTCCAAAGACGTGAAATTATGCTACGATGAACATTGTACGTTCTGATTAAAAATACTGTTAAATAGTTAAGAACTAACTGTGTGTTGTATATAATAGTAAATAAGTAAAAGTCTGAAATTTCAAAAAACCTATCACATTAATTTGGTAAAAACCGTATAAAACATGAAAAACTGGGACTTACGAAAAAAAATAGCAAATAGGGTATACGTTTAGCTGTCCAACTTACAACCAACAAATAGTCATAAGCTTAAACAATATCTTATGATTCACCAATCTATCAGGATAATTAATGATTTGGGATTTTAATTACTTAGTGTGACACTTTTTATTCAATTTAAATGTGCAACTTTCGGCTTGAATACATAATTTATTTAAAACTGTTTACAATCTGTAGTCGGTGTAATCGTTCGGATAATCCTTTTAACACCTGCGTTACAAATAACTCACCTTTGACTCTAATTTGGAGAATTTAACATTTTGTTGATGTTATGTGCGTATACTATTTCGAAATCTAATAAATGAATTTGATCATTTTATTGGCCGTGCCACCCGCAGGGCCAATGTCCAAAACGTTTTCTACTGTGGTCCACGACCAGACTTTACATATTACAACACAGCATTGATCATCCTAACCGGTACATTCACGTTAGTGATACCAGTCGTGCTCTTCAAGAAATGCCCCTCGTAACAAAACAACCATAAAAAACATACAGACAGACAGACAGACAGACAGACAGACACACACACACACACACTCTCACACACATACATACATACATACATACATACATACATACATACATACATACAAACAAACAAACAAACAAACAAGCATGCATGTATGCATACATACATACATACATACATACATACATACATACATACATACATACACACACATACATACATACACACACACATACATACACACACACACATACATACATACATACATACATACATACATACATACATACATACATACATACATACACACATACATACGTACATACATACATACATACGTACATACGTACATACGTTTATACATACATACATACTTACATACATACATACGTACATACATACATACATACTTACATACATACATACGTACATACATACATACATACATTATTGTTGAGCAAGCAGTATGAACAGTAAATTTCTTCATGTTTATAATTGACCATTTAAAACATAATCCGCTAGCTCATTGTCAAAGGTTCCTTACAATGTAATATATTATATCATGGCCTCTTAATCGTTTATATGTAATTTTAATGGAACGTAATTAGCAGCTACTAAATCGTTTTTATTTAAATACACTTAATGGGAATCAATTCGCAATGAAAAACTAAATGTATTCATAATGTTTTAAAATCAAATTGTTTGCAACAAATTAACAGTATTAAATTAAATCATATACATTATATTACTGATATAACGCTCTTAGCAAAATATTCATGAATATAATGCCTACACATATTTAAATAATAAATAACATTTGAGCAGCCATGAATTGTTTCGATTCTGAAATAAAAATATAGAAATTTTAAATTTCGTTCTCATATAGACGAAGTTTTATTTTGACTGTTCCAAATCCCGAGATCAATCGACGAAAGTGACGAAAGATGTGACAAAAGATGAGAGGAAAATGTGACGACAGATGTGATGACAGATGTGATGACAGATGTGACGACAGATGTGATGACAGATGTGATGACAGATGTGATGACAGATGTGACGACAGATGTGATGACAAATGTAATGACAGATGTAATGACAGATGTTATGACAGATGTGATGACAGATGTGAATACAGATATGATTACGGATCTGATAACAAATGTGATGACAGATGTGTCGACAGATGTGACGAGAGATATGATTACAGATGTGACGACAGATGCGTTGATAGATGTTACGACAGAGATGATGACAGATATGACTACATATGTGACGACAAATGTGATGACAGATGTGACGACAAATTTGACGACATGTGTGATGACAGACGTGACGACAGAGGTGATGACAGATATGACTACAGATGTGACGACAAATGTGATGACAGATGTGACGACAAATTTGACGACATTTGTGATGACAGATGGGACGATATATGTGATAACAGATGTGACGACAAATGGGTTGAAAGATGTGACGAAAGATGGGATAACAGATGTGACAACAAATGTGACAAGAGAAGTGGCGACAGATGTGACGACAAATGTGATGACAGATGTGACGAGAGATGTGATTACAGATTTGACGACAAATGTGATGACAGATGTGACAACAGATGCGATGATAGATGTGACGACAGATGTGACGAAAGATATGACTACAGATGTGACGACAGACGCGATGATAGGTGTGACGATAGATGTGATGACAGCTGTGACGAAAATGTGAAGACAGGTGTGATGACAGATGTGACGACAGATGTGACAACAGATGTGACGGCAGATATTATTACGGATCTGATAACAGATGCGATGACAGATGTGTCGACAGATGAGACGAGAGCTGTGATTACAGATGTCACGACAGATGCGATGATAGATGTGACGACAGAAATGATGACAGATATGATTACAGATGTGACGACAAATGTGATGACAGATGTGACGACAAATTTGACGACATGTGTGATGACAGACGTTACGACAGAGGCGATGACAGATATGACTACAGATGTGACGACAAATGTGATGACAGATGTAGCGACAAATTTGACGACATTTGTGATGACAGATGTGACGACAAATGTGATAACAGATGTGACGACAAATGGGTTGAAATATGTGACGAAAGATGGGATAACAGATGTGACAACAAATGTGACAAGCGAAGTGGCGACAGATGTGACGACAAATGTGATGACAAATTGACGACAGATGTGATGACAGATGTGACGACAGATGTGATGACAGATTTGACGACTAATGTGATGACAGATGTGATGACAGATGTGATGACAGATGCGATGACAAATTTGATGACAGATGTGATGACAGATGTGATGACAGATGTGACGACAGATGTAATGACAGATGTGATGACAGATGTGACGACAGATGTGATGACAGATGTGATGACAGATGTGATGACAGATGTGACGACAGATGTGATGACAAATGTGATGACAGATGTAATGACAGATGTTATGACAGATGTGATGACAGATGTGATGACAGATATGATTACGGATCTGATAACAAATGTGATGACAGATGTGTCGACAGATGTGACCAGAGATGTGATTACAGATGTGACGACAGATGCGTTGATAGATGTTACGACAGAGATGATGACAGACATGAGACAGAGATGATGACAGACATGACTACAGATGTGACGACAAATGTGATGACAGATGTGACGACAAATTTGACGACATTTGTGATGACAGATGGGACGACAAATGTGATAACAGATGTGACGACAAATGGGTTGAAAGATGTGACGAAAGATGGGATAACATATGTGACAACAAATGTGACAAGAGAAGTGGCGACAGATGTGACGACAAATGTGATGACAGATGTTACGACAGATGTGATGACAGATGTGATGACAGATGTGACGACAGATGTGATGACAGATGTGATGACAGATGTGATTACAGATGTGACGACAAATGTGATGACAGATGTGATGACAGACGTGATCACAGATGTGAAGACAGATGTGACGACAGCTGTGATGACAGATGTGATGACAGATGTGACGACCGACGTGATGACAAATTGACGACAGATGTGATGACAGATGTGACGACAGATGTGATGACAGATGTGACGACAAATGTGATGACAGATGTGATGACAGATGTGATGACAGATGTGATGACAAATGTGATGACAGATGTAATGACAGATGTGATGACAGATGTAGTGACAGATGTGATGACAGATGTGACGACCGACGTGATGACAAATTGACGACAGATGTGATGACAAATGTGATGACAGATGTGATGACAGATGTGATGACAGATGTGACGACAGATGTGACGACAGATGTGATGACAGATGTGATGACAAATGTGATGACAGATGTAATGACAGATGTGATGACAGATGTGATGACAGATGTGATGACAGATGTGATGACAGATGTGATGACAGATGTGACGACAGATGTGATGACAAATGTGATGACAAATTGACGATAGATGTGATGTAAAATTTGACGACAGACGTGATGACAGATGTTACGACAAATGTGATGACAGATGTGATGACAGATGTGACGACAGATGTGATGACAGATGTGATGACAGATGTGACGACAAATGTGATGACAGATGTGATGACAGACGTGATGACAGATGTGAAGACAGATGTGACGACAGCTGTGATGACAGATGTGATGACAGATGTGACGACCGACGTGATGACAAATTGACGACAGATGTGATGACAGATGTGACGACAGATGTGATGACAGATGTGACGACAAATGTGATGACAGATGTGATGACAGATGTGATGACAGATGTGATGACAGATGTGATGACAAATGTGATGACAGATGTAATGACATATCTGATGACAGATGTAATGACAGATGTGATGACAGATGTGACGACCGACGTGATGACAAATTGACGACAGATGTGATGACAGATGTGACGACAAATGTGATGACAGATGTGATGACAGATGTGACGACAGATGTGATGGCAGATGTGATGACAGATGTGATGACAAATGTGATGACAGATGTAATGACAGATGTGATGACAGATGTGATGACAAATTGACGATAGATGTGATGTAAAATTTGACGACAGACGTGATGACAGATGTTACGACAAATGTGATGACAGATGTGATGACAGATGTGACGACAGATGTGATGACAGATGTGATGACAGATGTGACGACAAATGTGATGACAGATGTGATGACAGATGTGACGACAAATGTGATGACAGATGTGATGACAGATGTGACGACAAATGTGATGACAGATGTGATGACAGACGTGATGACAGATGTGAAGACAGATGTGACGACAGCTGTGATGACAGATGTGATGACAGATGTGACGACCGACGTGATGACAAATTGACGACAGATGTGATGACAGATGTGACGACAGATGTAATGACAGATGTGACGACAAATGTGATGACAGATGTGATGACAGATGTGATGACAGATGTGATGACAAATGTGATGACAGATGTAATGACAGATGTGATGACAGATGTGACGACCGACGTGATGACAAATTGACGACAGATGTGATGACAGATGTGACGACAAATGTGATGACAGATGTGATGACAGATGTGATGACAGATGTGACGACAGATGTGATGACAGATGTGATGACAGATGTGATGACAAATGTGATGACAGATGTAATGACAGATGTGATGACAGATGTGATGACAGATGTGATGACAAATGTGATGACAGATGTGATGACAGATGTGATGACAAATGTGATGACAGATGTGATGACAGATGTGATGACAGATGTGATGACAGATGTGATGACAGATGTGATGACAGATGTGACGACAGATGTGATGTAAAATTTGACGACAGACGTGATGACATTTGTCAGGACAGTAGTGACGACATTTGTCAGGACAGATGTAACGGTACGACAGCTATGATGACGCAAGTGATGAGCGATATGATGACCATTTTTATGGCAGATGTGAAAACAGAAAAAAATGTGACGACAGATATGAGAACAGACGTAAGGACAGGGATATGATCGTATATGAATCCATGCCAGATTGCCGAGTCCATTTTGTCTATTGCAAAATTTCCGAATAAAACAAATTTACGCTAAAATATTTCTTTTGAGGTACTATTTATAACTTATTAGAAAAAAATGTTTTATTGACACGGAAACAAATATTAACGTATATACGAAACAATACAAAGACCTATAGTAAATGTCAAAAGAGTCAACAACACCAATACGTCAAGTTTGGTTTCAATTTCTTCAGCATCGAGTTATAGTCTTAATTAGAAAACAAATAATCAAAACAACACACATACAATTAAACATTCCCATTTGCTATTAGGATCTTCAATATTACGATTATCTTAAAAATTTCATGAAATCGATATATTAACAAACAACTTCTCTGAAAAAAACCGTCTTTTTTCTGAAATCATTAATTACATATAGATTAACTTTTTATTGTCGAATATTTGGGAATCGGCTTATTGGACTCAGCAATATGTGAATCGGCAATTGGGAATTGGCAATCTGGGATGATACCTCGTATACGCTTTTGTAAGACGTCAATTGGGATTCTGTCTGTTCGAGACTCATGAAACCAAACACATACAAACAAACAAACAAAAAACAAAGAAAAAACATCTGTTTTTGGTAATTCTAAAATTAGATAGCTGTACTAAAGTCCCAATGAGTTAAAATCAAAGCCTCATTGTATGGTTTTCTTGTATAATTGTGGTTTTTCCCAATTAGACAAATTATATGATGACAAAGAGTGTAGGACAAAATCCCCCGGACGAAATCCTTTCCAATAATAGAAAAAGGTAGAGGAAGTGAAAGATAACAACGCAGCGATTAACAACAAAATAAAGAAACATGTAAAAGATTTAACTTTGATTCGATTGAAAAAGTGAATTGTAAGCCTAACCAGTCTACTATAGTCAGCAAGTATTTCCTGACATTTAGCTTGTATCATGCAGACAACCAGTATTTTTACTTTTAAGTACCATTGTCCCTGTTTACACAAGTCAAGAGGCTGGTACTACTGTAATGTTCCTTGATAATTTTCACACATTATTATGGTTTGGTATTTTAATATAATTACAAGGAAAAGTTTGTTCTTTTAAGAAATAGCTCTTTTTCAGTTTGTACATTTTAATAATAATGTTATGATGTTATTGCTAAATCTTAACTGTATATTTTTCAGTCGCAAGACTCAGAATTATCAAATCATGAATAATAGTCACTAGCTTGCATAACCTGTGCATACATAAAGTTGGGAATAGAAATACTGAAACTGATTGTTGGACTAGACAATCGGCAACAGTTTGACGGAAGCAGCATAGATGAGAAAAATGATAAACAATGTGTCAGATTACATGGCCATTTTAATGGCCACAACAGTTCTTCAAAAAGAATCTAAATTGTGTGATGCATATTTTTTAAACAAAATTATAATAAAGTAGTAGTTTTTTTGAACAGCTTCATAAAACTGTTATCAAATTAAACAATACCATTCTAAAATTTTACCAAAAATGTATAAAAATACAATGTAATCAAAGCAACTAAATAAGTAAGGCCTGAAAGACAAAAATCCATGAAATGAATTGGTTGCTAGTGGCCCAGCTTTATTTTGAGGATTCTATTTTATACCCCCCGCATACTTGTTTGGGGGCGGGGTATATAGGAATTATCCTGTCTGTCTGTCCGTCTGTCCAAATCCCTTGTAAGCACTACTCCTAAACCGCTTAATGAAATTTAATGAAACTTAGCATAAAGGAAAGATGTATACATTATATGTAGATGTGCATGAAAGATTTCGGGTATCATTAAGGGGAGATAATTGGACTTGAAAGCGAAGCGGGGGTATCCCTTTGTGAGCGTGCTCACAGTCCATACTTGTATTTACTGTTGTAAACCATGTGCAGTGTACAGAGAATCATCAACCAGCTGTTCTTGCTATGTTATCATTAGAAAGAGTAAAGTCTACAAGAAACTTCACGAGGCAAATTTTCCTCAAATTTCAGAAAGTTTATATAATATATGCGGCAACCCGAGAAAAAGAATTGGTTGATCTATACCTTTAAATGTGTAATTTTGCATCACAATAAAATATGGTCTGAAACAATAAAGTTCGTCAAAATGACATAAAAATGAAGACCGTTAAAATGGCTCGAGATTTTTGCTGATTTTAATATTTGTTATATGATAATACATTATCATGATAATACAATTAGGTAAATAAAACACTAAAACTTCGCATATGATAGAGTTAACCAATCATAAATGACTTTCACGGGCGCTTAAACTTGACCTAGATTTATATTTTATTGCGTATTTTTAGCTTTGACGCGTTGCAACGTTGAGTGTGTGTTTGTGTACGCCATGTTATATTTAATTTGCAGTTTATGTTGACGTCTTTGGAAGAACAGGAAAATTGAATCTCAAAGTGTCAGATTTGCAACTATGTTTGTGCCCGAATTGTGTAATACTATCCAGTCTGCACTTATAAAACAACGTGTGTATTTAAAGTTTGACATGGATGTGGGAGCTCGCCTGTTTTGAGCTGAGAAATCAAACCTGAGTGTAAGTCTAAGTAATGTTTAAAAATTGCTCTAACACGTTTAATCCCCATGGACATATAGGTTGCTGTTTTATATTGAAAGTTATTTTAAAAAAAATAGGATTATGCTGAACATTTCACAAATTAAAGACTGTAATGAAAATCTATCATTTCTTTATTTCTATTTCCACAAAAACTGGTACAGTTTTCCGTACCATCAATTTAAAGTGGTACGACCGGAAAAGTACCAGCCGTACCGCTTGCTACGCCTGTGTCATGAAAGATGTATGAATTGGACAATTGTAAGATTAGAAAACTGACCAAAATATTATCCGCCAGATTAAAAGTAGATTTTCCTAGAAATCCAGATTCGTTTCATTGCGAGGAAATTGAATTGGTGGATAAGGGAGTGATAGTTCACTTAATTGTAGAGGTATCCGATGGACTATACTTACTATTATAGTTAATAGTTTGATACATTATTGTATCTCGTGGTCTCAAAAAGAATAGATGGGTGCACATAACATAAAACTTGAATTATTCAACAATCTTGCATCGGAGTAAGGTAAACACATATTACATGTATACTATAGAAAACTTCCCTAAGATCAATATTGAAGGGGTACCGCTCGCCTGATAGGACACACACATTGGCATATACATGTAGTTTATTTATGAATAGTATATTATAGTCCTACTGTAGTAACTGGTTGTAGGTAGTCAGGTGGGACAATGCCTTTAATGGCAGCAAAGTAGCAATCAGGAGACGGATTTATATAAGACTCAAAGTTTTGTTTCCGAATCCTTTTATTAATTTGAATATTTGTTTCATCAGTTGTGTTCCTTTGTTTGTAAAATGTTATACAACATTAATAAAATATGTTTACACTAAGTAGCAATCAAGCGTCTCCGATATGCGCAAAGTTGGCATATGAGATGCTTGCCTGATTTTTTTTCTGGTAGAATGGAAGCAAACAAGATTTTGTAAGTTAGTAATGAAGCCACGTCCACCAATTGCTTTTTATGTTTTGTGATTTCTAAAAATACCATTGGAACTCTGAAACCGGAAAATTGTATCTTAAAACACGCACATATTGCACTGTGTTGTGAAATTGGCTTGTAAAGCAGGGACAGTAAGGGTCATTATGGACAATATATCCTTTTTGTAAAGTTGCCCCCCCCCCTCAAGTAATTTGTAAATTATATCTAGGAGGTAAGAATTCTGGTAAGATGCATGTGCCTGTAGAGCAGACAGAACATAAAACCTTTTTCGAAAAATACTTTTCGCGCCCCTCCCATTTCAGAAGACAGAATTTCATTAACTTTTGTTTCGAGTTATCCCGCTTTGGTCACTGTTACTATTCTTCCCATTACCCCTACTTCGAAACCCTTTTTAAACAACCAATAAAAATTACGGGCCATGACCTAAAATAGTCAAGTTGACACAGTTTGCATTGGCGGAAAATATTAAAAATGCGTTATATTCCAATATTTTAGAAATGTGTCAGTTAACAGAGATCTGCATAATTCGATAAATAATTATGTGATTAGAATGTTATCTACGGGGAAACAACATATTGGTAAGGATTTGTTTGATTCTATGGATCATTTCCAGTTACTTATGTTTTATGTTTGCGGAATAATGTGCCATTTGTGGATATACGTAAGCGTTACACTCAGATGTTTTAGATTTTTGTCAGTGAAGAAGTTCATGATGTAATAAAAAACATGTGTGATACATGTAAGAAAGTGTTCTATGGAGCAATAACATATTGTAAGGATTCGTTTGTTTTCGTGGATCAGCTCCAGTTACAGTTGGATGTTTCATGCTTTTAAGTTGTCGGAAATATTGTTCCATTAGGGAATATTATACTACAGTAAGTGTTACGGTTTTTGTTTACTTTTTTGTTCATGTTGATCTACATTACAGTTTGTTGTATTGTTCGTATTAAATAACGCATAAATACAGTTTGGTGATCAGCTATATTGCATTTTATTAAATTTCAATTTACAAATTGAAAACGGGACCTGTCGTTGTGTAATGTGATGGTGTAGCTGCGGAATCGTAGCTTGTTGGGTCATTTGGTCCACCAAATAAAAAAAAAATGGTACAAATACAGTACGGTTCCGCAGTTGTAGTATTACTGATAATGATTATGTACATTTAGAGTTGACCTAAGTAAATACATGTTAAAGTGTAGTTTTTAAAACATTGTATGGTTAAAAAATATTTTCTTATTTTGCGAACTATCGAAAAAATGTTGAGACAAATTTAAGTTAGGGGTCCAGTAGCTCTTCGCAGTCTTGTTTGATATGTGTTGTATTTTTCTGATGTTGCAGACCATATTATAAATATTAGGTCAGCGAAGCATACTTTAAATAACGCCTAAGGACTTAAAGAAATAAATTCAAAACATAAAATAACCTTCTTCGGACTTAAAAAGGTAAAAAGGTACGAATTCGCAGCTTGTTATTCTTGTTACATTTTTCATGTTTGTGCCCCAGCTAATAAACGGGTGATTGCGTGATAAATATTAAAGAAATAAATAAGTTTTTCCTTACACATAAGAGGTTTTATGTGTTAGTCACTGTTTAATAAAATTAAATAATTCATAAGGCCAAACAAAAAAATATGTGTGTTTACGGTTACATAGACTTACAATATAGTAGGCAGGTCATTTGTTTTTTTTTGGGGTGGGGGGGGGGGGGGTGGGGAATCCTGAATCGTGTTGGTTAAATTAGTAATTTAAATTTTGACCTTTATCTTTTATATCTTTCTCATGTGTAAAGCTTGTAAGTTTCAAGAATTTACTATAAAGCCTTTAAAAGTCTGGACTAATACAGTCATTAAATGAGCTATCAATTTCGTTACAAGCGTACATGTTTACATTTAGCCGCCATGATGGGGCGGAAGTATGAAAATAGAACTAAAACTCGGAACAATACCAGGAGTTTTCCGGCTCGAAGTAACCTCCGTTAAAACGCAAAAAACCTTTAAGGTCGGCTTCCAAAAAATAGGTAGGGTCGGGTACCCGGAAACCCACATATTTTTTGGCCTAGTCTTTAATAGCAAAATTGTTAAATTAGAAAGAAGAAATTAATGTCAATTTACTTTTATAGATATTCTGTACCAGAGTCCGGACGAAAATCAGTATGCTTAGACGATGCATAATTTTGAGGCAAATATTAAATATTTGGTAGAGAATGAAGAATTTACTTTAATTATGTCAAAAATTGTTCGAAACATTATTTTGTACAAATTTCAAAAGAGCGTTAAAATGTATGAAAATTCCTCGTTGTATAATGTAAGGGGGTAGTATTATCACGCTACTGTATTTTAAAAAATAAATCAAGATGGCAAACAGCTTGCAACTAAATTTTTGTAGAAAAGAATTCTTAATTTTGTTTATTTATAATGTTAACACCACATTTAAAACTTGTCGTTAACGTTTCTGAACACCCTATGACAGTTTCTCTAAATTCTGTAAATGTCACCGTTTTTATTTTAGAAGTTTCATTTTCTACCCAGTATTAACAGTTTTTCTTTTTGACTTATATAATTTACCTTTATTATTAATTTTGAATTTGGCGCCAAAATCAAGTTTGATTACATTTCCGGCTTGCACAGCATCTATCGCTTCTTATTTTGAAACACGTGTAGTGAGGGTCAGACAAAGACAATTTGAGTTCATTCACGCATCAACGTTTTAGAACGATTCGTAAACTGTTCAGAGATATGGTTATGAGAGTGAGGAATAGTTTATTTTATTTTATTTTTACACTATTTTCATATTCTATGTTTAGTTTGTTTTTAGTAAATATTAGCCTCATGGGTTTTTGGATAACGTAATTTCAACATACAAGCTATTTTATTTAAATCATAAACATCATTTTATTCACAGATGAAATTTGATATTTTCTAAATATGTGTAAGGATTCTATCGCATTTTAATAAGCGTCAATTAATTCAGTTTTTTTTGTTGTTTCTTTGTTTTCAATAACGGTACATTGATTTATTTGCAATATGTAGAGATAACGCACACATCGTTAGGTTGATTGTAACAGTATTTTGTCGTCTGCTAAATTTTCTTATCAGTATGTGTATTCAATCAGCGTGTGGAATGTTTAGAGAAATTGCTATTTTTAGAATAGTTAGGTATTTAAGATCAGCCACTGTATACAATGCATGTTATTAAGATAGTGTGTTTGTTTGTTTTGTAGTTCTTACAGTGTTGAAGTATTCAATGTCATGATGCTATGGTTTTGTAAATAAATATCTGTAGAAGAACTTCGTTTTTAACGCATAACTTCCCCCAAGTCCTGAAACAGTAAGAACTCAAATCACAATGTCTCAAGAGAACGCTACTCAAAACAGAAACGACAGACAATGATGAGTTACGGAGATCTTCTAGAGATAGGAAGAAGACAGAGAGTATGGAAGAATATGTGGAAGAAGTACTTAAAAAACGAGTTAAGAGACTTGAAAACGCATATGAACGTTGGAAGAAAAAAGAACGTCTGTGTAAAGAATAAATGCAGAAGGAATTTCAGTCAGAAGAACTAGGAAAATTATTACACTCTCTAAAGGAAACTGATGTTCTTAACATTTGCGAAAACTTCCGTTTAGCATCTACACCAACCCCAGAAATCGTACGTAAAGTGTATGCATGCGTCGCCATTACAGCCGACATGTCGAAAATCATTAACGAAATTATAAGTGGTGTGCCAGATTTTAAGGAAGATTGCTTTAATAAACTAAGAAAGGGACAATACGCTGCATCAATATTTACACAAACGAGTGAGATATCACAAAAGTCTACAAAGTTATCGGACAAGGTTGCTGAAGCTGCGTATGACCTTGCAGAAAAACAAGCTAACCTGGCGGCACAAGAAGAAAAAAAATACAGGTTACAACTTGAAATTAAAAATAATGTGTTGGGATGCCAACACAGAAGTCGCCCAAAATCCCCATGGATAGTATTGCGTTCCACTCAGGACATTAAGATGTACCTACATATCAAATTGCATTCAAATCGGACCACGTTTAAAATTTGACGCGTTTTTGGCGACCATCTTGAAACGCCAGTTAGAAAAAAAAATTTCGAATTTGGATTTCCACTCGGAACACTTAAATCCACCTCCACACCAAATTTTGTTGAAATCGGAGCACATTAAATGTCATCGAGATCGGATAACGTTGAAAATTATACACGTTTTAAGCGGCCATTTTGAAACCCGAAGTCGGAAAAAAAATTTAAAGGTAGCGTTTCACTCCAAATACTAACCTCTACCTCCATACCAAATTTCGTTGAAATCGGACCACGGGAAAATTTTCGCTATTTTTGGGTGGGTGTCGTCAAGTGGCGGCCATTTTAAAATGGCGGCCATTATCAAAATTCTGACCATTGACTGCAACCCTCAATATGTCGATCTACAACTTTGCCAAGTTTCATTTAATTCTATTAAGATGTATTTGAGAAATGTGTCGGACAAGTTCATGGTCTAGGAGAAGTAGAAACCGAAATAATATTAATAATAATTATAAATAATGTGTTGGGATGCCAACACAGAAGTCGCCCAAAATTCCCATGGATAGTATTGCGTTCCACTCAGGACATTAAGATGTACCTACATATCAAATTTCATTCAAATCGGACAACAAGTTTAAAATTGACGCGTTTTTGGCGGCCATTTTGAAACCCCAGGTGGAAAAAAATTCTAAATTTGGATTTCCACTCGATACACTTAAATCCACCTCCACACCAAATTTATGTGCAATCAGAGCACGTTAAATGTCATCGAGATTGCATAACGTTGAAAATTATACACGTTTTTGGCGGCCATTTTGAAACCTGACGTCAGAGAAAAAAATTAAAGGTAGCGTTTCACTCGAAATGCTAACATCTACATCCATACCAAATTTCGTTGAAATCGGACCACGGGAATTGCTATTTTAAGGTGGGTGTCGTCAAGTGGCGGCCATTTTGAAATGGCGGCCATTATAAAAATTCTGACTATTGGCTGCACCCCTCCATATGCCGATCTACAACTGTGCCAAGTTTCATTTGATTCTATTAAGACGTCTCTGAGAAATGTGGCGGACAAGTTCACGGTCTAGAAAAAGTGGAAAACGAAATAATAATAATTAAAAATAATGTGTTGGGATGCCAACACAGAAGTCGCCCAAAATCCCCATGGATAGTATTGCGTTCCATTCAGGACATTGAAATGAACCTACATATCAAATTTCATTAAAATCGGACAACATTTAAAATTTCACCCGTTTTTGGCCGCCATTTTGGAAACCACGGTCGAGAAAAAATTTCGAATGTAGAGTTCCACTCGGGACACTTAGATCTACCTCCACACCAAATTTCATTGCAATCGGAGCACGTTAAATGTCATCGAGATCGCATAACGTTGAAAATTATACACGTTTTTGGCGGCCATTTTGAAACCGAAAGTCCGAGAAAAAATTTAAAGGTACCGTTTCACTCGAAATACTAACATCTACCTCCATACCAAATTTCGTTGAATTCGGACCACGGGAAAATTTTTGCCATTTTTGGGTGGGTGTCGTCAAGTGGCGGCCATTTTGAAATGGTGGCCATTATCAAAATTCTGACTATTGACTGCACCCCTCCATATGCCCATCTACAACTGTGCCAAGTTTCATTTGATTCTATTAAGGCGTCTCTGAGAAACGTGTCGGACAAGTTCACGATCTAGAAAAAGGAGAAACCGGAATAATAATAATAATAATAATAATAATAATAATAATAATAATAAGAAACGGTGCAAAAACAATAAGTCGCCAAAACTTTGTTTTGGGCGACTTAATAATAAGAAACGGTGCAAAAACAATAAGTCGCCAAAACTTCGTTTTGGGCGACTTAATAATAAGAAACCGTGCAAAAACAATAAGTCGCCAAAACTTCGTTTTGGGCAACTTAATAATAATAAGAAACGGTGCAAAAACAATAAGTCGCCAAAACTTCGTTTTGGGCGACTTAATAAAGAACGCTGAGCATAAATAACTAGAAACAAAGAAGAACGTTGAGGTAGCCAAAGCAAAATTAAATGAATAAAAACGTGCAAAAGAAAATTTGAATGACATTGATCATGTTAATATCAAGCATGAAACTGATGAGATACCAACTGTTCAAAGTACTAAACCTATCGAATTGGGTCCTAAGCCCAAAGTTACAAAACATTCTAATGCAAAACACAAAGCAGAGGCTTCAACTGTGAATGCTTATCTTAAACATGAACCTGTAATTTGTGATTTTGTACCGATGTCAACGAACGTAACGAGATCAACAGATAAGCTAAACGTCTCGACGTACGCATTTCCTTTGTTCCTCAACTGCCTAACTCTTGGACAAATACCGTACCAACGCAAGTTCATTTCGCCACAGCAGGTACACCACTTGTTAGTCAAAGTGCAATTACCATACAGCATGATTCTGCTTACGTACCACAGCCGAACGTCTCCAATGTCAACTCAAATGACTCACAAATAAACTCAAACGAAGCAATCACTTCATTAGTACGTGCAATCACAGACTCTTTGAACTTGTGTCGGCTTCCGGTACCAGAGCCTTCGATATTCTCAGGCGATCCGTTAAGATATATTGAATTGAAAACTTCCTTCCAGATTTTGATCGAACATAGAGGTATTCCAACGCCAGAGAAGATATTCAACCTGAAAAATTAAGTGGCGATGCACGAAAGGCCGTTGAAGGTTTCCTTTACAACAACAACGAGTCGACCTTCGACAAGGCATGGAAGGTGCTTGAAGAGTGATATGGGCACCCCTTTATTATGCATAAGGCGTTTAGAGATAAACTGGGCAAATGGCCAAGGATACCAAATCGAGACCCGATCGCATTCCGGGACTTTACTGACTTTTTACAAGGTTGCTTGGATGCCGTTTCTCATGTTCCTAGTTTGAGCATACTTAACGAATGTATGGAAAACCAAAGGATAATCGGTAAACTTCCAGATTGGGCTTCAAATCGTTGGAATAGGGAGGTCAGTCAACATCTTCAAAGCACGTCTATGTATCCAACGTTTGGACAATTCGTAGAGTTTATGGTTAGGGAGGCAAGAATCGCTTGTAATCCTATCTAATCACATTACGCTCTGAATTACGATCGCAAGGTTAACAGGGAGCTTAAAGGCAATAAACCAGTGTTGGTGTGGGTATCCCCAGAAACCGATCCTTCATCCGAGATATTAGTGTAATGCACTTCTTGATACACAGAGTGACACGACGTTTATTCACGAAGAGACCGAAATGGCACTTAATATACGTGGAGACCCAGTGAAACTCAGTCTCTCCACTATGACGTCACAAAAACCGTCATCGATAGTAATGTGACGGCGGTCGGGTTCAAATGACTATAAACGGACAGATGGATGCAGTGATGCTGGCTTTAGTCCTCAAAATCACATAAACACTAATTATACTAATCTACAGTTTATTAAATATATATTTATCTCAATTATCTACAGTCAATTTTACAACATAGTAGGAGGAATTCCTTTAACAAAATCAGCACCAAACATTACATTCAGGATATTCTATATCCTATCGGCCAAACGCACATGAGGTAACGGTTGAATATAATTCAACATAGTGGAATAACTAACAAATAATCAACCACAAAACACGCATAAATCACAGAACACAGAACACAGACTCATACAAAGTTACAGGTTAATCCATTAACCATTAAGTACATCCAAAAACATTTCATGGCTCATATCATAATAACACCAAAGAACCTACTCTAGCATTGCCACAACTGCCTACTAAACAATCAAACAACTTGGCACTTATATACCCAAGCCTTATCACCTGACCTCAATTATCTCCTAAATTTCTCCTAACTTTCTCCTAAAATTCTCCTAACTTCCTCCTAATTTTCTCCTAACACTTACATCACCATTATAATCAACAAACCATAAATCAGTATAAACATGCATATACAGAACTGATAAAAGATATCATATTACTACTTTCACTACTCCCAGACTACGTTAATGACTTTAACACACGGACAATACATAGATTACACTATAAAGACTAAAACATAGTTGCTTATCAATTGGATACAAATTGTAATAAATACATTCCTTCCCCTGCAAATAATGACTGACCTCAGTCATTGAAATAATCAAAAGTAAATCAAGACATAAAAATAAGGATAAGATGCATCAAAACAAACTATGCACAAATGTAAACAATACAAAAAAAATATTAAAGTAAAATTAAACAAAATATTAACACTTACAGAATAATTTAAGACCTTACAAATATTATATTTAAAGTCACTGTTAAATTTGAAGGAAAGTAAAATTAATCCATTTTAAATTGTCTCTGTGGTCCAGTCTGCAAATGTTCATTTAAATCACCCAGAAGGAATTAAGCTAACTTAGAAAAGTCCACATTTTCAGGTACAAAATTCCAATTTTTGTCGGCAACAATCCAGAAAAAACTATAAATTTTCGAAGTCTCAACAGTTAATTTTCAGCAAAGGCAATATTATATAGCAAATGTCATGACTCAGCCATAGGAACTTGACCAGTAGCACGACTGGCTAATTCAGAATAGCATTTCCGCGATACGCTTTGCTAATCCCTTCAAATGTCTTAATCCAACTTTCAAAGTCTTCGCCGATGTCACCCAAGAATTTAGATGGCCTAACATCAGATCGCTGTTCCGGAAAAAAAGGTTATTCTATTGCAACACGCGAACATTTTCATCCGAAGATATACTACTGTTTCTATGCCTATTGCCACCTGGCATGATTACAGAAAAATTCACTTAATTGAAATAACAGAATACAACTAAATTCCAATTAATTAGAAATTTCACACACAAAATGCGTATTTTAGAATCGTATCCCACTTCTGACACCAAAAATAAATGCGCCGGCGGTCGAGTGCAAATGACTATAAACGGACAAACGGATTCAGGATACTGGCTTTAGTCCTCAAAATCACATAAACACTAATTATACTAATCTACAGTTTATTAAATATATATACATCTCAATTATCTACAGTCAATTTTACAAAATACTTGGAGGAATTCCTTTAAGAAAATCAGCACCAAACATTACATTCAGGATATTCTATATCCTACCGGCCAAACGCACATGAGGTAACGGTTGAATATAATTCAACATAGTGGAATAACTAACAAATAATCAACCACAAAACACGCATAAATCACAGAACACAGAACACAGACTCATACAAAGTCACAGGTTAATCCATTAACCATTAAGTACATTCAAAAACATTTCATGACTCATATCATAATAACACCAAAGAACCTACTCTAGAATTGCCACAACTGCCTCCTAAACAAACAAACAACTTGGTACTTATATACCCAAGTCTTATCACCTGACCTCAATTATCTCCTAAATTTCTCCTAACTTTCTCCTAAAATTCTCCTAATTTTCTCCTAACACTTACATCACCATGATAATCAACAAACCATAAATCAGTATAAACATGCATATACAGAACTGATAAAAGATATCATATTACTACTTTCACTACTCCCAGACTACGTTAATGACTTTAACACACGGACAATACATAGATTACACTATAAAGACTAAAACATAGTTGCTTATCAATTGGATACAAATTGTAATAAATACATTCCTTCCCCTGCAAATAATGACTGACCTCAGTCATTGAAATAATCAAAAGTAAATCAAGACATAAAAATAAGGATAAGATGCATCAAAACAAACTATGCACAAATGTAAACAATACAAAAAAAATATTAAAGTAAAATTAAACAAAATATTAACACTTACAGAATAATTTAAGACCTTACAAATATTATATTTAAAGTCACTGTTAAATTTGAAGGAAAGTCAAATTAATCCATTTTAAATTGTCTCTGTGGTCCAGTCTGCAAATGTTCATTTAAATCACCCAGAAGGAATTAAGCTAACTTAGAAAAGTCCACATTTTCAGGTACAAAATTCCAATTTTTGTCGGCAACAATCCAGAAAAAACTATAAATTTTCGAAGTCTCAACAGTTAATTTTCAGCAAAGGCAATATTATATAGCAAATGTCATGACTCAGCCATAGGAACTTGACCAGTAGCACGACTGGCTAATTCAGAATAGCATTTCCGCGATACGCTTTGCTAATCCCTTCAAATGTCTTAATCCAACTTTCAAAGTCTTCGCCGATGTCACCCAAGAATTTAGATGGCCTAACATCAGATCGCTGTTCCGGAAAAAAAGGTTATTCTATTGCAACACGCGAACATTTTCATCCGAAGATATACTACTGTTTCTATGCCTATTGCCACCTGGCATGATTACAGAAAAATTCACTTAATTGAAATAACAGAATACAACTAAATTCCAATTAATTAGAAATTTCACACACAAAATGCGTATTTTAGAATCGTATCCCACTTCTGACACCAAAAATAAATGCGCCGGCGGTCGAGTGCAAATGACTATAAACGGACAAACGGATTCAGGATACTGGCTTTAGTCCTCAAAATCACATAAACACTAATTATACTAATCTACAGTTTATTAAATATATATACATCTCAATTATCTACAGTCAATTTTACAAAATACTTGGAGGAATTCCTTTAAGAAAATCAGCACCAAACATTACATTCAGGATATTCTATATCCTACCGGCCAAACGCACATGAGGTAACGGTTGAATATAATTCAACATAGTGGAATAACTAACAAATAATCAACCACAAAACACGCATAAATCACAGAACACAGAACACAGACTCATACAAAGTCACAGGTTAATCCATTAACCATTAAGTACATTCAAAAACATTTCATGACTCATATCATAATAACACCAAAGAACCTACTCTAGAATTGCCACAACTGCCTCCTAAACAAACAAACAACTTGGTACTTATATACCCAAGTCTTATCACCTGACCTCAATTATCTCCTAAATTTCTCCTAACTTTCTCCTAAAATTCTCCTAATTTTCTCCTAACACTTACATCACCATGATAATCAACAAACCATAAATCAGTATAAACATGCATATACAGAACTGATAAAAGATATCATATTACTACTTTCACTACTCCCAGACTAAGTTAATGACTTTAACACAAGAACAATACATGGATTATACTATAAAGACTAAAACATAGTTGCTTGGATACAAATTGTAATTATGACAGTAAGAGAATTACAAATCTTATAGTTCGTGGTTTTCGTTCAACAGAAAAAATAAAGATCAATTGCCCATATATACTAGAGGGTTTATTCCAGTAGATAAGATTCATATACCTACAAACAAAACTGCCGAGCAGTTTAATCATCTTAACGAAATAGTTAACGAGATTCCACCGCTTTAATCTTGCGATGTCGCACTTTTAATTGTCTATAATTGCTCACAAGCCCTCGCTCCAAGAAAATTAATAACAGGCAAAGGAAGTGAACCATATGCCATCGAGACTAGACTAGGATTGAGTATAGTCGGATACGCAAATAATGTTCTTGAAAATGGTGACGCATAACACATCGAATATCGGTGAAGGAATTACCACCCATTTGTACGCCACGCGATGTTGTGAAGGTCTTAGAATCGGACTTTAAAGACATAAACTCTCAACACAAAATTTCACAAGACGACTTGAACTTTATGCAAAAGCTTGAACAGAGCATACACCAACGAGAAGACGGACACTACGAGATGGCACTTCTGTTTAAATCGAGACCATCGCTTCCAAAAAAAAAAAAAAAACACTTGCCGAAATTCGACTAGATCATCTCAAACGATGATTGAGGTCAAATGAAAGATACTTTAACCAGTACCAAGAGTTCATCGAAGAGATGCTTAAACGTGGTGATGCAGAACTGCCAAAGGTAAATAATTCAAACTGTTCAAAATGGTTCATTCCGCATCATGGTGTATTCCATGTTGACAGGGCCTCCCTTAACGAACTGTCTTGCCGGTGTATTATGCCGATTTAGGAAATCTCCGGTTGTAATAATGTGTGACATAGAGAAAATGTTCCACCAATTTTATGTGAACGAAGAAGATAGGGATTATCTCAAATTTTTATGGTGGGAGAACAACGACCTAACAAAAAATCCGTCCGAGTACAGAATGAACGTACATTTGTTTGGCGCCGCGTCTTCACCTGGTTGCGCAAATTATGGCTTGAAACACTTGGCTAAATCTAACGAAGAGACGTTCCCACAAGCAGCGTCCTTTATTCAAAACAATGTCTATGTAGACAATGGATTAGTTAGCGTTGAATCGGTAGTAGAAGCTAAGCAACTGATAAGAGATGCCCAACTACTTTGTTCTCAGGGCGGACTACGATTACACAAATTTGTGTCAAATAGCACAGCGGTTATTGATTCCGTTCCAAAGTCGTAGAGAGCAACAAATGTCAATAAGATGGACTTAGGTCAGGAGAGGGTACCAATTGAACGTGCATTAGGCGTAAATTGGTCAGTCGAAGAAGACTCGTTAGAATTCAATATTCAAATCAGGGAAACGAAGCCTACTAGAATGAACATGCTTTCTATCGTTGCGTCAATCTACGATCCACTAGGATTTCTTGTGCCGTTCACGCTAAATGGTAAACGAATTCTTCAATTTATGTGTCAGAACGGAATATCACGGGACGATCCTTTACCGGATTGTAACGTTCCCGAGTGGATCAATTGGATTCATGATATAAGAAATCTAGTAGTCAATTTAAAAATACCGAGATGCATCAAACCAACTAGTTTTGAAAACCCGTCATGCATTGAATTACACCACTTCTCAGATGCGAGTACTTCTTGATACGGACAATGTTCGTACATACGTTTCATCAGTAAAAACACAATACATTGTGCGTTCTTAATGGGGAAGGCTAGGGTTGCACCTACAACAGTGGTTACTATACCAAGATCAGAGCTTACAGCAGCAGTATTGTCAGTGAGGATGAGTATATTCGTACGGGAAGAAATAGGCTAACCTATAAGCAAGGATTATTTCTGGACCGAATCCAAAGTTGTATTGAGTTACATTAAAAACGATGCTAGAAGATCTCATGTATTTGTAGCAAATCGTGTACAAATGATCAGGGAATTCTCAGACCTGAATCAATAGTATTATGTTGAGTCGAGCCAAAATCCTGCGGACTATGCATCGCATGGATTATCTGCAAATGACATATCGACGTCTTCTTGGCTAAGTGGACCGAAATTCTAATGGGAACGATAGTTACCAGAAACAACCATTGAATGCGAATTAAAACTTAGAGACCCGGAAGTTCGAGCCAGTAGATCATTATGTACTAAGGCATCAGCGTCATTTGATCTACTGTAGCATTTCGAACGATTTTCTAGTTGGAGAATAGCACTATCCGTCGCGGCAAGAATCACACGTTTAGCGAATGGTATCAAAGGATTTCATAGCCCATCAGTAGAGGAAAGAGGCAACGCGGAACACGTTTTGATAAGAAACGTACAACAAAGTGTGTTTCCTGACGAAATATACATCTTAAAGGCATCAAAAGCACTTTCGAGAACAAGCAAACTATTTGCACTCGATCCTACCGTATAAGTGGTTTTTTTCGCGGTGATTTAATTTTCGCTATATTCGCGGTAAAAGTTGGGACGCGAAAATAAAAACTCGCGAAATATTAAGACAAATGATAGTGTTATTCATTATGACTACGGACCGCGAAAATCACATTACGCCAAAAGAAACTCACATAGGTTTTTAACAAAAACGCTAAATTTTCCCCACGCGAAAAAAAACCACTTATACGGTATTTTAAGAGACAATTTGTTAAGAGTAGGGGGAAGATTTAAGAATGCACAACTGGACAATGTAGCGAAACACACAATCATATTACCGCAGAGACGCCATATAACAAATCTCATTATTTCTATTGTTATGACTCTGTTCATCCCCAAGGTAGAGGAATTACGGCAAACCAGCTCCGGGTTGATGGGTATTGGATTGTTGGCGGAAGTAAGACAGTTGCCATCTTAACATAAATGCGTCATCTGTAGAAAGCTTAGACGACCAACAGAAGTTCAACGAATGGCCGATTTACCAAACGACCGAGTAGAAGTTTCACCGCCGTTTACTAACGTCGGAATGGACTGTTTTGGGCCATTAACAGTTAAACAAGGGCGCAAAGAAATTAAACGTTATGGTCTACTGTTTACATGCCTTTGTTCAAGGGCGGTCCATATAGAAATGTTTGATGATATGAGCACAGATTCTTTTAT
Organism: Limnoperna fortunei; assembly: GCA_944474755.1. NCBI lineage: Eukaryota > Metazoa > Mollusca > Bivalvia > Mytilida > Modiolidae > Limnoperna > Limnoperna fortunei. The sequence goes on from OX104124.1 coordinate 46,671,982, forward strand.
TGATGGTTTAAGATGTTTTATGGCAATAAGAGGAAAGGTTCAACAAATCCGTTGCGACCAAGGTTCAAACTTTGCAGGGCAAAAAATGAGTTGAAAGGTTGAAATTAGATAAGGTGAACTTTCTGACGGAACAATAATGCAACTTTATCATGAACGCACCATATTCCAGTCATACAGGAGGTATATGGGAGCGACAAATTTGCACCGTTCGAAACGTATCGACTGCCATTCTCATGCAACATCCTGGAAGATTAGATGACTCTTGTCTCAGGACATTTCTGTATGAATCAATGTACATCGTTAATAGCCGTCCACTCACAGTTTCCAAAATTGATGATCCGAATGCTTAAGAGCCCTTGACACCAAACCATATCCTCACTTCGAAATCTGAATTTCCGCCACCACCTCCTGGAGAATTTGTAAAAGAGGATATTTATGCAAAAAACGATGGAGGAGGGTACAATTCTTGTTGCAAGTTTTGGTAAAGATAGAAAAAGGAATATCTGATAAACTTGACCTTGCGGCAGAAGTGGCATGCTACAAGACGAAATATACGCGAGAGAGATATAGTTCTCTTTAAAGATGAAGATTTACCTCGTATTAATTGGCCTATTGCGGAAGCTGTAGAAAAAAGGCCGGATAAGGATGGACTAGTAAGAAGAGTGTTTGTTCAGTTTGGAAACAAGGACTCTAAGAAGTCGTCAGTTTTGGAAAGAAGTGTACATAAACTAGTGTTGTTGGTTGAAAATTAGGACAGTTGTTTAGATGCAATACTGTAACATTATATCTTTGAATTAGGCTATACATATATCTATGTAATCAAATACATCAAAGTGTAGATTGTTGTCATTGTAGTCTATATAAGTGTTTAAAATCAATATACTTGTAGGGATTTTAAGGTGGGAGTGTAAATGTCACTGTTTTTATTTTAGAAGTTTCATTTTCTACTAAGTATTTACAGTTTTTCTTTTTGACTTATATAATTTCCATTTATTATTAATTTGAATTTGACGCCAAAATCAAGTTTGATTACATTTCCGGCTCGCCCAGCATCTTTCGCTTCTTATCTTGAAACACGTGTTGTGAGGGTCAGACAAAGAAAATTTAAGTTCATTCACGCATCAACGTTTTAGAACGATTTGCAAACAGTTCAGCGACTTGGTTATGAGAATGAGGTATAGTTTATTTTATTTTATTTTTTCACTATTGTCATATTTTATGCTTAGTTTGTTTTTAGTAAATATTAGCCTCATTGGTTTTTGAATAATGTAATTTCAACATACATGTAACTGTCGTCAAGCTATTTTATGCAAATCATAAACATCATTTTATTCATAGGTGAAATTTGATATTTTCTAAATATGTGTAAGGATTCTATTGTATTTTAATAAGCGTCAATTAATTCAGTTTGGTTGTTTCTTTGTTTTCAATAACGGTACATTGATTAATTTGCAAAATGTAGAGATAACGCACACATCGTTAGGTTGATTGTAACAGTATTTGGCGTTTGCTAAACTTTCTTATCAGTATGTGTATTCAATCAGCGGGTGAAATGTTTAGAGAAATTGCTATTTTTAGAATAGTTAGGTATTGTAGATCAGCCACTGTATTTTGTTAAGATAGTGTATTTGTTTGTTTTGTAGTTTTTACTGTGTTGAAGTGTTACGATATCATGATGCTATGTAAATAAATATCTATAGAAGAACTTCGTTTCTTAACGCATAACTTTACCCAAGTCATGTAACAAATATTCCAGTGGTCACGTGACGTCTTTGTTTTGTTAATGGCGACGTCACATGAAATGTCTTTGATTGTCAGTTTTTAATGACCGATTTAGAGATTCCAAAAAATAGTATGAAAGTTTTGTTATTTTTAAATATAACATTTACATTTTATCGATGTCAACTTTATTTTTAAGTCTTTCTTTAAAATTTATTCTTGCCTTCTTCTTTCGCTTTGTTACAGTTTTTCGGCGATATCAACTTTCGGACGACAACAATCAATAAATCAAAATTAAGCAGATTTTGATCACGTTATTTCATTTTGATCACATGATACGTAATTGCCGTAGAGCTCACCTCTCTTCGCGGGCAGCTTCGCTGCCCGCCTCGAGCTGTGCTCGCTATAAATTTGAATCAACCACACTTTACTATAATTTCTTACTAAGTAGAAAATGGCAAACAGTTTCACAATTTTTAATATATAGCGATGTGTGTACGTTGTGCTATTTTTGCTCAAGGTGGATACGTTTTTGAGGTGGTAAAAATTTTAAGCGGGGACAAATTTATATGCACTATAATGTCTTCATAAGTCGAAAATGGCTATACAGCTTAACAATTTTTACAATGTAGCGATTTTTGCAAGTGTGCGATTTTTTTATCAAGCTGGGGACGTTTTCAATGGGATTTTTTATTTGCCTTTTTGAGAGGGGGTGGGTGTTACAAAAAGTGGGGGCAATTTGACCTGCGTCTTCATATTAACATATATATATATACATAAATATTTTTGTATGGTTTGGGGTTTAACGCCACTTTGATGATAAATTGTTTACCTTCATTGTGCCGACTACCGTCTTGAATTACCTGGTGAAAAACCCACCATTTTCGGAAATAAAATTGTCAATTAAGACTGGTGTCGAGCACACCCTACTCCTAAAACAGAAAAAGAACACGCCACAATTCGATGAAAATATTAAAATCATTCATTTTAAAAGATGAAAATCGAGACAAGTTGCATTTAATACATCCAATCATATGCAAACTTTGGGTTGTTCTTGCGAATGTTGTTCAAAAGTGTCTGGAAGTGCTGAAGAATAACAGAAGCTGTTTACTTGTAGATAAGTCATTGGTACCAATTACAAGAACTATATACGCAAACTGAGAAACTTCAGAAGAAATCTTTGTCCATAACTGCTCAATACGAAAACCACTGTGTGATAATGCGGTATAACACGATGGCAAGTATTTCGAGAAATACTACTCTGAGAATGACCAGCAACTATATGCAAGGGCATTGTTAGATACATAAATGTAAATGTTACTTCTGAGTAACTTATAAAGGAAATAACATATTGCTATTTCTTCATAAGCAAACAGGTGTTAACAACAGATAATGTTTCGGCCAATAAATGAGCCACTTTAACATGTTTAATGAAAAGGTTAATTGAAACCTGTTTACAGAAACTTCCCATTTTTTATGCAATAAACATGCCACTATATAAGAAGTTAATTGAGTTCGATTATGGCTTTACGCATTTGTGAAGACAAGAGTCTAGGGCCTGCAATATATGTTAGAGTGCATTCCAGTTTGACGATTCGCAGATTGCCGCGTCCAATTTGCCTATTCGCAGATTGCTGCGTCCAATTTGCCGATTCCCAGATTGCCGCCTCCGATTTGCCGATCCCCAGTTTGCCGTTTCCTTATATTCAACCAATAATTTTATCGAGAATTGTGTGTGTTTAGGAAAATTATATTAATTAAATAAGCAAATTAATTTGACATTAAAAGAAATAAATTTGTTACATATGAATATTCAGCTTGAGACGTTGTTTGTTTTAAATCAATATGATAAGCTTGATGTAAATTTGTTACTCAATGAAAACTTTCTATAAAAACACACAAATCTTGCAAGATAAATGTAGTATTTTTACCTTCACTGCATTAGAAATTGCATGTTAAAGTGGGAGCGTCTCAAACTGTTTTAACTAGCGAAAAAAAGGAATTGGTCATGGATATATATGGCATATATTTTTTATGGGTTTATTAATTTCCTAGTCCAGGTTAATGCTGAGGAATGTTATAAAGGTATGCAAATCACAGAAATGTTAGTGTTTTCGACAATAACCAAAATATTTACTACTGTGCTACCTTAAAATTGTGGCGTGTAGAACTGTAGAATCGTATCGGTAAAAATTTGATCCCAGCTTATGCAATAAATTCGTCAAAAGTTGATCCGGATGAGCCTTTTCACAAATCAATTCAGAAATTATGAACTTTCAGAATTCAAATTTTGACAACCACGCCATGATTACGAATAAAGTGTAAAACTAACGAATTAGGTGTTGTAGAAATATCAGTAACTAGTAAACTTCAAAGACATTAAAAATTATGTAGCAATGTAGGGAAACAGTTTTATATCTTATTATATGTATAAAACCTCCGGATGTGAATCACTCCCGGCTTGCTTCATTACGAGTATTGGGACCTCTTTGTAGCTCCGTGTATAAAAAAAGCTGCTACATATTGTAGCCAGGAAAAAAAACAGTAAGGCACGTACACAAAAACAAAACCATGCCAACGTTATATGCAGTTATTTGACTCATTATCCAAATATTAAATATTGGCAATAGTGCCAAATTTCAACAATATAAATGCAAGGGTGTAATCCATTATTTCGGTTAAGCAACTGGTATCCATCACAAACTTATTTGTTAGACCAGAAAACTTCGCACCATGGATTCTTAATTGGTCATTACGAAGTCATGCATTTTTCACGTGTAACATGCTGAATAGGATCAATTTTGCTATTTTATGCATTATAAGATACATTTTTTAAATTAACTTATAGCTGCATGAGTGATAAAGACGTACGTAAAATAATGAGAAACTTGCTCGTTTCAAAGGAATGACATAGTAGCTTAAAAATTACGTGTTGAGGGTGTGAGTTATTATTGAATGAAATGTATGTGTTTTCATACTGGTAAACCTTTCCGATCATTCGTGTTTTAAGACGTTTTTCAATTCCACAATTCATAGTCAGAATGCCCATGTGTAGAGGTGGGAAACCATGGACATGAAGCCACGCGATAGCAAGTGCCCACTGTGGCTGCAGACAAGGATGGAAAACAAAGCCTACGGGATGCCAATTTTTACAATTAGGCATGTGTTGCGGAAAATCCATAGGATCAGTAGTGTATGTAACAAAGTTGAATGTAATTGTTTATACCAAAAATCTAGTTGATAACTGTTGATTAAAGTTTTTTGGGGGAAATTTAAGGGCTACTAAAGATTATTTGTACAGTGCTAATATAGATCTAAATGATTTACTCTGACATAAAAAATATTAAATTGTGCAAACGGATATTAGAAAGTGTTTTTAATATTCAGTAAAATTTTAACAGGTACATGTAGGTACTAGTATCTAAATTCCTGGTATACTGGTAACCATGGCAGCTTGTTCAGAAGAAGAAAATTATATACGAATGGCTTTCGTACTGACTGGTATATCCCCAAGAGCTGTTCGAGCTTTATTTGACCGAGAATTTGCACCGATATGTCTAAAGGAGACTTTAAGCAAAGAGGGCAACAAGCTGTTGGAGTTGAAGAAAAAGAGGGTTATTAATGAGGCTCAGTATAAACTTTTGATTCCACCTGGTAAGTGCATTATAGTTTATGTAATAGTTATTTGTTTAATTTGTAAGAAGAGAAGATAAAGCCAAACACAATCCTCACAATTCACTTTACTCAAAAAAAAACATAACAGAAAGGTCAAAAACAAGGACATAACACTGAAATAACAGGGCAACTTAAACTTTGCCTTTTTTATCGCCTAAAAGCGACTTTTAAGTCCCAAAAGGACAAAATCAACCAGTGTAGTGAGTCGTGATCCACAGTTCTCTGTAGATATATGCAGCACATACAACCAGAAATTTTTAACAGAACAATACAAACGGATAGCTTTAAATAACTGTAATATTTCTTCAGTATACATGGCAATTATGACTTGGTATAAACAAACAAATATAACGGAAATTTGTGGTGGAGATTTACATATATACACTGCCCTATAGTGCGAGTACCGTTAAGGAGGGATTACTGTTTGTGGCTGTATATTTGATGATTATCTTTTACACGGTCTTCTGTAGCTTAAAATAGGACCATTAACATTCTCAATACTCACTGTTAAAAAAAAGACAAGAACGAAATGATTTATAATGGTGTAATATTTGAAAATTCTTTTAGGTAATGTAGAGTCAAAAACATTTGATGTTACCTTAATGATATGTTTGATTCGACATTTGACCAATTTGGTCCATCCTTCGACTGGATTTGAGAATCTACCACGCCCAGGGGAGATAACGCCTTGTGCTGACCTGGCAAGAATCAAGTACTACAGAAACTATATTGCCCATTTAGTTAACAACAAGATTGATAACTCTGTTTTTAGTAATGCTTGGAATGAAATCAGTGAGGTGAGTTAAACTAGGAACAATTTTAAGCTCAGTTTGAGGTGACATATACCACAGTTATGTCAATCTATTCTGTTTTCCAGTTGGAAGTTTCATGGCTATCAATTGATAGACAACTGTAATCTGCCATTTACTTGGGTGACACTTTTCAGTGTTTAGTGGTTATACAAACCTTAAATATCAGTACTCAAGAAATTAAATTCCAGCTGCTATGTTCAAAGCAAATGACTGGATTATGATATTATTACGTGGTGATTTCTGTATTGGCCTAGTTACTGGCCAAGGACCGATAACTAGGCCCATACAGAAATCATCACGTTATGATATCTTTATTAATTAACTAATCCTAATCTCTCAGGCCAATAAAGGTTGCAATTAGGCCAATACAGGGCGAATCAGGCCAATACCGATATTGGACTAGTTAATTCTGTATTGGACTGGTTCAGCAAAACATATCATATTGGCAGTTTAACTGTTATTTAAGCGAATATTATAGTAGTTAATTAATAAGTTTGCTTTATTACGTGATGATTTCTCTATCGGCCTAGTTATTTGTCCAAGGATTGCTGTATTGGCCTGAGGTGAAGCCAAAGAACAATACATCTGGCCAAGGACCAATAACTAGTATAGGCCAATATAGAAATCATCACTTAATGATATCATTATTAATTAACTAGTCCAAATCAAGCAGGCAAATATTGATTGAATCGGGCCAAAACCGATATTGGACTAGTTAATTCCTTTTTGGACTGGTTCAGCAAAATATATCAAATCGGTAGTTTAACTGTTATCTACAATGTACATGAATATTATAGTTATAAAAAAGTTGCTCATTAGAGGGCATTGGGATTATATCTTGACTGCACAAGGGAGAGTAGTATTGCCTGAAACATTGATAATTCCCCTCAGCCAAAGGCTAGGGCATTATCAGTGCAGAAGACAATACCACTGTCCCAAGTGCTGTCAAGTATCATGACACTGCCAGCTATATTAGCAAATATTATATTTATTTCATTGAAGAATTACGAAAACATGTGTTACTGAAAATAGAACTACGCATGTGTAAGAGTTTTCTAATAACGAAATTAAGACGGACATCCGGTCCGGAAATGCACTCAACAATGACGTCAGTTTTTATATCCGTATTTTATTAATTACATTATAAAACATATTACTACAAAAATAAGTTTGTGTTGTTATTTTTATAAATTAATTAACAGCATCAATTGTTTATTACACGTCTATTCAAATCTGATGCAGGTAAAGTCGCTTTTCATCAGACAACTTTGTTGATTCATTTTTTTGCTGATTTCCGTTTAATAACTCCAAATAACACACATGTCACTGGATACTATACAATACACGTGTATTTACGACCATAGAAGCCGACAAAGGATCTTTAATGATGCAATCGCAGATAACCGATAAATTTAATACGCGCATGCATCGTTTAACACTATAAAACCTAGGCGCAAAACAAATCGCCAGACGCAATATTTTGTCGCCAAATGAAAAAAATCGCAATTGGGCGACATTGGCGAAGCCAGGTGAATTAAAAGTTAATTGTGACTGGAAAACACCTAATATTTATTAAAAAAACGAAAGTCAAAATAAAACATTTTAAAGTCTGAAAGTGGAGATTTACGGTAATGAATATGTTAACACTGTAAAAGACAATGTTATTCAGATTCTGTACATATCTTTCAGACCGTAATCTGGTAATGCATTTTTAAAAAAGGCGTGTGGAATAAATACGCAAATGACGCAAATCATGTCATATATATTCATGTTTTTATTTAAATAAGCAAAAGTGAGGTCAAAAGTTTAAAGGCAATATATCACATTCCGGCAATAGATCGCCGTTCTATTGACAGGGAGAAATGCTTATGAACAAAATGGTTGAATATAATATACTTCATAGACTGATAGAAAACGGATATTTATTGTATTAGGTAATAATAGTACATGATTAACTGTATTATTTTGAAGGCCATTGGCAGGTTAGGTGGTCCTACAATGCTGCAAGAATGCAAAGATTTAAAGAGCAAAATACTAGACCAATCGAATCAGGAGATAATGCTGGAAATCAAATCTGCTCTTGTTGGAATTAAAAATTTGGAAAGTTCCTACACCGATCTACAGAATAAATATACTGAAATGGCAAAGGAAATGGAGACCTTGAAGGAATCACAGAAAGACACAGTTCCATGGAATGTCAGAGGTAAAGGTCTTAAATACTGGAGTCTTATTTCTAAAAACAACCTTCCAAATTTATTCTAAATCAATACCAGTTCAGTAAATTAACTTCATTACATGACCTTATTTTAAGTTAGGGGAATCTTTACTGTTAATATAAATTTGGTGAGTCATACAGGCCTTTTGGTTTTTTTATATGTGGCTTTTTTCGCATTTCCCTTTAAATGAACTTGTTATTTAAAGCATTTTGGTGTGGTGCCAACATATTTTTCCTATTGCAGTGTTCATGGGTAAAATAATGCCTAGAATGTTTTTGTATGATGAAGATTAATTAAAACAAAGTATTTTTTTAAAATTTTTTTAGTAAGTATGTTATGACAGATGCAAATTCCTATGGAACAAGATTTTTTTAAATTAAAACTAGACAAAGTCGGTCTAGCGATCACTGATACCACTGCTTTTGTAAAAATTTCTAACGCTTTTCGTGGACTCTGACCGTGAAATTTGGCAGATTTCCCCCATAATCAAAAGGCTTCTTACCAACATAATATATAACAATATTCCACAGTTTTATTCCAATTTGATGCAAACTTTGAGTTATTGTGCGGAAACAACGTTTTTTTTGTAAAAATTTCTAACGTTTTTCGTGGACTGCGACCTTTAAATTTGACTGATTTTCCCCAAAATTAATAGGCTTTTTTTACCAACCTTATATATAACAATATCTCAAAGTTTCATTCAAATCGGATGCAAACTTTTCGAGTTATTGTCCGGAAACAACTTTTTTGTTAAAAATTTCTAACGTTATCATCCGGAAACCAAATGTGGACAGACGGACGGACATGAGGATCACTATATACCCCTGACTCTGTCGAGCGGGGGTATAAAAAGTTTGAAACTGTAAGGCTGAGACACTTTTGCAAATAATTTTTTCATCATATTGATGTGATTAATGAAGTCTTTAATAGAAGTCCTTTTAATTTTAACTCATCAAAGAGGTCCATATCCGCTGTTACCATTACACCGTTTTAATAGTTCTGAATCATTTACAAACATTAGTTGAATTGATTCATCAAAAAATAAGACAGAGTACTAATTTTTTCAACAAATAAAATGTCATCAAGCTAAGATGACAAGGTTAATAGAATTTACAAGCCAAATGAGTGTTTCGTCTAATCAAGACTCATCAGTGGTGCAAAAACCCAAACAATGTTTAAAATCCTTATTAAAACGATGTTGCAGAGCTATTATCACCAAAAATTCCAAAATGTTATACCAAATCAGGCTAAGGCTATCTTCACCTTGTAAATAACAAAACTTAAGAATTAAAATAATTTTCGAAACAGAGTCAAGATTAATGTAAGTTGTGGCTAAAATTTACAAATAAATTCAAAAGTCTTTTTTGTCAAGAGTGTATCACCTTTTCTGAAAGTATTGTACAAATGATATAATTTTTGTTATAATGCCCTTTTCACAGATTCCTCATATTGGACCCAAAACATCATGGACTCTCCACAGCCCCTACTTCCTATCTGTAGGAGTTGATTGATATAGGTGATAGTATTTTTTTGTTTTTGTTTTTGCCATATTAGGTAAATATTTTATTATACCCCATGCAACATAGTCTTAGAGTTCGTTGGGGAAGGTATAATGTTTTTGAATGGTCAGTCAGTCCGTTCGTCGTTCCTATCCTTGTAAGCTCAAGTCCTCTGTAACTACTGATCAGAATTTTAGGATCTTTGGTAGGAATGAAGGACTTCATATTTAGTTGTGCATATCGACAGGAAGTTATGATGCAATATTTTATGTAGGAGTATTACTCTTTTGGAAATTTGACAAAATATTCTTGAATGCGCAACTTTGCTTTGTTCAATACCCATGAAGTATTCAATATACTAAATGATTTCGGCAATCAGTATTGGACAATATCATTCGTTCTACTTTTTGACTGACGAATGGAAACCTGCTTTATTAAAATAGTATTGAAAATGTCACATGTACTTTTATGAAGTATTGTGGAAAACACCTTTGCAAAAATGCTGTTCATGGTTTTTCACTTGCACGTACATACCAGGCCTAGGGTGCAGGTCAACTCGTACCTGACCAACTCGTACCCTTCCAACCTTTGCATTCAAATATAGTAAATCTGAAAATTCTGTACAGAATGTTGTAAATTAGTTCTAAATAAAAATATATACTGTATATTAGTTTAAAAATATATTGAAATATTTTAACCTTTTACAAATATCTGCAGTTTATAAAAAAATATTACAAATTCAATGCATATTTCAACAACCGTTATGAACAACTTTCTTTTGAGGTTGTGGTATAAGAGTGGCGAAAAGATTATGCCTTTTCAAACATTAATTTCAAAGAAAGGGATCCAATTATTATATTTAACTGTCCTTTAATAACGACCTCTTATTTTTATCCTGTCGGCAAATTGTGTACTTAACAATTTCAAGTTCTTTCTTAAGTGATTAATAATGTTTGGACTGTTTATTTAGTTGACTGGCCATCACAAGATGCCTTAATTAAATACAAACTGTTTATTATATTTAAATACATATAATATAACTGTTTATAGTGCCTATAGACTACCAAAGACTGGTGTTACATAAGCGCCGATTTACAAATATATTTCTTATAAGATATGCATCTTGTTTTAAAATTATGTTGTGTTTAATGTTTTTGTTTGTGTATTAGTGCTGTACAATAAATATGATAATAAATATTTAAAATTATTTTTCTACTCTAACATAATTTCAGCAATTTTCAGATTGTGTCCCTTTTCATTATACCAAATAATGCAAATGTACGAGTTAGTAGAGGTACGAGTTGGTAGAGGTACGAGTTGGTAGGGAACGAGTTGGTTGAGGTATGAGTTGACTAGGATTCCCAGGTCTAGAAGCTAATTGTTTTTGAACTTTTTCTACGTGAATGGCCAAACTGATATTATTGTGATTTTGGATTTATAAAAATTCCTGACAAAATGAGCTTTTAAATGTGTAAATGCATCTTAAAAGCCCGCCTATGACATACATATTCGTATTATGGTATGCAAATGTCCGTCTCTTTCTTCCATCCGTCACCAACATGTCAAACTGAATCTTGATAAAGCATTCATGGATTTTCTTTAAAGTCCACAAAGTTGGTAATAATGATAGGGTCATGGTCTGTATAATTGTTAGTAAATTTATGATTTATCGTTACAAAGTAATGGGACTTTGTTCGTGAAAAGAGGGGATTTTCAGATTAAAAGATTCTCAAAAGCGATTGCATAAATTTCTTGAAAGTTTGGAGAATTGTTTATTTATAAAATGATGTGAGCTTCTTTTTATTTTTTGGTTAAATTCTTACTCATACAAATTATGTTATAAGACATTGTTCGTAAAAAAATGGGATTTTTTTCAGACTCAACTCAAAAACGCTTTCATAAATTTTCTTTAACATTTTGGGATAAGTTAATTTTGATATATATTAAAGTTTTAATAGATTTTTGTACCTATTTACAGTTTTTAAGATATAATAGACCAAAAAGACCAAATACTTCTAGGCTTACATGGTCTGAATTGAACTTAGCTTACTTAATGTAGCAAACTTATTTCAGAATCGACAGGCATCCAGACCAATAAAACAAAATCTTAATTTTAATAATAGATAAAACATGCACAATGTTGTCTTATATATAGTTTTGAAGTTTACTAAATTACAATGTTGTTAAAACAGACATACAGTTACTGTGTTGTCAAATATAGAAACTGCTGATGGAAATATACACAATAATTTTTGACATAAAATGAAAAAGCAAATATAAATAATATTGTATGTGTTTGTGTTCATATTTACAAGGTAAAAAAATGTATATCAATATCAAAATACATGTTTGCTATGAATAATCAATAATAAATCCCACTTCCATGTTTTACTCAATAGCTCATCTCAGAAAGAAAGGTTAAGATGGCTTTTTATCATAATACGTTTTTATATTTTAATCTTCTCTGAAATTAATAGGCCAATCCGAACCAACATTGTATGGGTGATCATATGATGGTCCTTTACCAAACTTATCTCAGCTATCCCCCGACCTTCAACCATGATGGTCAGTGTTAGTAAATATTAATAATTGGTTATCCTGCCTCATTATTCAGCACATGTAGCATAGTTATCAAATGTCTCACAAAGAGGTGCAAAGAAACATATAATCCTAGGTTTTAGGAAATATGGATACCTGTTGAATGTTTAGATATGCACATTTATGTTGACAAATGTTTTTTACTAGTTTTAATCGAACCTGGGGATGATGCCTGGAATATCACATACCACAATTATATTAACTAGAAGTACCCTCAAACCAAGATGGCAGCCATTTCTAAAAATAGAAATTTGTTGAATTGGCTTATTGGTATTAATGTCTTCATATTTCACATAATAAAACCAGTGGCTTTTTGTAAGAAATTACTGAGCCAATTTGAATTAAACTCTACATGAATCATTGGATGGTACATGTCCCTTACCAAATTGTCCCGTATTTAAATGTAGTATAAGACAAAAGAATCTAAGATACTGAGATGTATTTAATAGAAAATAAGTAAGGGACAAACAAAACCATAGTTAAAAAAGAGAGGACAAGTGGCATGAACCCCCACTAGAAAGGGTGGTGCGTTCAGGTGCTCCAGAGGGGTAAGCAACTCCTGCTGCTCGTGGTACCCGTTGCTTCAGGTTAAAATCTGCAAAATATGACTGCCATGGATAATGCATATTCTGATAAAATTACATAGTGTCTCAAAGACCATTCAAACTAGCAGCATATCTAAATCCTACACAATACCAACTAAAATATGTGTCAGTTTTGTCTGACCTTGCAGAATGCGAAGTATTTGCATGGGTTAACAATTTTAAAAGTCATGTGTCCATTAGTTTGAGTCCAATTGTACTTATGATAATTACTTGGTACCTGTCATTAATCCTGTAACTCTTTATAAATTGATATAATTAATGACTACAATTTAAAATTTGTGGAATAGATCAGTTTCTCAGGAACCATGTTTGGTAGGATGACAATCCTGTAGCTGAAGATTCCGACCTGTGCTCGGAATTCCGCGCTGTTTTGCTCGGAATTCCACATTTTTGTGCGGAAAAGGCTTGGAATTTTGGACTTTCATATTTTAAAGCGCAGAATTGGCTCGGAAATTTGGACTTTGTCAGTTTTTTAGCTTGGAAAATGTGCGGACAATTGGACTCTAATATTTTTCAGCACGGAATTAGCTCGGAATTTTTTACTTTGTCATTTGTTTAGCTTGGAAAATGTGCGGAAAGTTGGACTTTAATATTTTTCAGCACAACATTAACTTGGAAATTTGGACTGACTCAATTTTTAGCTTGGAAAATACACGGAAAGTTTGACTTAAATATATTTCAGCATGGAAGTAGCTCGAAACATTTGGTAGGATGACAATATTTGGTGTATAGGTTGCTGATAATAGTACATGACTGTCTGGTTGTTGTCACCTGACCTTGACCTCAATTTCATGGTCCAGCGACTATGTTCAAGATTTTGGGTTACGGCAGTTCCTCTGTTACCACGTATGGTAGGATGACAATATTTGGTCCAGAGATAGCTTTATAATGAGTACTTGCCAGTCAGTCCCCTGTCACCTGACCTTGACCTCAATTTCACAGTCCAGCGACTACGTTAAAGTTTTTGGGTTACGGCAGTTTCTCTGTAACCACGCATGGTAGGATGACAATATTTGGTGTATAGGTTGCTGATGAATAGTACATGACTATCTGGTACGTGTCACCTGACCTTGACCTCAATTTCGCGGTCCAACGACTACGTCAAAGTTTTTGCTTACGGCATTTTCTCTGTTACTATGCATGGTAGTATGACAATATTTGGTATATAGGTTGCTAATGAATAGTACATGACTGTCTGGTAGGTGCCACCTGACCTTGACCTCAATTTCACGGTCCAGCGACTACGTTAACGTTTTTGGGCTACGGATGTTCCTCTGTAACCACGCATAGTAGGATGACAATATTTGGTATATAGGTTGCTGATGAATAGTACATGACTGTCTGGTAGGTACCACCTGACCTTGACCTCAATTTTACGGTCCGGTGACTACATTAAAGTTTTTGTATTAGGACAGTTACTCTGTAACTATTAATGGTATGGTGACAATATTTGGTTTACAGGCCGCTGCTGATATTTAATGCTATTAATGTAATGCTTATGACGAAATTTACTGTCGTTACTGATGCGGAATGCAGGCGAGACTTTTTTCTGTGTCCACACTTGTTTAGCTTGGAAAATGTGCGGAAAGTTGGACTTGGTAAAGGGATTTACAAATGCCTTAAATATGTAAGAATTTCACTAGAATATCTTTTGGTTAAAATAAAATTATGCTGAAAATATATACATTGGTCACCAAATACCAATTATTGTTTATTAGAAACTTTTACAATTACATGTTAAAATATAAGCATTCAATTCATTAATTAGACTAGATTGTATAAGCTCTGAACAACTAAAGATGTTCACAATTTTACAAATGCATAAATTGAAATAATTATTTGCTATCAATACAAAAACACTAAATTAAATTTGTAATCAGTCATAAAATTAACATTTAATTGTAAAAAATAAAAAAATTGTCATGTTCTATTAGTGTAGTATTATATTCTTTAAGTAAAATCTATATCATATAGAAGATAAATATTTGTGAAGCAGTGGCTTGATTTATTTCTAAATTTTATGTTTTATTACTCAACAGAATTTAAAATGATTATTCAGCCATGGGTCAGGTGAGCTATTTTTATCACTTTGCGTCCGTCGTCGTCGTCGGCGTCGTCGTTGTCGTCATCGTCGGCGGCGGCGTCTGTAAACCTTTTACATTTTAATCTTCTTCTCTGAAACCGCTTAGCCAATTGAAACCAAACTTGGCCATAATGTTCATTGGCTGGACCTTTACAAAGTTTGTGTTTTTATTTGGATTGGTAAACCAATATGGCCGCCACTGCAGGACTTAGTTGAAGATAGGATCCTATGGGGAAAAGTTAAAAAAGGTGTCTTCTCTAAAACCAGTTAACCAATCGAATCAAAACTTACTACCAATATTGTTTGGATGGTCGTTATAAAGTTTATGTTTTTAATGCCAATTGGAAAATCAAAACTTACTGACAATATTGTTTGGATGGTCTTCTTTAAAGTTAATGTTTTTATTGCCAATTGGACTTAGTTTAACATAGGACCCTATGGGCAAATAAAAAAGATCTTCAAGATCTTCTCTATACAACCAGTTAACCAAATTGGAAACAAAACTTTCTAGTAATATTGTTTGGATGGTCCTATTTAAAGTTTATTGAAAATTACAGGACTAACTTTAACATCAGGGAAATGCCATCTTCATTGCCTATAAAGTCAGGTGAGCGATACAGGCTCTTAAGAGCCTCTGGTTTTCTGAAAGCTTAATTTTTTTTTAAATACAACTCAAATGTGTTTTTTGATTAATCAGTTTTCAAATATTGACGAATGAAAATGGAGAATTATTAGCCAATCAAATAATTTGCTACACTGCTGCAAATTTTGATCCAATAATTTGTCTCAGTAGTTCACAAAGGAAATAGTGAAGTCAGTAAATTTTTTCAATATTGTTTATATGAACTCAGCCATTTTGAAAAAAATTATCTTTTATTTTCACACTGATTTCAAACATATTTATCATAACAATAATAAAACTAATGGATATTTAGGGTAATTGTTGAACATTTTATTTTGTATAAAAATGGTACACATTGTCTATTTATGTTTGTATGCCCATAAATTTCATTAATAATTACATAAAGTGTGTAATCAAAACAGGTGCATGTATTCATTTCTTTAGTCAATTTACCTATGACAACATACAAGCTAGCTGAAAATGATCAAGTTGTTTAATATTTGCTAGTGTTTCTTTTTTTTATGAACACAGTAAAATTGCATGTGCAAAAACAGTACATTTGTTTTGTGTTTGTAGATATTTTGAACAATCTGATTTCTACTTATAAAATTATAAAAGTTCCAATTAATATACATGTAATAACAATATTTGTTAATTTTTCTGTAAATAAAATGAATAAAATAAAAATAAAATAAAATGTGTGTGAACATTTTTAGCATTAGAAAATCATCTATTTATTGACCTTAATAATTTTGACTGATTCATCTCTTTCACTCTGGAAGTATGTTATTTTTTAATTTTATTTTCTTTCAGGCTAACATTAATAAGCAAAAATGGAAAATGGCCATGTGAATATGATATCAAGCTTCTATGTAAAGCAGAAGCAACAAAGAACTTGACAAGTATCCCTTAATTAAATAATATTAATTTATCAATGTTCTATTGAGTTTTAAATATGTATTATGCTAGAATGCAGTTAGTGCTTATCCTTTTAAAATAAGAAATAAATGATGGAATCTTATCAACAATTGTTTTACTGTAAAAAAAACTCGGAAGCAATTGTACAGATTTTACATGCAATCCTCCACTAAAAATGTTCTAGCTATGAGCATTGATGAGATCAAATAAAGTCTAGCTGGCAAAAAATGAGACTAAGCAAGAAACAAAATTTTGAAATCCCAGAAACCAAAATACCAAACCCCAAGTAAAAAAAATTCCAATCCCTCGGAGAAAAATTCAACCACTACTTTCCAAGGAAAATTTCCAACACATGAATAGAAAAAAATTCCGGGATTGCTTGAAATTCTGAGCTTATTTCCGACAAGTGCGAAGGATTTGGAATTTTCAAAGCTTATTTCCGAGCTATTTTCCGACATAGCACGGAATTTCTGAATTTTCCAAGCTAATTTTCCGAGCTATTTTCCGACATAGCACGTAGTATTTGGAAAATACCAAGCTATTTTTTCGGCCTAGTGCAGAGTATTCGGACACATTGCAAGCTATTTTCCGTGCTAATGTCGGAAAATCAGTCGGAAATATGTACGATTTCCGACCAAATTTTCAAAATAGCTTGGAAAAGAGTGTTTTTCAGGGTTTTTTCACGAAATTTTTTTTCTAGAGTCTGAATAGTCATCGCTCACATTTTCCGTGTTAAAATGCGGATTCTCCAGCTACGGGAATACTTGGTTAAAAGGTCAGCTTTGGATAGTACAGGGCAGTATGTTAAGCGCCAACTGACCTTGACCTCTATTCCACGGTCCAATATGTAGCACGCAGGACGTCAGTGTCTCTTTAACACATTTATTTGCCAAGTTACATGAGTAGGATGTCAAATGTTAATTAGCTGGGAAATGAAAGAGGAATGTGGTTAGTTTAGTCTTTTTGGAAATCAAAACTAATGTGGCATTTAACATTGAATTACATAAATTGCTTCTGTCTATAATTGAATGTGTATGTTTATTTCAGTGCAAATTAAAGAGGACCTCGAGACATGGCGGAAGAATAATGAGATGTTTGTTGAAACTCAAGCTGCTAAGCATGTGCTGAAGTGTATCAAAGCCAGTAACTGTGTTACAGTTACAGGCAGTTCTGGTGTAGGGAAGACAGCAACTGTTCGGCACGCAGCTTTACAGATGGTGGAGGATGGTTATGACATCATACCCATTATAGATCCATGCGACATTTCAAAGTTTTACAATCCAAATCAGAAAACTTTGTTTGTGGTAGATGATTTATGTGGCAAGTATTCATTAAATCAAACTGATACAGATAAATGGAAGTCACAAATACAATGTATTGAACCACTTTTGAAAGACAACAGGACAAAAATTATTGTATCTTGTCGATTACAAGTTTATCAAGATGAACAATTTAAAAAGATTTCTCTGTTTAGATCATGTGAATGCAATTTGTTGTCAGAAAATATTTGTCTGTTAGAAACAGAGAAAACTTTGATAGCTACTAAGTATCTAGGTACAAAGGCTACTGAAGTGAAGGAGTATTATGATTTGTATGATTTTTTCCCACTTCTTTGTAAGTTGTATAAAGACAACCCCAAATTAAGCATTTCAGAGTTCTTCAGTGAACCTTATTCTGTCTATGAATGTGAACTTGATAAGCTGTGTCAAGAAGGAGCTGTCAAGTATTGTGCTCTGGCGCTCTGTGTTATGTTTGACAATCATTTAAATGAAGAACGGCTTACTGAAGAAGTTGATAAATGTACTATTACAGTTATAAAGAATACATGTGAAGTATGTAAACTCAGTAGGAGTGCACCCAGACTTGCTTTACGGGACGAACTCGACTCAATGTTGCATACATTTATAAAGAAGAAAGGAAATGTTTACAGTGTGATTCATGACAAGGTGTTTGATTTTATTGCATATTACTTCGGGAAAGTGATGATCAGATGCCTCATTAAAAATGCAAATGCTTCGTTTATCAGCAAAAGATTGTTGTTTCATCGAAAAGATGACAGTGATCCATTTGTTATCATTGTACCAACTGAATATCAATTAATGTATACCAGAAGAATGGTTGATGACCTGTTCAAAGGAAATGTTAATCATGTATGGTTTAACACAAACATGTATGATGCAAAATTCAGACAAGAGTTTTTATGTCATATACATACACTACCTGAGCCTGATCAAATGGTGTTGGCACATATAATTGATTTAGATTTTAGTAACGTCAATGTTTTCATATCTGCTTGTTTCCATGGAGATATGAACATGCTAAAGTGGTGCCTAAATAATAAGGTAGATATTAACCAGTGTACACAGGATGGTATGTCCCCTCTAATTGTATCTTGTCATGGAGGCCATACAGAAATAGTGAATATTTTACTTAATAATAAAGCAGACATTAATAAGTGTAAGGTTACAGGAGGATCCCCTCTGTTTATATCTTGTCAGGAAGGCCATACAGAAATTGTGAATATTTTACTTAATAATAAAGCAGACATTAATAAGTGTATTAATGATGGAGCGTCCCCTCTGTTTATATCTTGTCAGAATGGCCATACAGAAATAGTGAATATTTTACTTAATAATAAAGCAGACATTAATAAGTGTAGGGTTAATGATGGAGCGTCCCCTCTGTTTATATCTTCTGAGAATGGTCATACAAAAATAGTGAATATTTTACTAAATAATAAAGCAGACATTAATAAGTGTAGGGTTAATGATGGAGCGTTCCCTCTGTGTATATCTTGTCAGTATGGCCATACAGAAATAGTGAATATTTTACTTAATAATAAAGCAGACATTAATAAGTGTACGGATGATGGAGCGTCCCCTCTGTTTATATCTTGTCATGAAGGCCATACAGATATAGTGAATATTTTACTTAATAATAAAGCAGACATTAATAAGTGTAAGGTGACAGGAAAATCCCCTCTGTTTATATCTTGTCAGAAAGGCCATAAAGAAATAGTGAACAGTTTACTTAATAATAAAGCAGACATTAATAAGTGTAATAATGATGGAGCGTCCCCTCTGTTTATATCGTGTCAGGAAGGCCATGCAGAAATAGTGAATATTTTACTTAATAATAAAGCAGACATTAATAAGTGTACAAACTCTGGTAAGTCGCCTCTGACTATCGCACTATTGAATGGTCATACAGCAATAGTTGATGCTTTGCGATGCAACAGGGTCTCATATTGAGCAGGTGCCTGTCAATCCTAATGTTGCGGGTTCGAGTCTAACTGCAGATAGCTTTACTCCGAACTCAATTTACAAAAATTGCCAGTTTTCTTACAATAGTTCAGGCATTTTCTCCTGTTACTACAGCTTCCTTGTCCAGTTAAAACTGGATACCATGGTTAAGCTGAAATATTGTTAAAATGGCCTTAATAATAATTAAAAGTAAAACTCAAAAGCACTCAATGTGATCAATATAAGGAATACATTAATAATATTGCATGTTAACTGTTCAACACAACAGTTGTTTTTAATAACTGGTAGCTTATTATATCCCCCAGTGGGTATATAGTGATGGGGTGTCTGTTCTTCATTCCATTCGTTACAGTTTGGGGTACCCATCTCTTATCCCCAACTCCACCTACACTAATGAATTGAATTCAATGAAACTCTTTCTGAATCTTTGACATATGTTTAGTGCCATTGTGCACATAATACCTAACATTTTGATTGGAATTATTATAATATTTGGTATTTGGTGTGATTGCATTATCTTTTTATTGTATTCCAGAGGAAACTCTTGTGGTGAAAATGTGCATGTAATGTTATTTTAAGAGATGCATGTGTATTTCACTTTGTATCTCGTAATTCCGTATTATTTGTATGTAATAAAGTTTGTAAAATGTTTTGCTATCCATGCAATTTTATATTGTTGTTTAATAGAAGTATATTAGAATATTATCCTATGAGGTGGTTTAACAGTCATAGAAATTTTTTGTCAAAATACTGTTCTCTAAACATTGTTCGTGATTTATTGCTGCAGTAATATTGCTTTCATGCTAAGATATCTGTTATATATCTTTTTTAGTTTAAAATTTTAAGTGTAACAGTAAAAAAAGTTTTTACATGTTCTATTTTTCATACAATGGTATATATTTTCTGTATATTTTCAGTATTTTAAAATACTATTAAAATGTATAAAATGGTTTCACTTTCTTAGAAATTATGTTGTCCTTTGGGTATTTGGACAGCCCATGCGAACTCTTGTCATTACTTGGCATCGGCTGTCTGGTTGTCCATTAGTTACGATTTTTTTCAACTCATAATGTCATTCGAAATCACTTTTTTGTGACTTGGCTACAGTCATCCTTTCTAAAAGACAAAAAGAAAATATGGAGCAACACATGTTTTGACCAATATCTCAAAATAAGAATGTCTGCAAAAACGGTAGCACATTACACTCTACAAATTTATCCAGTAGTCCACAGTTGTGTAATGACTTTCTTGTCCATAAAACTTACATTTGCATAGTTTAGTTTTAAGCATATCTGCAAAACTTTTTGAAATATTGACTTTTAAGTTCGAGTTTGGATGAACTGTGAGGAGTAGGAGTGTAGTGCACATGAACCGTTTCTGAACCTTCATGTGCATTAATTGTTGAGTTATCTCCCTTCTTTTTGTTGTGGGGAAATTACTTCAAAATGCTGAAGTCACTAAAAACCTGTTGGATTCATTTCAAACTTGGTATTTAAATACATGATGACGAGTAGATGTGGAGGCACAATGATCATTACTCTACCAACGATTATATTTTAATTATCTCTTTAAGTATTTTTTTCTTGTTTGTCCCTTTGTTTTGTCTCCAAAACTTTTTGACATATTGTCTTATAGATTGTCTTCAAATTTGGAGGTTGTGTTAGATTGTGTTAAGGAAAAGTGCAGTGCACAAGAATTATAACTCTACCTAGGTTAAATGTTGTGTGGTATCTTTTGGTTTTTTTCTTCTTGTCCATATAATAACTTGAAGCCTACTAAAAATATTCAATTCCGAACGTGTTTATAGGTACCAGTTGAAAAGTAAAAGTGAAAGGCCTAGGAACCCTTAATATACTAGCTCTATGTTTACGTCATCGCCTTAGTTTAATGTTTGTCTGTAAAACTGTCCTTATATCCTAGGTTTTTATGAGGCATCACCAAAACCATTTGACATTTCGATTTTAAACTTGGAGGCTGGATATTTTTTGCGTGTTTATTTCAATGGTGTTAAACTCCGCGTTCAGCACTGTTTCAGCTGCATCATGTTGTCTGGTCTTTATTGGGGAAAGAAGCCAGAATACCCGGAAAAAAACCACTTACTACCAATGTCCTGTTTTACAAATATGTCTACTTTAATTTTTTGTTACTACCTCAATTTAAATTATTTGAAATTTCATTTCTGTAGTTTCAAGGAAAAAATTGTTCTGTAGTTAGTGTTTAAATATATTTAATTATTTATGTCCTTATTTGTAATTTATACAGCTACTGTAAAATATTTTTCATTCATAATATGGTATGAGTCTGTCAGTGTCAGCAGCATCAGTTATCTGTAGATAGCTTTATTTAATTTATTGTTTTAGTTATGAAGGTTGATATATATACTTTGTATTGACTAAAGAGAAAACTGTATTTATATAGTACAAATTCCTATAAAAATAAAGACCTAACACTATAATTTGTAATTTTTCATATTTGCATCTAACATCATTAATATTCACTGAATTATATGTACAAATGAATGATGAAACATTTCTAGAATAAAAGCTACAATGTGATTGTCTGATTTGCAAAATGTCACAAAATTTTGTTCCTTTTTTATTAACTTGCAATCTGCAAAAGTAAATTTCTAAATAAATTAGTCAATCCGCTAAAGTACAAAAAATCACATTGGCAAAATGAAAAGACAAGAACTTAACAATTACCAAAATAATTAAATATTTCATTTCGCAAGGACAAATATGCAAACCCATATACAATATACCAGTATGTACTGATAAAGAAGTTAATATATATCAAATGTAATTAGCCAAAGGTAAGGACGTTTATCCGATAAAACTATTTTGATTGGTTGTAAACTCATCGCCAAAAGCATAAGCAACCAATCAATATTACGTAAGTTTCCGACGATGATGTATCCAATGACCGAAAGTTACATTCGAGACGAAATTCTAATTTCACTCTTTAAAAACAAATGAAGTAAAGATACATACATTCATACTCGTGACAATATGTCAGGTGTATTTGGGTTACAGTTGATACTCCTGCTGAAAATAATATAATGATTCCTGTATTGCAGTATTATGGTAAATTAATGTACAGAGATCAATATTTCAGCTTTATTCAGGACGAGAACAACATATCAATCAATAAATTTAATTGCTTTTAGTGGATACCTAATGATCAAGCAGCTTCGGTTGTCACTGTAAAGTTTTGATGATTAAGATATGGATCGAGGATTGTGCCTTTGCTTTGTTTTCTGTCGTCACATACAAAAGGGATCTAAAACGAGCAAGGAGCCTGAAATTCTCTATACATGTCACCCAATGACTAGGTTTTAATTTGTTATTTATTACCTGACAACTTCCGAAAGCAAGGGCATTCCATATACATAGGAACAGACTGGTGGTGGAGCCCATGGAACTTTTGCAATACCATGTGTCACCGGGAATAATGTGTTTATTTTATGTGTTTATTTAAAATGTTTTCCATCTTATCGTCACCATATTCATTTCATATTCATAATCATAATCATGTTCTTGTTCTTCACGCTTGACTGACGACAACGTATCGACTCTTAACACTTTTCCCGCCAGCATGAATTTCTACTGATTAACCTACCTGTATTTTCACCTGAGATTCACTCTACACTTAAGACGTAACACTGAAGGTTGCTTTATAGCACCTACATATATATTTGCAGGTTTGAGTTATTCTTCTATATTAAATCTTGCATATTTATAACGCGTTTTATTTTAAAATTGAATTATTTATCATTTATAATCGTGACATTTAATTGGTTCAATACATATATATTTGCAGTTAAAAACGGGTTCATTGTTTATTTGCCCTATGGTATAAAATACCCGGCGACACATGCACGGGTGATGTCGATAGTAATGTTCTTCGATGGCGATTCTGCGGTTATTTTTTTTATTTTTTATTGTTTTCTATTTTCTTTGTAAATTGCTGTTATCTGTTATCATTATTTTAAATTTACTGTTATATGTTATGGGAAAAATTAAAAAATGTTAACCTGTTAATGGACACCCCTTCCCACGCATGTCATTATTTGCGAAAGTTTTTCGTCGCAAAGGCCAATGGAAGCCATAGGAGCTAACAGGGCTAATTGAAATAACTTTGTTACAGGCAACAATTTCTCGTGGAATGCATCTTCTTTTTTCTCTTAAGATGCATTGTTACCATTAATTTTCCTCTGGCTAATATATACACACGATTTTGCACGGAATACTTGTACATGGTTTCGTCTCTTTCTAGCAATGCTACCCAAAAGGGGACGTTCTGGTTGGGCGGATTTGTATTGTTGCTTTTGTTCTGTTATATTGCAAATATAGTGTAATCAAATTTCAAACTAACGAGGTAAAATTACATGCTCCGTTTAGGTCTCATGCTATATTGTAGCTAATAAATGTTGGATCTTTTCTGTTATTGTGGTTTGGGTATTTTTACGTCTGTTAACCGTTTTAAGAAAACAAACCAACTGTTTACTGTTTTTCAACAATAAGCTTTTATCTGTTTTCATAAAAAATTGACATTGTTGTAAACTGTTATTAGGAAAATATAACCCTTGTTTGCTGTTAACAGTCAGAACACTGTTAAATGTTGTACATATTTTTCTCTGTTATTCCCTCGAAATTTCTCAATTCTGTTGTTATCAGTTTTGTTTTATTTTTGAAATCTTTGTTTTCTGTGTTTTTTTTTCATGCACATTGCTGTTATCTGTTAGCATTATCTGTTATCTGTTTTTGTTAAAACCAAATTGTTCACCTGTTAATGGACCTCATTTTGCCCCTTTTAATAATGTGTCAGATAATATAGCTAAAAGCCTTCTTAAGGCCCAGATATTTTTTGAGGTAAATGCCGTGAATGCATTCTGAATATTATTCCTATCATGATGTTAACCGGGGTTTTACGTTAAAATATATGTGTGTGAATACCGTACGTTAAATAATCAAAGAAAGTTAATTGATTTAGAATATATTGAAATAAAGAATCGAAGACGACTAAGCATCTGAAAAACTTTACTATCCTTGCATCGACTGTGTAAATAAAACGCAAAACTAAACAGTCATTAAAAAAAACTTTTCCTTGTTAAATATCAATAAGATTATTGTTTATAATATATTGACACACTAGAGTGAAATTAATTTTTTGTCGGGTTGTCTCCAGTTGAAAATTTATATTCCCGCGTTTGCCCGAGTTGTTCCATTCAGCACGACAATGCGTTAGTCTTATTTTTCATAAAAATATTATCTTGCCTATATATATCTTTTCTCTTTTCATTTTTATTATAGGGGCCGAGTGGGTAAGGTACGTAGTTCATTTACTATTGATAACGTGGTTTGTAAACACTGAGACTGCAGGTTCGATTCTCACTGCAGGCAGGATGTACTCCGCTCCAATCTTAACTGACAAGTATTGCCAGTTTTCCTACTGAAGGTTGGGGGTTTTCTGCGGGTACTCCGGCTTCCTACCGAAATAAAAACCAGATGCCACGATCTTTGCTGAAAAATTGCTTAAAGTGGTGTCAAACACCATTCACACAAACAAAAATTTTTATCATGGTTTAAACTTTGTGTAACGTGTGTAAACAAAAAGAAGAGCGAAGAGACTGATTGAGTATTCAACTTGGTTGTATTTGCTAGCCAATAAATATCAGTCAGAAAACAAGTCGTATTATGTAAGTCATTTTCGTAAAAATTATGCTTTCTTGTGTTATACAGTTACATGCGAGGGTGTAAAAAATGTCACGTCATTCATATGAACAAACCCATTTTAGATTGTAGCTGAGATATTGTAGAAGGGGATTGAAATTAATTTAAAAGTAGATAAAATTGAAGTTAGATTTTTAATAACAACAAAAATGTCTGACAAATTTTTTGCAATCTCAGATACGCTGTATTTTTTGCATTTTTGTGTCGTCCCCAACACAGTAAAGAAAGACTTCGTGTCACTAATGCAATGCAGCCGCACTGTTAGGGTGCTCTGTAGTAACGCCATGAACCATAAAATATGCGATTCTCGCACTTAGCCTATTTAGGCTGCGCCTACATTCATATTAATAGAATGGAATTGTTTCTTAAATTTGTTTTCTCATCAACATACCCAAGTAAAATAGTTGTGATTTGTAGTCTTAATATCCTTAAGAAAATTTAGGATTATTACTTAAAACCTTTGTGTTTTCTGAAACAAATATGGTTCTTGACAAAAAAGTTTCAAAAAACTTAATTCAGTTAAATAACTGGTGTGAGGCTGTAGAGCTAAGACTGGGTACCAAACTGTGCAATGTGTAAAGATTTTAAATTTTGTAGCTATTTAAAGCTAGAAACAGAAATATTGCATAACTATGTATATGATACAACGTTTATAACTTTTATCATCATAGTGAAATAAAACAATCAAAAGTGAAGTATAGTAGACATAAACAAAAAGTGTTTGTAAACAAAATCTCTTCAGAAATGCAGTTAACAAACGTGTCTGTGTTATTGCCAGATGTTATCAATTTCATTATAGTACTTGGAATGTTACCGGTGCTCGACCCACAGAGCTCCCAAATTAGTAGGTATCATAGTCCCATTCGTTGGGGCTATAAGGTAGTAATACGGAGTTTAACCACAAACCATAGTGGTAAGAGAGTATCGTGATAAAAACCCTATTTCGTTGTCTTCGAAAGGAATAGGATCATTGTAGCCATGTTTGTTTAGATGCATAATACTACAAACGTTTCAAGTGACAGTCAAAATGTTCTGTTTTTAGTCCAAGCTGATTTATTCGTTGTGAATTGTTCTGTATATACATAACTGAAACACTGCTTACCGGATGTTTAGAAATCTTTAATGAACCAATCAAGTATTACCATGTTTTATAATATACGTGTCAATGTATTACACAAAACCCTGACGTAACAAAGCAACAATTAATCTATTTCTGCTAAATAACAAACTTTTAATTATAATAATTAACAATGAGTCTGTTTAATTACGTCTATAAGCAACTAAATTAATTCTTTTCATTACATCTGTCTACATGGCAGCAATAATTGTTAGAGAGGTAGTAAAATGTAACTTGTTTCACCAACATCACAAATATTATTTATGCTACATGTTAAAAGTGTTGTAACTCGTCTATGAAATAAACCTTTACCTCTATACATTATACTCAAATGTTTATATTTTTTCATCGACTCATTTAATTACTTAAAAATTCATTTTAATATCAACAACACACCAAAAAAGATTTCCTTTTACAGAACGAATAATTAATTGGTGATTGTAATTTAATTAACACCTACTAAACAGTTTGATATTTGCTCGAGGCACAATCTTGTTTAGATAGCAAATAATATAACCTTAATTGTCCACCCCGTTTTTAATTTAATTTTTGGGGTTTATTGTTTACAATATTAATGTAGGTTGATATTAAAACAATTAATATTTAAGTGTGGGAAAAATACATCTTTTATTAGGAATGTGCAGTTAAGTTTCGGTAAATGTTCTCTATAAACACATATTTTGAACAAAGATCTTGATAATGTTACATGGAGGCATTAAATATACATTTTCTTAATAGTAATAAATTAACATAAATTAGCGAACTTGAAATCCTTTTTCCCATGTGGAGGGATGTACTGGGCAATAAGGTTGTTCTCACCTTCCATAGGCGCCAATTGGAAAAATGGTACCCTTTAAATAGGGTTCAAGCCCAATTTTAGCTATGTCCATCTTCTATTTCTGGGGTAAATACTGGTAAAAGGAGGGGGCTTTCTGCCTGAAGGCGAATGGAAGAAGGGATAGGGTGTGGTTAAGAAGGGGGATGTTAAGGGGTGGGTGAGAAGGGAGAGATGGTAGGTGTTTCGGCGAGAAGGGGGAATGGTACGGGATGGGGAGAAAGGGAGATGGTTGGGGTGTGGGAGAGAATGGGGGATGGTAAGGGGGCGGGTCAGAAGGTGGTGATGGTAGGGGCGGGTGAGAAAGGAGGATGAGAAGGGGGATGGTAAGGGTGTGGGTGAGAAGGGGGATGTGAATGGGAGATAAGGTGAGAAGAGGGGTGGTAGGGTGAATGGTAGAGGAGAATTGAGAAAGGAGAAAGGAGGATGGTAGGTGTGGTGAGAAAGGGAGATGGTAGGTGTGGTGAGAAAGGGAGATGGTAGGACGGGTTAGAAAGGGGGGATGTAAAGGTGAGAAGAGGGATGGTAGGGTGGATGGTAGAGGAGAATTGAGAAAGGAGAAAGGAGGATGGTAGGTGTGGTGAGAAAGGGAGATGGTAGGTGTGGTGAGAAAGGGAGATGGTAGGACGGGTCAGAAAGGGGGGATGTAAAGGTGAGAAGAGGGATGGTTGGGGTGTGGATGAGAAGGGGAATGGTGGAGTTGATTGTAGGGTGTGGGTGAGAAGAGGGATGTTAGAGGGATGGGTGTGAGAAAGGGGTGTGGGTGAGAAGGGGAGATGGTATTGCCGTCGGGGAGAAGGGGGATGGTAGGTGCGGTTGAGAAGGTGGGATAACAGGTGGCGGGTAAGAAGGGGGAGGTAGGAGTGGGTGAAAAAGGGGATGGTAGGGAGCGGGTCAGAAGGTGGGAATGGTAAGCCTGTGAGTAAGAAGGGGGATGGTTGGGGTGTGGGTGAGAAAAGATATGGTAGGGTGGATGGTAGGGGCGCGTGAGAAGGGATGATGGTGGGGGTGGGTGAGAAGGGGAGATGGTAGGGGGTGGGTCAGAATGGGGGGAAGGTAATGGGCGGGTCAGAAGCTTGGAAAGTAAAGCTGTGGGTGAGAATGTGCTTGGTAGGTTGGTAGGTAGGGACGAGTGAGAAGGTGGGATAATAGGGCGGGCCAGAAAAGGGGGATGGTAAGAAGCGAGTCATTAGGATGGGGTTTTAAGGGAATGGTAGGGAAGATAGGGGAGAGAGGGAAGGAAAATTGCTAATGTAGGTTAGGAAGAAGGAGGAGTGAAAGGGCGAAGTGTTGGGAATACAAGGGTGACATGGAGAAAGGGAGTGGTTGAGAAGGGCGTATGGTAAGGGGTAGGTGTAAGGGGGATGGGGTGTCGAAGTTTGAAAGGAATGGGGGTGGAAAGGGAACAGTAGGGACGATATGGGAGGGAGGGAAGGATGATGGATAAAGTATGGTACGTTAGAAGGGGACTGAAAGGGCGAAGGGTAGGGAAATGGTGGGAGGAAGAAAAGGAGCGTAGGGTAGTGGCGGAAGTGGGTAGAGTAATAGGGTCGGGTCTTGTAGGGTAGTATGAATGGTGGGAGAACGGGTTGTAAGGGGTAAGAATAGGATAGAATGTTGGGGAATGGGGTAGTGAAGTAGGTGGAGTTGTTAAGGATGGTAGGAAGGTGGTTGGCAGAAAAGAGGCTGGAAAGGAAAAGTCGAGTAAGAGGGTTGGGTTTTGGGTTGGAAAGCGGTGTTGGGTTATGGAATTAGTGGGGATGAGTGGAAAAATAGGGAAGGGAGGGGTGGAAAGAGCATTAAAAGTGTGGAAAGAGGGTTATGGTTGAATACAGTCTTATACATGTTAATTAATACTAATTACCACATCTTGGGGTTATTGTTCATTAAGTGTTAATAAATTAGGCACATGTTTTTATCGTGGGGCTGAAGACATGGCTTTGTCGTCTGGCTATTTTACTTGATATGGGTTTTGTGTGTTTAATTTTTATATCTGTATAGACAGAGCTATTGATGTAGCGTGTTGTGGTTTTTTGCATTGAATACTTACTTATAGGATATTCTTAATACTGTTGTAGTTGTTTTCTTGCTCTCTGGGAATATTATGAAAGATATGATACGTTTTATGTTTTAAAAATGTGTCAATGATCTTTCTTTGGTCAGCAGGTTTTTGTTGTTGCTGCAAAATTAACTAATGTATAATTCCAATAGTCATTGTTACGTAATTTTTTATTGGTTGGTCGTCGTCGTTCATTTTTCGATGCACTGATCTAGAGTATGAATACATGCGAGTTTATTTTATGAAATGAAAATTAATCTAAAATGAGTGGAATAATAACGAATAACAGTTTTGAGGTTCATGCATTTCTTCAAATTGTAAAGAGCTTTTATTTGTATGCTGAACTATAGACTCATGAAAAGGATTGATTTATTGAATTTCTGCTCATCGTTAATGAGCCAAATTCCATCAAGTGTTATAATAGGAAAGCATATACATCACAGGAAGTCAGGAATATTTTGTGAGACACGTTGTAGCTTGAGTGTTCTTGGTTCTTGGTTAGTTGATACTTTAAAGGCTGTCAGTAGAATTTAATAACATAAGTATTTTCTGAGGTATTATAATTAATTTGTTAGTTTGTACACTACAAGCGGTCAGTAGAATTGGAGGAAATAGGTATGAGATGGTCTGGTATGGAGTGTTCAAATGTGTTCTTTGTAGATTACATGCTTTCATTAGAATTTGAGGACACAGGTTTAAGCTGGAGTGTTCTAATTTTTGTTTGTACATTAAATGCCGTCAATAGAATTGGAATACATAGTTAAGAGTTGGAGAGTTCTTATATGTTCTTCGTACATTTCAGACTGTCAGTAGAATTTAAGGACACGGGTATGAGATGGGGTGCTCCAATTTGTTTCTTTTACATTACAGGCTGTCCGTAGAATGAGAGGACACGGGTATGAGATGGAGTGCTCTTATTAGTTCTCTGTACATTATAGGCTGTTAGTAGAATGAAAAGACACAGGTATGAGATCGAGTGCTCTAATTTGTTCTTTGTAGGCTGTCAGAATAATTCGAGGACCCAGGTATGAGATGTAGTGCTCTAACTTGTTCTCTGTACATTAAAGGCTGTCAGTATAATTAGAGGGCACAGGCATGAGATGGAGTGCTCTAATTTGTTCTTTGTACATTACGGGCTGTCAGGAGAATTCGAGGACATAGGAATGAGGGGTGGTGTTCTTATTTGTTGTATATTACGTCCTAAAATAAGTAGAAATGTAGCACACATGCATGAGCTGGAGTATTCTTATTTATTTGTTTGTACTTTACTGTGAAAAATTCGAATAACGTTGTCTTCACCTAGTCCAATTAGCTAGCCTGACCTAAATAAGTCAGACGACATTAATAAAAGAAATAATGACCACACTGGAATTCTTACATGCAGTCATTAATTTAATAATACATGGTATTTTTACTATTGTTACTGTATGAATGTATTGATGTTATAAGTTTGTGTTCATTATTATATGGAAATTGTGTTGTTTGATGAATGTATACCAGGTTTACAACCTACATACACAAAACTTCCATGAGTTCAATTCTCAACATTGTTTCTACAGTGGTAGGTAAAATAATCGTAAGATCTTTTCCCACCACAGAAATTATGTTTCTAGGAAGTCAACCCAACTTACCCTCTACAGAAAGAGTGTTACAGTGATAGAAATGTTCTACTCTGTACCAGTATAATAAATGTATTATATTACGTTTTCGAACAAAACAATTGTCTTTGGTTACATGTATATTTATATATTTGTCAAACTTTTTAAAATCTCTTAACTCATTTGGGGATAAATAGCAACAGAAAAAATAGAGGAGATTCATTAATGTTTAATGTGAATATGCAGTAACCATCATGGTAGGAGGCGAATAAATATCAATGGACACACATGTTAAGTGTACAAGGGCACACGTCATATACATAGTGTACTGATGAGCAAAATATTGTCAAATTCATACCAACACGACACACGATTATGACTGTAGCTCTCTATGTATGTAATTATATGCGTTTTATTGGGTGTAATAAATTTAATATTGAATGAATCCGAAACCGGTGTATAGATAGCCTTAGATAAATAAGAAAATTGTCTATAGTAAAGATTAAATAAACAGTGTAAAGTAAGCCTTAGTTTAACGAGAAACCAGTCCAAAGTAAACCTGTCTTTAGTCAGCCTGAGATTATTTAGAATTCTTAGATAAACCAGTCAATAGTAAACCTTAGTTAAAAAACAGTCTATAGTAAACATTAGTTTAAACCGAAACCAGTTAAAATAAACCTCAGATAAATAAGACACCAGTTTGTTGTAAAACTTTGAAAAACCAGATACCAGTATGTAGAAGGCATAAGATAAATCAGAAACCTGTCAATAGTAAACATTAGAGGAATCAGAAACTCGTCTAAAGTAAACCTTTTATTACTCAAAGCAGACTAAAGTATTCCATAGAAAACCATATATTAGTCATAAGTTAATATTAGATAAACCAGTCTATGGTAAACTTTGGAGAAAAAAATCCATTCTATAGTACACACTTTATATAAGTCGAAAGAAAACCTTAGATAAACCAGTAAACCTTAGATAAATCAGATACCAGTATAAAGTAAATTTTAGATAAATCACAACCAGTCTATATCTAATCTTAGATAGATCAGATTCTAGTCTGCATAGTAAACTTTAAATTAATAAGCCAGTCTACAGGATACCTCAGATCACTTAAACACCAGTTTAATGTCAACCTTAGATAAACCAGATGCCAGTCTGAAGTAAACCTGAGATAAATCAGAAAACAGTCTATAGTAAATCTAAGAACTGTAATTTGTAAATAAATAAAGCAAGAAAAAACTTGATAGGACCATTCCAGATGATATTAAAATTTTGAATCATTAAGACATTATTGGATTAAGTCAATTCCTTAGTAACCATGCGTGGTAATATAACAATATTTAGTTTATAGGGTGTTGATGAAAGGTACATGGCAGTCTGGTAGGTGTCACCTGACCTTGACTTCAATTTCAGATCTTCGTAAAATCCGTGAAAATTGTTACACAACTGATTAAGATCTCTCCACTGGCAAAATTTTAGAGGGCAGTGCAAAATATATTATGCTTGACTGATTTCGAAAAAGGAGAGCGTTTCACAATATGTACAGATGAGTCAGTTGACATCGTTTTCACTGAAACACATTTTCTTGTTTGATCTTGATTTTATTTACAGACAGTCAAAATTAGGATATGCCCAGAATATATCAAAAAACATTTTGTAGGAATAATTTGTTTCTTGATATCCATATATCTTTCTTTACAGAAATTGTTTTCTGTCATATGTGCATATAAGCATGTTTATTGAAGAATGGTAATTGTTTGATACTATTATAAAATATAAAAAAAATGGTTTGCGTCTATGAATATCAACATTTGTTGCGGAGATTTTATTTCAGGTATAAAGATTTCCCTTTTTATTTGTTTAATCAAAATAAACAAATCAATTTTTAGGTTTTAGGAAAAATGTGATCTGCCTCTAGGATACTAATTGCTGACAGTTTACCAAACATTTGCTGATTTCATATCTTTTATTGCATAGTAAACCATTTTACATAGGTATATATTGTTACGTGTCATGTGTGGTGATGATAGATGAACATTTGGCTATTTGTGATGTGGTACACACCGAAAGTATGATACCTGTCAAGGACTGCTACAGTGAACACCAGTCATTCTAAATCAAGGTAAGGACTGATGATGACTATCAAGGACTGCTATAGTGAACATCAGTCGTACTTAATCAAGGTAAGAACTGATGATGACTGACAAGGACTGCTACAGTGAATATTAGTCATAGTGAACATCAGTCGTACTTAATCAAGGTAAGAACTGATGATGACTGACAAGGACTGCTACAGTGAATATTAGTCATTCTAAAATCAAGGTAAGAACTGATACTGACTGACAAGGACTGCTACAGTGATTATCAGTCTTTCTAAATACAGGTAAGTATTGATAATCACTGTCAAGGACTGCTACAGTGAATTTCAGTCATTCTAAATCCAGGTTAAAATTTAAAAGTACTGTCACGATCTGATGCAGTGACTAACAGTTCTTTTCGATCATACAAAAGTACTGTACTTAACTGTCATGAACTGTTTTGAGTTCAGGACAGAAGCAATAAAAAAAAGATAAAAATTGTTAATGACTGACATGAACTGTATCAATTGTATACAGTAATTTACAGATCGTAAATTTACAGTAACTATCAGTTTCTATAAATCATATTTGGACTGTATATGGTAATGTCAGTCCTTATTTGGGTTCAAAGTGAAATTATAAAACAAAAAAGAAAAATATTCACAACTTTTTAACACTGGCGTAAAAATAAACACACATAAAC